>VXBH01004540.1:212784-233857 GCA_013400035.1 Rynchops niger | reverse complement strand
TACCCATCCCCCGGCGGGGGAGGCCCCTTGGCAATTAATCTCCTGCCGTAATTAACGCCGCGCCCGGTTGATTGGGACGGTCCCTCCAACTATGAAAAACGTGTTTAAACCCTCTCTGCCGGGCATGAATGGCGCTTTTGTCGGGCGGACAATGGCAGCCGCCCCGCTGTCTCCTCAGATTAATTAGGAGTAGGTGGGAACCTCCAAAAACCCCGCTTTGTTCCGATAAGGCGAGTAGTTATCGGTGGGGCCCAGGTTAGCAGAAATCAGTGGTTCACGGAGGTTTTTTGTGATGTTAATGGCTTGACTTTCTGGCCGCCGCCCGCTCTCGGGGTGGGCTGCTTCTGATCCTGGCTTGTCTCAGCCTAAAAATTGGATGAAAAAGGGTTTGTTTTTTTTTTTTTTTTTGGTTACTCGGACACCACCAGGGAAACTCGAGGGCTCGTTGTGCAACCAGCAGTGCTTAATTTAAAAAAAAAAAAAAAAAAAGAAAAATCAGTCTCAGGCACACAATTTTATGCTCTAAATCCCATTTACAAAGCTGAATTTAGGGTAATTTAGAGGAGTTGGGGAGTTTGGTGGCCCAACGGGATTTGCGGATTCCAGCTTTTTTGCCAAGCCACCGCCGGGTTCGCGGAGGCCGTTTCTTGCCGAGCGGGAAGCTCCGTTGCCGGCCACGTGTGTGAAGCGGGGACTCCTGCCTGCGAAACCCTTCCGAGAAACTTTTACTTTCACTAGGTAACGAGCTTGCGGTGCTGACTCTCACCCCTTTGCTCGAGCGGCCCGCGTTTTTCTTGACTACCTNTTTTCTTGACTGCCTCATCCTTTATCCGCCCAAAGTCGTGCGTTTTACGAAAACCTTAATTTCTTGGCGTTAGCTGGGGGTGTGTGTGTGTGTGTGATCCGACGCCGGCGTTAATTTCCTTTCCACCTGCTGAGCTGATAATTTAATTTAATGCAAACAAAACGTTTCCCAGGCTGGCCAGACCACGTGCTCGTCCTTTATCTGCCGGAGATGGTGCCGGGGCCTCTGCAGCGTGCGGTGATGGATGGCACGTACGGAATGGGGCTGCAGTACCTTGTCGCTGCCGCCCGCAGCTGGGCGCGCAGCAAATCCCCATCCTGGAGCTGGGGATGCAGCTGAAGGATCTATATTTCCACCTAGAGTTATATTTAAATGTAAGAAAAAAAAAAAAAGAGAAACAAAAAAAAAAAAAAACCCAAAAAACTTTCTCTTGTAATGCAAAAAAGATTTTTACCCTTTCCTTGAAGGTAGCTGGGTGGTTTCTGCTGGTGCAGGGCCAGGCTGAAAGGCTCCTTGTCCTCTGTCGGAGCAACACGCTGCAAGGTTAAGTCAGTAGCTGTGCCCGCACTGCAAATACTCTCGAGATAAGTCTTTCCTGTCGCCGAATATCTGATGCTTGTCACCTCTACTCGCTTAATTTTTTTTGTTAAGCCTCCTGTGTGCCTTTGCCCTCCAGGGAGGGCAGGCTCAGCTAAGGCAAGGCTAATCCATCTGCACGCAAGGAAAGCGCGGATGTCGTCTGGTGCTTGACCTTCCCGGCCCCCATGGCTTCTGTGCTGAAAAGCCAGAGGGGGCATCTCTGTTGTGGAGCGGTGGGTCTCGCCTCCTGTGTCTTGCTGCTGGGGAGAGCATACACCAGCCAGGAGCAGGTGGTGCCTTCTGGGTGCCATCCAGCCCTGCAGAAAGGAGGTGGCATTTTGGGGTGGCCATCTTGTACTTACATAATGGCGAGACAGCACCTCCTGCAGCAGCCACCCAGAGGAGAACGTGTTGTCCTCTCTCCCTGGAAGAGGGCTTGACAGACTGCCTTAAAAGCCTGCTTTGCTGCAGAGCTGGAGATTTTGTTGTTTTTGTTGAGTCCCTGTAGCTTCTGGAATGAATAAAGCTGATGTTTTTCTAGGCTTTTTTTGGGAATCTGAAGACCTGCCTGGTTTCATAACGCAGCCCTTGTCATATGTAAGTGCTAACTCAAACCATCTCTGCCTCTGGCCAGGGACACTGGGCATGAGCAGCCTTGTTCTGCAGTGTGAGTGAGGTTGTGTAAGCCAGGCTGACCCATGCAGAGGTAATAAAACCGTTGCCTGCTGCGAGCCTGCGGCTTTTACTGGCAGTAAAATATCTTTGGCATGGCGGTAGTTAATGCTGGTCTTCTGTCTGGGGACAGTCCCTCCCAGGCCTTGTCACTGCAGTTTCCACTTCCCTCTGTCACCGCTTGGCCAGGGGTGGGGATTGCCCTGGGGATTGCTGGTGCCTCTTCTTTCTCTTTCCCAGAGGGCAGATCTGGAGGTGCCGTGGATTCAGGCTTTCTCAGCCGACCGCAGGATGAGCTGGCTGGACTTAGTCACCTCACTACTGCAAAACCGGTTGTCCTGACCTCAAACGGCTCTTTCTAGAATATTCAAGAGCTGGGGAGTTACCAGACATCTTTGGATGCCCTGTCTGAAGCAGAGGCAGCCCAAGTAATAAACTTGGGTATTTAATCGTTATTCCCCTGAGGAAGGAATTTGGATTTAATCAGGCTTTGTAGAGGATGGCTTACCCCCCTTCCTTGCTCAGCCCAAACTGAGTGCTCAGTGTCTTTAGGTGTCCTTGAAGTCCTTACTCCTCTGTTTGATTTTTTNTTTTTTTTTTTTTTTTTAAAAAAGCAAGCCTGGAGTAGTGGGAAATGCCAGACATTCCTGTTACATTTATAAGACTGGTCCTTCCAGCAGAATTCAGTCTATGCTTTGTAAATATGTGGTAGTGTGAGGCAGGAGGAAGTATAAAAAAGTGAAGCTGTTGGTAGCAGGGCACAGTGCTGCGGGCAGATGGGTATTTGGAAAACTTTTTGGCTGCTGCGTTTCTGCTCTCGCCCCTGGACAAGGTCATGGTGTCTCATTAATTTTTCTGAGCTCACTGAACTGCTGGAAAATATTACGAAGGGGATTCTGATGGGGAACTTAACTCTGCTTTCTCTTTATGTATTTAGAAAGACTTTAGGGGGTTTAAAATTATATTTGCAAAGGACTTGAGTAGGTGTGGGATTTCCATGAGATAGGGAGAACTCACCTGCCTATTTTTAAAAACTTCGAAGTCATGCTCCAGGTGCGGTTTCCGCCTCGGGGTCCTGTTGTTTCATATTCCTCTCATTCCCAGAAGCTCCGCAGACCCGCTCGCCCTTCTGTGTGGAGGTGATTTCCCAGCAAAGCTTCAGGGTTTTTTTTGGCATCTAGAGAAGTCGATGCGGCTCCGCAGGTGTCAGAGGATGCAGCAGCAAGTGTTAGAGGGCTAAAACACAATGTTTCAAGGCTGACCAGCGAGTTTTCCTGTAATAACGGGACTTTGTCGGGCTTTTTATGTGGGCAGACCTTCTTGTACTGACTCCGGTGAATCAGCAGTTTCTGGCAGGGCTGAGGGAAAAGAGGCTTTGCCAGGACAAATTATGGTTTTTTTTGCTGGCCTGACTCTTTTATGCCGCATGGGGAGCCAGGCGGTGGTGAGTCAGGGCTGCCTGCAAGAGGATCCGCACGATCTGCACGTACGTGGGGATCTGCGGAGCAGAAGTGGCTGAGGGGAGGAGCGTCGGAACCAACAGAGCTTCTGCGGCACCGGGCAGGCACATGGCAGGCTGGCAGGGGATCTCCCTGCCTGTATCTTAGAGGCATGGCTTCATTCTGGTCAGCCCTGCTAGCTTTGTTTCAAAGCTGAGTGCACTGAGCCAGTTGGTGTGTGCAGCTAACACCATTTTGTGATTTATTGGGTTGTTTGTTGGGGTGTGTTTGTTTTTTTTTTGCTTGCTTGAGGCAGGCAGAACAAACCCCCTGCCTTTAGCAGAGCAGCATCCCCTGTTTCTACAAGCACCATGCTAAAGGCATCTCCTAGGTGAAAGCAGCTTATGCTGAAAGAGCGGCCTGCGTGCCCAGGGGATGAAGTTTGAACTCCAGTCACTGACTAGTGATCTGTCTGTGCTGGTAGCCACCTTACGTCACTTTTACTGGAGGCTTTTAAAATGCCGGCAGTCTAGCCTGAGCAGGTTGGAGAGGACAAACGGCTTTTATCTGCCACTGCTACTTGAGAAGCTTGAGAAGAAAATTATTGTGGTGTGGCCTAAGATGTGCAATTAGAAATGCCTGGGGGCACCAGCACTGCTGGGAAATGAGTGTCATCCCATCCCAGACTGTTCAGCTTCAGTTCAGCTTCCTCTTGGGATTTTGGGCTGTTCCTGCTGTTGCGGAGATGCTCTAGTCTTGCAGAGGCAAGCAGCCTGGGTTCAGAGAGGTTTGGTTTTTTTATCCAAACGTTGAAAATAAAGAACTGGTTTTAAACCTTGTGGTTTTCTGCTGCCCTGAATGAAGGGGAATGCAGGGGATGGGGGAGACCCACAGTGTCTTCAGCCTGCTGAACCATGATGAAAGAAATCTTCAGTCTTTTGTATGTTCTCTGCCAAGGTGTTGTGTTTAATCAACTCAAGCCTGCTTGTTCGTACAGGTTTAAAGGATGTGTTTTAAGCTTAGGTGGACTTTGCTGTGATTAGGCATTTCTCGGCAGAAGATTGCCCATGTAATAGTGTATCTGCAAGTCATGCTAGTGCCGAGCTGCCCCAGTCCTCAGTTGCGATGGGAAATGCAGTCAAGGCCTGTAGGAGAAATGACTTGAGAGCTGGGAGGGAGGAGGCAGAATGTCTGCCTGTGCACTCAAGTGCTTGAATTTTGTTGCGTAGCTCCAAGGGAAGACTGGCAATGAAGAGAAGCTATGAAGGGAACTTCTGCATAGATGGCAGGTGAGCGCTGGGTGGTGTATGTGGGGGATGACAAATGTGTCTTGCCTGTATCTTAAGACTCTCAAGTAGGAACATAAAGATAGTTTGACCCAGTAGCAGCTTTCGTGTTACCTCCATCACATGGGTGTGTTGGTGTCTCTGCTTGGTGAGCAAGTCCGAGTGATTCTTAAACCTGGCACCGCTTTCATCTCTTCTAGACACAGGATTCCAGCAACGATGTCGAAGCACCACGATGCAGGGACTGCTTTCATCCAGACCCAGCAGCTGCACGCTGCCATGGCGGACACCTTCCTGGAGCACATGTGCCGCTTGGACATCGACTCGGAGCCAACCATTGCGAGAAACACCGGCATCATCTGCACCATTGGTAGGCGATTCCTAGATAGAATTGCAGCTGTGAAGCCCTGTGTTGGTGAAACTTGTTAGGGAAATTGTGGGAAGGCTTCAGCTTTCATCCCTTGCCAGGGCTGAGCCTTGTGTGTTGCAAGAACATGACTTTCCCATGGCTGCCGTACCCATGTTACTGCTAGGAGTGAATCCAGTAGCTGGGGAAATTTGAACTGGTCAGGTTCTCCTGTGCTCCTCAAGGCAAGTTAAAACAACCATTGCTGTAGAGATGAACCGCTTCAGCGCTGAGCGAGTCTGTATCCATTATGCCTTTTGTCTTCCACATGAAACAGCCTGACGTGTGTGGGTTATCTCATTATTTTTACAAAGTTAATATTCAAACTGTTTCTTCCTCCTAGGCCCAGCCTCCCGCTCAGTGGAGAAGCTGAAGGAAATGATTAAATCTGGAATGAATGTTGCCCGCCTCAACTTCTCTCATGGCACCCACGAGGTAAGGGTGGGGTCTGAGCTGATATGGCCCTGGCAGGGCCGTGTGCTTGTGTCTGCTGACCCTCTTCCTCATGGAAGAAGGAAATCCAGCTTAGTCCAGACCAGCCTTGGTGTGGGGAGGTGAAACTTAGCTCTGCTTCTGGGAAAGGCATGCTGGTTGTACACATCGAGCCTGTGTAATTGCTGATAACATTTAAGTGCACTGAGCCATTTTGAAAGCTGTTCCTGTCGGTTCCACACCCTTCTCTGTAGCAGGAAGCCAGGTAACTGATATTTGACTCTTGTGTGCCAACTGCTTGCCATGAAATCCTTCGATTCTTCCTGACATCCTGCCCTTTGCTGTACAAAGCTGCTGCTTCTCAGTTAATCGCAGAAATGAAGAACGTTTGTTCCTGTTTTGCTGCACACCTCTGTGGGAGAGCAAACTATCGGTTGTCCATCTCAATTATCGTTTTGTTGCTGGGGGTTTTGCAAGCAGAGGATCAATGAATAACCTTGTCTCAGAAGCAAACTGTTAGTGATTTGAAGTAATTACTGTGCATAATTGAAAGAATTGGACTCCTGGGTTTGCTCGGCTAACCAGCTGCTCCGGTTGGGTTCCTGGCAGTCATGAGGTCAGCACCATGGTACTTGGGGGAGGTGCTGCAGGGAGCTTTTAAGAATAAGCTTGAAAGAAATCAAAGCTGTTGGTGTCAGACAAGCCCTTATTGCTATAAATAGATGAGATCCTCAGTGATACTGGAGGAGTCGAGGATCCCATTCCAGGTTGCCTAGAATGCCACCCTGAGCCTTCCTGNTTTTTTTTTTTTTTTACCCTGGCTGTCCTCCAGCCTTCAAAATGTCAGACGGTAGCCAGTAGCAGCTGTAGGTGGCTTTACTTACTGAACCGTGAGCCTCGTCATGCGTTACAGCTTGGCCTCTCACCCTCATGGCCTTTAAAGGCCACAGGGCACTGTCAAAATCAGAAGGCTCTGATGCTTAACTGTGGAGAACTGTCAGACCTTGACTAAATACCCAGGGGTGGTGTCGGTGCGTAGGCTGCAGTTGGCAAAATCTGCCTGAAAAAAGGTTGGCATGGAATAACTCGGCCTCTCAGTAGCCAAATGGTGCTTCTGGGTGGCTTGGCAGGGAGCTGGTGGCCAGGCTGAAACTGGGAATTTTCACACCGTTACTGCCCAGCAGAGCTGCTGCTGTGGTTTCTGTACTTGTTAGCTGAGGTCGAGGACAGGGACTGTGGCTTTCTGTTTTGGGTAAGGTCTAATTGCACACTTGATACACATGAGGTTAGATTACAGCGGAGGCTGGTCTTGCTGTCATCTCCTGTTGAGTTTGACTCTCAGCCGTAGCCAGTCTGAGGTTTGAATTCTCTCCTAGTTCCTCTGAAACACTCCCAATTTCCAGTGAAGCCCCCAGGGGTTTTTGTCTGTCGTGAGCACTGTAGTTCTTGTGTCAACCCTAAAGCATTCAGCAGGGCCTCAGCTTCAACAGAGATACTCTAGCACCTGGCTGCAACCCTTTTATATGGAAAGAAAATAGCTTTTACTTCCAACTCTGCCTGCATTCTTGTTCTGTATATGTAACTCTTCAGGAAGTCAGACTCCCTAGGAGCCAGTTAGTCATCAAAATCAAACTAAAAAGGAAATAAAAATTCCAGGCGATTGGGACCAGATAAATGTAATAGCACTGTTCAGGCAAGTTTCCTGTACTGCACCCATTTAAGCTCTGGTGCGTGAAAGGGTTGGGGCCTTCCCAGTCTCAACTTGCGCACTTGATCAGTAAACTCAATTTTTCCTGCTCTAAAGAGTTAGCAGTTGCCGTATACCTCTGGCTGAGGACATGCACGTGAACTTTAGCACGGGTTTTCCTGGCCCCACCTTCCTGGCACTGGATTATTGTCCCCATGGTAGTGAGGTCGGCGTGTGGGGCTCGTGTTGAGGCGGATGGGTGGCGTGGGGTGAGCTGGGTGTTTCCAGGTGAGTCGGGTGAAAAGCTGTTGGTCTGTGGTACAGAGAGGGGAAAGGGTATTTCTTATCTGCAAAAGCCTGTCAAGTGTTACACAACTTGCAGTCAAGGTTATCTCTTAATGTTGTTTAAGCAAGTAAAGTAAACTGATCTGCTGGTCATCTGAAGCTCATTTGAGGTAGTTGGGATGGGAATTTCCCCTCGGAACTCTGTCCCAAGACTGGCAGCATGAGCAAAATGCTCTTGCACACATTCAAGTTTGGAAACAGGGTGCGTGGTGCCGAAGTCCTGAACTTCTAGCTGTGATTGCTTTGGCTCTCAAAATAAAATGTAAATATTTAAGTGGATAATGTGCTTTTAGCAAATCCCTTATCTTTAGGGGAAATTCAAGCCAAAGAGTTAGAAATAGCTTCTCCATCTGCACTCGCCTGGGGGACTGATAAGAGGGGTCAGGCTGGAAGTCTGTGGGGGAGTCAGCTGTGCAGGGAACAGCATCCTCCCCTCCATGCTCCGTAGGAAGGAGGAGAACAGCCATGGATAGCAGTCACTTAGCTGTGACAGGAGTCCTTCCATGCACACAATCATCCAGCTGCCAGCACTGCTGATGTTCTGCCATGCTGAACAGGCAGATGTTCAGCAAAGCTTTCAGACATGTTCTTCCTAAAGGCCTGTTGGTTGGTGGACCATCTTCAAAGGGCAAATGTATGTCCTGATGGAAAATCACTTCAGCCAAGCGCGTGGGCTGTCTCCTTGAGTTGTCCTTCTGGGCTTAGAACTGGGGGCACTGAAGGTGTAGATAGGTAACTGTTGGACTCTGCATTCATGCAGGGAAGGCTCTTCTGTCCTCACACTGCTGTTCTAGAAGTTCAGTCTGAATTAAATTCTCAAGTTAAAACTGAAGCTGAGCATAATGTGAGAGCAGAGCTGTCAGCTTGGGCAGCATTTTGGGGAGCGTAGTGGTCTTTTTCATAAGCAGTGGAGTAGAAATGGGATGAACGTTTCCATATTTTTTTTTTTTTTCCTGACAGTATCATGAGGGCACAATTAAGAACGTGCGAGAAGCTACAGAGAGCTTTGCCTCCGATCCCATCACCTACCGACCTGTGGCTATTGCACTGGATACCAAGGGACCTGAAATTAGAACTGGACTCATTAAGGGAGTAAGTAGCTCTTTTTTTTTTTCTCCCAGTTCTTTCACTGCGTGAGGCTAGATATCGTGTCATGCCTGTGGCCTTTTCCAAACAAAAAATATCTTTTGGAAATGAGGTAACAAACCAACTACCAAAAGTTTTGATGACCTGCTGCAGGCTGGGAGGTGGTTGTGTGCTGGTTTTTACTGGTTTTGCTGAACTGCATGTTTTGACATGCAGAGTGGCACAGCAGAAGTGGAGCTGAAGAAGGGCGCACCGCTCAAAGTGACCCTGGATGATGCCTTCATGGAGAACTGCGATGAGAACACGCTGTGGGTGGACTACAAGAATCTCACCAAGGTTGTAGAAGTTGGCAGCAAAATCTATGTGGATGACGGTCTGATTTCCTTGCTGGTTAAGGAGAAAGGTGTGTAACAACTGTTCCAGCTATGATTACTTGGTTTTTCCTCAGAATATATCTGAGCTTTCCCTCCAGTAACTGTTTTTTAGCTTGCAGTTGTGTAGTAAAGAAAGGAGCATGTGGTTTTTAATGCTATAGTGAGACTTTGAGCAAAACTTCTCTACTTCAAGTGTAGTTAAGTTTCCAAAAACTAACTTCATCTGGGTTTCACTAGACTGTCATCTAAAACACCTCTTCAAAGGTGAATGTGTGGTAGGGACATACCAGTGCCTGTGATCAAAGCCTGTTCAGCCAGACGAATTCATACTTTTAATGCAGGATTTAACTAGTTTTACAACATAGACTACTGAGTTTTGTGGTTAGAGACAGAACTAGCTTTAACTGGTAATGTAGGGGCAAGGTTAGTTCTGCAATACTTTATAGTGTTGCCTAAACTGCTCTAGCCTCAAGGTATTGCCTCTAGTCCCAACATGTGTAGGGAGATGGAGGGTGAGGCTTTTGAGGGTGCTCATGTTGGTATGACAGGACTCCTGCATGCAGAAGTGCACCTTGGAAGCTTTTCTGGGGGAGGCAGTCCCAATCTCCTGCATGGAACAAATGGCATCTTGTCCAAGGACAGCACAGATGTGTTTTTAAACTGGGCTTTTGTACTCCCGTGAGTAAATTGCAAGCTTGTGTCTTGCATAAACCTGTTGAAGATAGCAATGATGCACTGTTATCACACGCGGTCGCTGTTGATGCTGCTTTTCTCAGGCAGGGAGTGGTGTGGGAGCTGGCAGCGGGGAGCCTTCTGGTAAATGCTGACCGTGAGAACGCATCTGTTTCAGGCAAGGACTATGTCATGACGGAGATTGAGAACGGTGGCATGCTGGGCAGCAAGAAGGGAGTGAACCTGCCTGGTGCTGCAGTTGACCTGCCTGCAGTCTCTGAAAAGGACATTCAGGACCTCAAATTCGGTGTGGAGCAGAACGTGGATATGGTGTTTGCTTCCTTCATCCGCAAAGCTGCTGATGTCCACGCTGTCAGGAAGGTGCTAGGGGAAAAGGGAAAGAACATCAAGATCATCAGCAAGATCGAGAACCATGAGGGTGTGCGCAGGTGAGCTTTGTGCAGGTGACGTTTCAGGTTTGTCACCAAGTATTAACTGAAGAACATGGCCCCTTTGTGTTGTAGTCAGGACTCTTGATCTCTGGCTTGCCAGCAGTGGCAAAGTTACTAGTCTGAGTAACAGGGTGGTAGTGCAAGCCGTCAGCTAATGCCGTGTGCGTGGACTTGATGTAGCTGCGGTACAAGGAGTGGGTTGTGTAACGGCCACATGCCCTGAGCTCATGGGGACAGCGTCACAGTTGCCCTGCATCCCTAAGAAAATCTGCGATAGTCTTTGTAGCAAGTTTGAGTTCAAACTTAGCAAACTTGCCATTCTGGATGCAAATTAGTGAGCTAATGCTTGGGAATCTCCACATCTGTGACAAACTATCAGACTAAAATATCTCAGGTGAACTCATGCTCCTCTTGAACTGCCTTTGTGAAGCTTTAGAAAGCTTTATACAGCGCTTTATATGTGCTATGACTTGGTTTTGTTTTTCTTCCTCCTACCTTGGCATTACAGGGGACCAAAATGTCACGTGGGAAGGCCGTGCACCAACAGCGTTGCTGTGTATCGCACTCCAGAGTGATGCTCCCTTTCAGAGGGGGAAGGACAGAACAGATGGGAAGGTGCTTTGTGGAACAAATGGCTTAACAAACCTCTTCTCTTGCTTTCAGGTTTGATGAGATCATGGAGGCCAGCGATGGCATTATGGTGGCCCGTGGTGACCTGGGAATTGAGATCCCTGCTGAAAAAGTCTTCCTTGCCCAGAAGATGATGATTGGACGTTGCAACAGGGCTGGCAAACCCATCATCTGTGCCACTCAGGTATACAAAACTCAGTGCTGGCTTGTAACTGACGAAGTCTGGCAGGGTGTGAACGTCAGTAGCTGTCATGGCTTGATGAGATGTCAAGAGCAAAGAAGTTTTGCTCATAGCTGATTACCTCATCACGGGGCACTTCTTCAAAGATGTGTTTGGGATCTTCCCCAGTAAAGTTACAGGACCTCCTGTGTGGCTGCTGAAGGCTTTACCCCTCAAAACCTCATGCAGTGTGAGCCTTTTGGGCTGACTAAACAAATTCTGGAGAAGAAAATGACTTGTGCTTTGCATCGGCATTTTGTAGCAGCACATCTCTGCCTAAGAGAGATTTGCTAAGGTTCCCTGGTATTTTACAAGGTGCGCCCACACTGCAGCATCAGAAGGAACCGAATAAAAGATCCATCTCCTTATTATTCTGGGAGCTGCTAGGGAGGGAGGGAGAGCTGATGCTCAGTTTCACTGGTTCCAGTAGGGATCATGTGCAGACAGTCCTTGTGCACTGGGAGGACTGGTTTCCTGGCTGTGCTTGCTCTGCGCACAGGCTGTGGAAGTGAAAACTGTCTCTAGACAGTAATTGTGAGGCAAGGTTCTGGATTTACAGAACCACCTCCTTCCTGTATCACTACTGAAATGCTGCCTCAGGCACTGTTCCATGAGGAAAGGAGTGATGTTTGCCCGGTGGTGAGCTGCAGCAGGGAGAAAGCTGAGCGCCTGAGGAAGTGAAGAGCTGGCCAAGCTTTGATGTGTGGAGTTCTAGCTTCTGGGAGAAGGAGGCAGGGAGAGCTAACCTCACGGAAAGCTGTCCTCTTTTCTGATCTCTTCAGAGCAGGTGCTTCGCAATGGTGGTGGTCGCTGTTCCAAGTTTACTAGCCTGCACATACTACAGAAAGAATTCAAAATCTTGTCTTGTACGAAGGTGCCTTTAGTTGGTGCAAACCTTGCTGTTTACTTATTTCTTGATGAAAAAAACCAAACCCCTAGGTGCTCATTTGGGAACACGTGGCTGGATTTGAGCTTTCTGTAATGATGTCTAATGTGATACTTTGCTCTGAAGAGCTCTGAGTTCATTGGACCAAGCCCTGTGCCAAAAAGTTAACTTGGAAAGTGTGTGAGCCAACACAGGAACAACCACAAAACCATGGGTGAAAGGCAAAGAACAAATTTAATCCTGATACCTTGCGGATCGGGGGATCTCCAAAGCAGCACCCAGGCAGAGCCATGCAAGTGGGGGACACGGGCACCACAGAGCGAGAGTCCTTGTTAGCCGAGAGAGTGAGAGTTCAGACTTGCTATTCTCGCCTGTATTTCAGGGGCTCAAGCAGGCATAATTTTCCACTGTACTTTGATCTCCTCCAGCAGCAGGGTGGGAATCTCGAGCATGTTCAATAAGGTGCCCCTGGGTCCATCACAGGCCTACGTTATCTGAGTGCAGATGTTCTACTTGCTGAGCACCGAAGACTAAACAACAATTAGCGTGATATATGTGTTTTCTAGCACCCCATGTGTGAGTCACTCGAGTGTGTTTACAATTCTCCTCGCCGATCTTCTGTTACTTTCTCACAGAAAGTCAGAATATTGTGTCTGTGGTGATGTCTGGGTTAAATCTCCCTGGGAAAGGAGTAGATGTAGAACAGGTACAAAATGAAATGGGTTGTGTTTATTGCTGGTAGATGGTTTAATTTAAAGCTGGTTAGGGGTCAAGCCCCTCTCTGTAATGTACTCACGGGAGAAGTCTTCTCCCAGAGTTTTGAGGCTACATCCTGTCTTCTGCCCTATCTATGAAGTATATTGAAGTGCACTAGTAAAAAGAGCAGCTGGTTCCTTCTGCGGTGTCTTGATTTCTTTGGACTTGTTCTTCCAGATGCTGGAAAGCATGATCAAGAAACCTCGCCCGACCCGTGCTGAGGGCAGTGATGTTGCTAATGCCGTCCTGGATGGAGCGGACTGCATCATGCTCTCCGGAGAGACCGCTAAGGGAGACTACCCATTGGAGGCTGTGCGAATGCAGCATGCTGTGAGTACTGCCTCTGCTCTGGTGCCCTGCATCTTCTGTGTGAGCCAGGCACCAGAATGTCTAATTGTCTCTGGTGCTAGGTGGCAGCACCTAGCAGCCCAAAGTAGCGATTTCTTTGTTCGCACTGTGGGTGTTTCTTTACCTACCACGGTCCTGAGGGCCTGAAGCCTCACTCTGCTCCCAACTGTTGTTGGACAGAGCTGAGAACTGCTCTGCAGTGCTCTGAAGTCTAAAACTTCAGATTACTGATATTAATTTTTGTTTAGGACATGGGAAAGGTTTGTTGTTTTTTTTGTTTGTTTTTTTTTTTTTTTTGCTGTTACCTTGGTATGAGTTTCTCCAAATGCCCTATTCTTTTTGGCATATTAAATGCCTTAAACTTCTCCACAGTGAAGAAACTGCTTAAGCAGTTTATCTGTAGATAATGAAAGGTATCGGCTGAATCTTCTGGGGGTGGGGTGGGGGAGTGAGGTGTGGGGGGAGGCTTGTGAATCTGATTTACAGCGCCGTTGCATTCAGCACCTGGTGCGCTTGGTGTTGGGGGTGTTTGTTGCATGAGTACTGACAGCACCATGTTTTTATATGCCTGAACTGCCAGAAACCTCTGCTCTGCTTCGAGTTCACCCAGCTCGCATTTCAGCTGATAAAAAGCCTGATGTCAAGGATCTACAAGGATCTAACTTCTCCCCAGTTAGCAGTGCTGTGAATCACAGCAGTGATAACTCTCACCAGTTATAACTCTCACTGGTTTTATTTGCAATTCAGGTTATATAGATTAATCAGCTCAGCTAGTGTTTGTTTGCAGTGTGTTAATGTAAATATCTTTTATCTGGTCAGTATGGAGTGGTGTGTTTTGCACGTGGCAAATGCAAAATATGACTTAATTACTAGGCAGTGACTGCTGGTTTACAGGCTGAACACTAATGGTGCACCTGAGAGGTTCTTCCTCACTTTTCACCCCCTAAATCATGAGGGTTGACTTTCTACTAAGAGTTGGAAACTTGCTGCAGCAAACCTTAGGCCTGGGTTTCCATTCTGGCATTAATTCTTAGACTCAGGCAGGTTGTATTGTACCTGTAGCCTGAGCTCAGGGTCCATTGTACGTGCTTCCATCTTCCTGCAGACCTGGGAATAGCAGTGTTCACTCTGCCAGGCTCCTGCAGGAAGCCAAAGGCTTTAACCCTCTGTAGAGGAGCAAATACAGATTCACTTAGTGTAACATGGTGCAAGCAGCAAGGTGCCAACTCTGTGGTGGTAGGAGCACGTCCCCTCATGGTCAGGATCTTTAGTCTGAGCTAACTTACTTGGTGGTAGTTGAGAGAAGCCCTGCCCAGCGATAGTGCCCTGAATAACCACAGTCTGAAAACCTGCAGCATGGCCAGAGCAGATGAATATTTCCATATTAAGTGGTCGTAGCGAGGAGAGAGCACCTTACCTCTGGTAAAGGGCAGCTCCTGTATGTATTCCCCAGCCTAAAGTTGGTATGAGTTTGGGTTTATATAGTTGTTTTTCCAGTTCTGCTACAGTATTCCAAGTCAAGCTCCTCTTGACTTGGTGCGGTGCGGACAGAAGACATGGGCTGTGATGCTGAGAACAACCAGGGTCTGTGCTATGTCCTGTCATTGCACCTCTAAGAGACTTGACTTGTCTGTGCCTGACCTGTCCCGGCAGCTTTGCTGGGACTCTGCTGTGGTTTCCCTTAGTGATCCCTTTCCAGCCAGCCTCCTAGACACAAGCGTGCTCTTCAGTGGCTGGCATCTCCGTGACAAAAATGCCCTGTGTATCAAGCTTCCAAATACTGGGCAGGTTGTTTCCAGCTTGCAGGAGTGGGCTTCCTTCCAGTTCCAGTCCGTGATCCACAGTTGTCTTCAAATGCTGTCCTGGCCATGCTGCATAACGGGACCGAGGTTTAAATAGCTGTTCCATTCTCCTTTCTCCCACCTCCACCCTGGTGTCTCTACCCATCTACCAACGGGAAACCCTCTAGCCATTTCTCTGTAAAGCCAGCTGTGACATGGAGTTAAGAATTGCTGTGCCCTTCCACGGCCACTGTCAAAGCAGATGTACTTATTACTAATTATGTGTAAGAGAATACACATATTCTCGTACAACTGGGGAATGTGGGCTTCCTTCTAAACTGGGGTTCGCTCTGTGTGTTGTGCAGAGCTGCCTGCCCTTGGGCCAGGAGCCGAAGATAAACTGCCTGGCTGCCAGCTCTTGCGTTTGGAGCAAGTGCTCCATTTTATCTAACGGCAAGTATAAAGCCAGGAGTAATAAAAGTGACTGCCCTAGGACCGGAGTTGGCACTGGACTGCTGTTCCGGCCTGTCACATATGTCCTGTTATTTTTAGACATAAGATACTTAACTACTTTGGCTTAAACTGGTATCTGTGCAAGAGGGATAATTCCTAGCATCACATAAAATAATTCATTAACACTAGAGTAGCAAAATTCTTATTTGGGAGGGGTCTAACTCCAAAGCTCTCTCTACAAGGGCACTTCAGTCTCTGCTTAAGCATCCACTTGTCACGCTTTGTGGAGCGGCTGCTCGCTTTCTGGAGTGACTGGATGAAGTTGTCCTTGAAAAGATGATCAACCTTTGCATGCTTTTCTGGTCTCTGCAAGCCTTCTTTATGGGGTTGTCAAGGGCTAATGCAGTCTTCTGAGATGAGAATTGTCTTTCGGTGTGAGTTATTCCCAGCGCACTGGGATGAATACATTAGTGAGCTTGTTGCAAATGCTGAGGCTGAACAGAAAGCCCTCAGTTGTGCCTCTGCATCTCTCGTCTGTCCAAGTCTGGCACTGTACAAACACCCCAACATACAGCTGGTGACAACCCTATAAGGAAGACTTGTTCCTACTTATTTTTTTCATTACCGAAAGGGAAGTTGGTACAGCACTTGGAGGTGAAACTTTGTTGGCTCTCAGGTTAAACTAAATCTTTATTGTCTCTCAAGTTAAACTAAATGTAATGAAGCTGAGAGAGACATTCTCCCAACTGCAGGGGTGATGTTGAAAGCGCATTGTTTGCATGTTGGCTCCATGAAGCCTCTTCCAGCAGTGCTGTGTTTGGGGAATACGAAGCGGGGACATGGAGCTACAGAAACTTCTTCTTGTGGAATTGCAGGCAGGACCATCAGCAAGGTCCATTGCGGGCTGGTAGATTGCATCAGAGTCTCTCAAGGAACTAATAAGCAGCCGCAACAAACTGTGGTCCAGCTCTGAGCTGGCTTGCTCTGGTTCCTGAGAAGGAATCTGTTTGTCTGCTCTGGAAGGGCTCCAAAATACAGCGAGAATGCCACCTCCGAAATGCTGCCCAGGGACCAGAGCCTGCAGGTTAAAGGGCACGGTGGGACAGCCAGCACGGCTGTGGCACGTTAGGCTGGGTGGCATTCAGCAAACTCACAACCTGAGAGCCAAAAAGGGTTTCACAGCCTGACCTTTATATCCTCTTGCATGCATTACTATGACAATTAAGCAAATTAACGTGATCTTATGTTACTCTGGTATATCTTTCCTTCTTTTCTTTCCTCTTTTCTCCTCCTTCCCGCTTACTCGGGCCTGCAGATTGCTCGCGAGGCTGAGGCTGCAATGTTTCATCGTCAGCTGTTCGAAGAGATTTTACGCCTCAATGTTAACAACAGGGACCCTGCCGATGCCATGGCAGCAGGCGCAGTGGAGGCCTCTTTTAAGTGCTTAGCTGCAGCCCTGATAGTTCTGACCGAGTCCGGCAGGTAGGGCTCAGAGAGGGGGCTTGGTGCCAGCCGTTTCCATGAGTAAAAACACGCTCCGTTCTTTCTAACACTGCAAATATTTAGCAAGCGGCTCGCTGCTATGGTTTCAGCCTTGCATAACCGCTGCGGTCTGAGTCGAGCTCCTCTCTGTGGCAGGGAGGGACTGCAGCTAGGCAGGAGCAGAGCGAGAGTGCCTGGCAGTCGGCATGAATGTCACCTGAGTGTGGGCTCGGCAGGGCGAGGTGACTCAGGAGGTGCCACCAATTTTGAAAAGAAACCTCGAGAATGGGGTGGTTCCTCTCTAAGCTGTGCTGAGTGTTGTGGCCATCACCCCAGTGTGTTAAACTAAATCTGGGCTTGCTAATTGATAGCTCTTAATGTCAAAAGCTGATGGCATTTGTGTGACACCTTGCTGATAGAGCACCTCGCCTTCCCCTGTGCCGCCCCGAGCGACTGACGTGAGTGTTGTCTTCCCGAATGCGTGTTGCTCTTATAGATTGCCCGGGAGGCCGAAGCCGCCATCTTTCACAGGCAGTTGTTTGAGGAACTGCGTCGTCTGACTTCCCTCAACTGTGATCCCACGGAGGCCGCCGCTGTTGGCGCTGTGGAAGCGTCCTTCAAGTGCTGCAGCGGGGCCATTATTGTCCTCACCAAGTCTGGAAGGTAGGAGGTGACAGCTTCCCTCAGGTCAAACCCACTTCCTGGCAGGGTCGCGGAAGGAGCCTGGCAAAAAGATGGCTTTCAAAGTCTAAAGCTGTAACAGTGAAGCCCGGGTTTTGGCAGCAACTGAGAGCCCAGGCCGCCTGCCTGCCATGCCAGTTCCTCGGGAGATGGGCAGACATCTCAAACATCTGCATATCCGTAACCTCCGAGTTCCTGAGCCTGTCTCTGCCAGCGTGGCATCAGCTCCGAGCCTTGCTTCCCCTTGCTGCTCCGAGTGGCATCTCTGCCAGCAGCGCTGGCTGGAAGAGTCAAGGGAAAATAAGTGTTGCAGCTTCAATTCCAACTTCTTGGCAAGAAATCCTCGGCTTAGCAGTAAGTCAGAAGTTCAGTGGATGCAGAATCTACTTTTTTTTTTTAAATTGAGGCTTTCATAGTAGCATCCAAGCTCTAGGTTGCTTGCCGAACCTTTCAGGCATCAGCCCTGCTTGCCAAAGCCCAAGGGGCGAAGAGGGATGGCTTAGCCTGGAATTGTTAGGCAGGGAAACGGGAAGCCTTAGAAATTTCTTTCCTCTTGGAGGCTTCCCCCTGCCTGCCTGCGACTAATGTCACCGAACAGGCAGGCAGCTGGCAGGCACCCAGCAGCCCAGTGCTGCCTGCGCTCTCAGAGGAGCTCAGTGCCTTGGCTGCGGGTGGGAGGCAGCAATGCAGACGTGCTGGAACTCTACATAGTTTGGGATTTCTAACTAGTGACGGTGACAACTGCCGAGTAGAGACTCCCTCTTCCAGTTGTGGAGAGGAAACTGAAGCCTCCCTGATCAGCTTTTCCATCTAGAGGAAGCGGGCTGCCCACTCGCAAAGCACGTCCGACCATAAGTCTCAGACTGCTTTCTGGAAGAAAAACCTAAATTTCTTGCACTGGAGTCAGACCAAAGACAAAGCACAGCAGCAGAGATGTGATTATACGCGCTGGGCACAGTCTATCCGAAGATCTGGACCATCGGTGAACCCTTCACCCAAATTTACAGCTCAAACTGGTCTGAAGCAGTTGCTTTCTGCAGCGATGAGGAGTGACTATAAGCACTTGAGTTTCTGGATACCCTCGTGCTTCTTATGTTTCTTTGTAAAAGGTTCCAGTCTTACACTTGACCTTTTTAAAGAGATTTGAACTCTGATATTTGAATATTTTTAGCTGTGGATTCTGTTACAGCCATTGAGTACCTGGATCTCCTAGAGCAGCTCCCGGGAGGCTGCTTGGACAGCGTGGGGAGGATTGTCTGAGAGCTGGCACGTGTGTCTGGGTGCTTCCAGCAGGCTGCTGCCGCCCGCTTTAAGCAGTCATCTTTGAGTATTGCTGAGCTTAGCTCCACTAAACAAGGCTGCAAAAGCTAGGGGAGATACCGGTGTGCTCATGGAGCTGTAAATACCATGGCCTTGCCGTTTTTATCTCCATTTATTTGCAGATGCCATCTGTAAGCAGTGCCCAGGGAAAGGGAAGCCCTAGTCCCCCCCCAGAGTGCGCTGCTGTCTATTTTAAGGCATTTCAAGCACTCTGTGCCCAACTTCCCGGTATAAATTTTGGCCTGGGTTGCATTTGCTTCCTGTTGGGTGTGAGAGCAGAGTTCTGTGCAGAGGAGCTGGCCTGTTTGCGGCCTTCAGCCTGTGAACGTGGCAGGGAGGCAAATGGCTTCCTCCTTGGCAAGCTTTGGGCAGCGCTGCCGGCCCTGGGCTCTTTCCATCCCATAAACTGGGAGCTCCTCAAAACAGAGGGAACTTGCCGCGTTCGCCCATTGAAATGCCGAGGACTGCTTGCAGAGGCCAGCATAAATGGCACCTCGCCACCTTAACATAGCAACAGAGACAAACACGGGCTTGTTTTCGGGACCAAAACACGCAGATGGCACTTCCTAAACTGGGAGGCGAGGGGATTTTCACTGCGAGACTGGAGTAGGGACCGTCGCCAAGGGCCGGCCTTTGGTGGTGGCCGAAGTGGAAATTCAGCAGAGCATCAAGCTCCTTGGTGAGCTTGGCTCTTGCCACCATCTCCTGCGGCCATCCTCTGTGTCCCTCCGGGGGTTTTGTGGAGCCCTCCAGGGTGACGAGCAAACCTCGCTGCTGCTTGTGCTCCCTGTAGCTGTGCTCATGGTGCTTCACCTCCATCTTGCTTCCCTTCTAGGTCAGCACACCTGGTGTCCCGGTACCGCCCGCGGGCTCCCATCATCGCTGTGACCCGTAATGACCAGACAGCGCGCCAGGCCCACCTCTACCGGGGCATCTTCCCCGTCCTCTGCAAAGAACCGGCCCACAACGCCTGGGCGGAGGACGTGGACCTCCGCGTGAACCTGGGCATGAATGTTGGTGAGTAACACTGCTCCGGCCTCACCTGGGGAAAGCTCTCGTGGGACCTGGTGGTCCTGAGCACCCCCGGTGCTGCTTTTTGGGGTTACTGATGGGGACAAAGGGAGGGGAAGTGGCTGCCTGTGTGGTCATGGTGCTCGATTGGGAAACGGGGGATGTCAGTTGTGTAAGCACCACCACATCCGATGGAGAAAATGGTTTGACACGGTGGCCTTAAAGTAGGTTCCAGCAGAAAACAAGGTTGGTTTTAACCTGATCAGTGCTTGAACGGGGATGCTCATCGCTCCTGAGAGACAAGAAAAGCTGGGAGCAGGGTGACCCCATTCTCTGTCCGTTCTCCGAGCCCTGTCCTGTTGAATTTGAAGCTCCGTGACGCAGAGGAGCCTGAAGCAGAGGCCAAGGGTCCAAAATGGGTGGGCAGCAGGGGCACGGGGTCTATCCCTCTGTTGTGGGATAGGTTCACCCCCTGCACTTTGGTGACCGAGCGAGTGGGTGACAAGCACTGTCCCCCCTGTGGCAGGGGGACCTAAGCTCTGACACCTCCCTCTCTTCTCTCCTAGGCAAAGCGCGTGGGTTCTTCAAGAGTGGGGACCTGGTCATCGTGCTGACAGGCTGGCGCCCCGGCTCCGGCTACACCAACACCATGCGCGTGGTGCCCGTTCCCTGAAGGGCCAACACCGACCAGCAACCACCTTCCTTCCCCCGTCCCCTTGCTCCCCTCGCGTTAGACCAGCCATCGCTTGCGATGTTCTCCTTGTCCCTAGCGTGGATGTAGGTTGCTAAACACCACCCAGTGCAGCAGCAGCAGGGGGAAGAGACCTTAAATCACTAAAAAAACCAATACTTGAAGTGTTTAGTTTTTTTAAAAACCTCTCCCAGTAGTCAAGTCCTGTCCCGATGTAGGTCAGAGTCAGCGTAGGAGGTTCCCTGTAGCCTAGTGACTGTCCTCAGGGTGTGATGTGTCCTGTGGGGGGTGACAGGGCAGGGGAGAGGTGATGTGTGGTCAGCCCCCATCACCCCTCACTTTGCTCCAGGGAAGCTGCTACCCTCCCCCACCTCCCCACAGACCCAATCCAAGGTGACTCCAGACCCTCAGGCTGGTGGTGTGTCCAGGCCTGCGGGTAGAAGATGCTCTGGGCTTCCCTCGGTCCTTCGCAGCCCCCTCCCCTCCTTTAGTCATGTGTGTGTCCCCAGAGCCTTCGTCCCTCCCCCCCGCCCCGCACTCCCACGGGCCCCTGGGGCGGCAGAGCACAACTCTCCATCA
>VXBH01004540.1:192501-212097 GCA_013400035.1 Rynchops niger | reverse complement strand
CGCGCAGCCGGCTCGGCCCGTCCCTCCTCCCCTTGACCTCCCGCCTCTCTCCTGCCACCGCCGCTGGGGACCCGCCGCTCCCCTCCAGCATCCCCGGCGGTGGCTGCGCTCCAGCCGCCGGCACACGGGACCGAAGTGACCTTGAGAGCCGGGAACAAGGGCAGCCCGCCGGATCCCGCCCGGGCCGAGGCGGCCCGGCCACAAGTGCCTCCCTCCGCCTCTCATCCTCTCTTATTTATTTACTTTTGTTTTCGTCGGGAGGCGAAATCCCTGGCTCGCTCTCCCCCGCCTCCGCCGCACGCTTCCTTCCCCTTCGGTTGCGCCGGCACCGGGGAAAAGGGATCCAGCGAAAATCCAACGCCGACGGAGGGACTGGCACCGGAGCGTTTCCAGGCCGGATCCCAGCGCTGCGTAAGGGAAGGGAGATGCCGATCCGCGGGGAGGGAGAAGCACCGGGCTGCGCCTTCGCCTGGGAGGCGAGTCGGGGCCTGAGGGAGCCTGCGTGGGCAGGCAGGGGGGTGTCAGCCCCGGCACGGCAGGTCATCGGGAATGTTTTCCCTTTACCGGGATCTCCCGCGCTCGCCCGCTCTGCCTTGCCTCGGCAGCTCCGACTGTTGTTGCTTCTAGTTTGGGACACTTGGGATGGTGATTTTTCCAGCAGGAGCAGCTTCCTGCTACAAAAATGCCTCGAGGATGGTGATGGTGTGAGCCATGAGAAAGCGTTTTCCGCCCTGTGCCGGTGCTGGAAGCGGAGCTGGGCAGGGAGACCTCCCTGTCAGCTGTGCCTGGAGCCCAGCCTTATCCTGGGCTCCTGGATACCCATCACTGCCGCCGCGTCTGGGAGCCGGGATGGAGCAAGATCTGGAGAGGGGAGACGAGACACCTGCTGCGATGTCTCCGCGGTGGCCGAGGATGCTCCTCGCAGCCCCTGGAGCCGCCCGGTGCCAGCGCTGTGTCCGGGGACACTCTGACCCAGGACTTGTTCCTGGCAGTGACCGTAAGAGGGAGAGAAAACCAAGACAGGACGATGCGGTGCTTCCACGTGCTCTCCTGCCTCTGGCTCTCATCATTTTAGGGGGTTCCTGTGTGTTTGGTGACCTCGGGGGCGTTTCTCGATGTCCTCGCCTCGGGCAGGGGGTGCCTCCCCCTGTCCCTCGCCCGGTGCCCCTTGGTGTCAGCCCCGGTTAGGGCTAAATCCTCTCACGCGGATTAAGTGGTACAACCGCTCAGGGATTTAAGGAATGACGTGGGGGAAGCTGGAGCGGGCTGAGCTCCGGAGAGGGAGGCTCCGGAGTGGGTCAGAGCCCCTTTTCCAGCACAGGGGCAAGGGGGAGGAAGGCTCTCGTGCCTCCATGATACGAGTTTCGGCTTCAGGGCAGCGTGGCACCACGTGGCAGAGGGTGTTTGTGGTGTGGGGCTGTCCGTCCTGAAGGTGTGGGGTATCCGAGGAATCAGGCAGGAAAAAAGACGTTTGGTGTGATGCCAAGGGATGTTATTTTGGTGCTTCTTGTCGTTTGAGTCTCCTTCCAGACATGTCCTTTGACCTGAGCTTCTCCTAAAAAAAACCCTACGGCTTCGGTGTGTTGGTCCCGTCCCCGTGATGCTCGGGCTGGGGGGTTGCGCGGGCACCTCGTTTACTTTGGAAAACCCTGTCTGCAGGGATCTGGGATCCGGTTCCCAGCGCAGTCCTCACCAGTGACTTGTGTTCAGTTTTCCTGCAGCCCCGCGTACGTGCTGCACCTTGAGGGAGTGTCCCCCGTGCCTCCGGCTGGGATTTAGCCTGGCCCCATTGCATTGGGAACCTCGAGGCCGCAGGGACACGGGGGCTCACGGGGCTTCGACTCTCAGGCCATTTGGGCATGGCTGTCGGGGTGCAGCAGCCCCGTCCTGACTCTCCCCGAGTCCGTGGAGGATATTTAGACAGGTTTCCCTTTGGACAAACCCCTCGGAGCGGGAGCAGGGTGTGTGTAGGGAAGCATGAGGCAGCGAAAGAGCCCCTCTTTTTACGCAGGAAGCACTTTGGGATGGTTTCTCCACCTGGGCTCTGCTGCACCGCCACAGCATCATCCCTACGGGCACTGGGATGCGCTCCAGCTCTGTGCTCATCCTGCCCGCTGGCTCTCCTCCTGCCTGCTGCCGTCCTGCCTGTCCCCCACCTGCTCTGCCGTCACCCCCTGCCCGTTGAGCCGAGCTCTTTTCCCTGGAATAATTTCCTTTCCGGAGGTCCGGTGGCTGCTTGCCGGCTCTGCTGCGCTGCCGGAGCCTGTATGATCACATCCCTGCCTTGCTGCACGCTGCCGGTGAGCCTGGGCGTAATCACGGATCACGGCTCCGGCATCGATCCCCTGGGATCGTGCTCCGCTTTGGCCCTCGGTGCCAGAAGCTCTGTGGCATGGCAGTCTCCGGTTGCGGTTTGCCGAGGGCGGAAGTGTCACCTTTCTGGCCCGCCGGGTGATAACCTTCCCTGCGCGGCGCTGGGACCGTGTTTACTTTACCTGTCGTGGCTGATAAGCGCCTCTGATAAAACTCATGATAGTAAATAACGGGCTTGAAAGACAAGAGAGCAATTAAAGGAGGGAGGCGGTGCCTTCGGCATGGACTGTGCCCTCGGAAGATGGTGTTTTGCCGAGCCGGGGGAGCAGACCCTGGCCCTCGCTGGCTGAAATCTCCATCGCCCCAGGGAGTTTTGTAGATCTGCGACTTTTCCCATCCCGACCTCCATCTCTTGAGGAGGAGAGGCTCTGCTTCGGAGGGTGCTATCCGAGGCAGTGGGGAGGGAGCTGCTGCTCTTTGGCCACTCGGCTGCGAGGGCTGGGGAGTTCCTGGCAATAAATGCCCTTTTTGTTTTGCCGCGTGACTTGAGAAATCACAGAAACATTCTTGCTGTCCTGGAGCGGCAGAGATACTAACGTCTCTGTGCGGAGGGGGATTTAAGGGGATGGATTTGCAGCTGCGAAATGCATTTCTTCTCTCTTTCCCTTCCCCTTGGGAGCTCACGGGCTTCTCCTTGCAGTGCCAAGCTGATGCATGAAAAAGCAGCTCCCCTGAAGAGCCCCGAGCCCATGCACGGCCGTGACAAACTGGAGGCATCCCACAAGGAGAAGAGTTTGGATTCCCTTGACGGCAGGTGAGGGGCAGCATCCCGGGGTCTACGGTCGAGTATTCGCTCTTTTGTTCCTCCTCTTGCGACCTCCTGCAGCACGCCCCCTGCCTCCGAGCCCCGAATGCAGCCCGCCGGCTTGGGGTGGGCACAGCGGGTCCCCTCTTTGCTTTCGCCCTCAAATGTCGGGTCTATGAAAGCAGGGAGGGGAGAGGGGTTTGGGAAGGGGACGGGTATTCCCGCTGCTGAGGTTGTCGGGAGGGTTTCACTGTCCCTGTGGTTTCTCCCTTCATCTGCCCGCGTGATGGGTGTGGATGGATGCGGATGGTGCACGGCCAAAGCTAAGTCCGTCCTCCTGCCCCGGCACGTTCCCAAATTCCCGTTTGTGCTTTCCCGGAGGAAACCTTGACCTGGCCAAAGCTGCCCATCGCCAGCTCCTAACCTGTCCCAGGCTGCTCTGGGCTCCTTCCCCCACTGCCGGGGTGGGTTTTGGGTACGGTGTTGGTGCCTCCACCAGCTCAACATCAGCCTGATGCCAGACAGAGATCAGCCTTCTCCTGCGGCCTTTATTTAACCTCAGCAACGCCGATGCTCTGATAAATCACTGAGACATCCAAAATGTGGCTTCTCATGGTCTCTCTTCTGTCCTCTGCATCTTGCCGCCTCTCTTCTTGCAGCCTGCATGCTTTTGGGAGCAGGTGGGAGACCTGGGACTTTTCACTAATCTAATTATTATTATTTTGCCTTCCAGCCTCCACCTGAATGAAGCCCTGAAGGATGAAGACATCAAGAAATGCCACCGGGAAGTGGTAAGTCTTTGGCTTCATGAGTGAATGGACTGGTCCGTTGTAGCCTGACCCCGGCTGTTTGCCGTGGAGGAGCCCATCTGGGGTCTCAAACATGGGCTGTGGGACACAGAGGGGAAGCCACGGTGGCTCCGGGTTCGGGGCAGAGGCTCCTGCCTGCAGTTTCAGGGGATCCAATGATGGTTCCGAGTGGCCTGTGGTCTGCCCTGCAAACACTTTCAAGATTTTTCCATCCAGAGCAAAGGAAAAAGTGAAAACCCTGACTGCAAGCAGCTCCGTTCCACTTCATTTGAACCTTTTTTGTTGTTCAAATTGTGCCATAAGTAGAGCTTTACAGGCTGTCTGCAAACAAGAGATGCTCAGGAAGAGGAAGGAGCGGAGGAAGGAGGCATTTTGCCTTTTCCCATGAAAAAGATGGAAGAAAAAAACATTAAGCTGCCTATTCAGAGGCATCTGGGAGGTTTTTGGGGTTGGCAGTGGGTTTGTGCTGGGGCCAGGGGGGGTTTCTTGGGGGTGGCTTGGAGGTGATGCCACAGTGACCCCCTGTGTCCCCCTGAAACGCTCCTGCCGGCACCCCCGCCACCCCAGCGTCTCTCCGGGGGGTGTCTAAGCTGACCCCAGGTGATGCAGAGCCTTGATCCTCTTATGACCCAGCTCATCCGCTGACAAGATGCCCGCGGCAAAGGTGACCTTGTCACCACGGGCAGGAGGGCTCTGCCTGCGGTGCTGCCTCCAGCCCAGCCTCGCTGCCCCGGGGCCCTTCGAGCTGCGCTGGACCTTGCTGCATCCTGGCGAAGCGTCTCGTCCCTTGGATTTCGGGGGACATCCGTGTCCCCGGGGAGCTCCCTGAGGTCTGGGGCGCTGCCTCCTCCGGCGCAGGGGACGCAGATCCGCCTGCGCCGCCTTACAGGACTAATTGAGTAGATTTAATGCGAAGCGTTGAACTGCTTCGGAGCCTTTCACTTCCATA
Organism: Rynchops niger; assembly: GCA_013400035.1. Lineage (NCBI taxonomy): Eukaryota > Metazoa > Chordata > Aves > Charadriiformes > Laridae > Rynchops > Rynchops niger. Next base: position 207,221 of record VXBH01004540.1, on the reverse strand, counting down.
CGGAATTACTTAAGGGCGAACCTGCCGAGCCTCCCGCCGCCGCTGCCGGCAGGCTTTGAAGAGGCACCGGGAATATAAATAGCTGGATGGTGCGCCGCGATGGGCGCAAAGCAAGTGTTGTCACCGTGCCCCGAATAAGGGAAGGGCTCGAGGAGGAGGGGGAGGAGGAGAGAAACCATTGGGCAAAATAAACTGCCTGCGGATGAGCCCGGGGGAAAACAAGCTCCTCGCAGAGGCTCAGCCTCCTTAGATAAACTCTAGATATTAGGGGAAATGTTTATGTGGGAGGATGGCACAGCGTTTGCTGCGTGCTGGATCATCCAACCCTCCTTTAGCCCTTCGGCTCCGCCGTCCCCAGCCCGGTGGGACCCCGCTGCGCCGGTCCCGGGTGCGGGGAGAGGGAGATTATTTTAATTTGCAGGAGGGTGAGGGTTTTTTTTGGGTCTCCTTATCAGCAAGGTCACCGGATAACTTTGCTCTGCTTCGTTTTCAGGCCGCTAGCAAGTACAACTCCCAGTACCACAAGCTGTTCAAGGACATCCCGACGGAGGAGAGCGTGCTGAAAGGTGGGTGGCACGGCCAGGGACGGGGATGGGGGCGGCGGGGTGCGGCACACCATCTGCCACGCTCCCCCTCTCTCTGCCCCGCAGTTTGCTCCTGCGCGCTCCAGAGAGACATCCTCATCCAGGGAAGGCTTTACATCTCCCCCAACTGGCTCTGCTTCTACGCAAACCTTTTTGGGAAGGACATCAAGGTAATGTGGGGGGGGGCCAGCTCACCCCAGTCCCACAGGGCTCGTAGCCCAGGCTACGCCGCAGCCCGCTTATCCCCTCCCGCACCCAAAATCGCCGTCAAAAGCCTCCGATGTGAAGGGGAGTGCGGCTGTGCCTCCCCCTCCGATCACCTGCCGCATCTGCCTGGGGAAACCAAATACTGGGTTGCTTTAAAATGCCCTGATGCAAAACCTCCTACAAGCCGCAACGGCGTTTGAAGGAAGATCAAAGGTTTTGGGGCTGGGGGGGGATTTGAATCTCTCTTGGCTTTTCTTCTTGATTTACAATCTGCTGTTTCCCTGTTAGTCTTGTGGCTGACGGGGATCTTGGGGAGAGATGACTTCCTTTAAAACTGGGCTGAAGAACTGAATTATTTATATCAGACACTTTAAACAAATGTCTGATGGAAGTGCGGGGTTTCAATGAAGTTACTCTGCCATAAATTATGTCCTGCTTTATTTTTAACCCTCCCCGGGCTTGTGGGGGGGGTGTGGGTCTCTTGGGGGGTCTTAGGGAGACTTGCTGGACGATGCTTTCCCTGTTTCCTCGCTGTTCTGATCGAGTAGAATCCACCTCTGAGCCGAGATTAACGCTGGGGGGATGCCGTGACCTTTAATAAAAACCAGGCTGTCTCTGTGAAATGCCGAATCCCCGCGTCGCTGCTCTGCTTGGGGCATAATTACGACGCGTGTTAAATCTCCACCTTGGGAAAGAAACTCGCCGAGCTCGCGCTGTGCCCGTCCCTGCCCATCCCTGTGTCTTTTTGCCCTCCAGGTTGTGATCCCGGTGGTCTCCGTTCAGCTGATCAAGAAGCACAAGACGGCCCGGCTGCTGCCCAACGGCTTGGCCATCACCACCAACGCCAGCAGAAAGGTAACGCCAGCGCTTCGAGCATCGGTACCCGGCCTTGCCGCAGCTGGGGGATGCCCCGCTCCCAGTTAGCTGCGATTCGAGAGCGGGGAATGAAGCGGTTCCCATCCCTGGCTGAAAGCGCGGGCCGGTGGGGAAGCGAGCGTGACTCTCCGTGCTGGCAGCTGGCCAGGGCAAACACCGCGGCTTTGCTTTTGTTTCTGAATTTCACTTTGTTTCTGGGCAGAGCAAAGCGCAAGTGAAACTCCGACGAGCCTAAAAAATCCCTGCCAGGCTCCAATAAAACCTTTAAACTCCTTAAACGCAAGCAGGGGAAGGGCTTGGGCCGGCATTCAACCCGAGCTGCTGGAAAACTTGGCGAAGGGGATGAATTTCTGGCTTTTAAATCACATTGGGTGTTGTCGGCTGCAGCGAGCTGACGTAGTCCTGCTCGGTGTGTCCAAGTCCCCGCCTGCCCCGTCGCCTGCCAGGGAGGGGGTTATTCCTGTGGGAATTCGGGAGGAAGTTATTCCTGTGGGATTTTAGCAGGGGGTGGCACGAGACAGGATTTGCGCATTCAAAGCCATTGGTTGCAAGGCTGCTCTGCGCGTGGCGTTGGCTCTGCGTGGGGCAAGGTGAGCGCTGCCCCGTGTCCCCTCCTGCTGGTCCCTGGGGATTATTTCCTTCGGTCCCTGCCCCGTTCGCTGCCGCATCCCTCTGGGCTGAGCGCGGGAGGCCCCATGGGGACAGCAGCTGAGCGAAACTGGCCCCAAAAAAATCTGGTCCAGGTTTTAGCAGGCTGCAAAAATAACAGCAGGGAAACTCTGTGGGGAGATGCCTGCGGGGGGGACGCGGCTGCCGAAGGAGCAGGGATTCAAGGGCAGGACGTCTCTGCTTGTCCCCTGCCTGTGGGGAACTGGGCTTGGGATGGGGGCGAATCTCTCCCGGCAGCTTCTCTCTTTCTCTTGCAGTACATCTTTGTGTCCCTCATCTCCCGCGACAGCGTCTACGACGTCCTGAGGAGGGTCTGCACACACCTGCAGGTACCCTCCGCCCCGCAACTGACACCGTTTCGTTAGCCACAAGCTCCCTTTGGGCTGCGTCTCGGGGAGCAAAAGCTCTTTGCCATCGCCGCAAAGGCTTTGGACTGCTCCCAAAGCCCTCCCTGGTGCCTGCCGCCTCTTCTCGGCATCCTTGCTCCGCAGCAAGGGACGGGAAGAGGGGCAGGAGCCTGCTGAGAACGGCAGCACTTCATGACACTGCTGCATCCTCATCATCCCCGATGCGGGGGACTGTCACGCTTGTCCCCGTTTCGTAGTCCAAAATGACAGTGGCTGTTTCTTGACACGCTCCTGAGCATCCCGTCGGGGCAGAGCCCGTCCCCGGTGTCCTGTCGCGTGGGTGTCCTGTCCCCGTGAGCCGCTGGTGGCCTTTTCTGGGTCACGGATGACGGAGGCAGAGCCCGTAGTTTCTGCTCTCTCCCAGGGCGTGTGTATGAATTATTTATAATCTGGTAGTAATACTAGTTCTGCCACACCGCACATCGCTGCTTTTTCCCCGGATGTAAAGTTTCAAGGGGAAGAAAAATGGTACAAATTTAAAAAAAAAAAAAAAAAAAAAAAAAAAATTGAATTGAATTGAATTAAAAAGCCTGAGGTGGGGGGAGAAATCCATCAGCCCTGGAACTGGAGAGGAGGGTTGTGGGGATCTCCTCCCTGCCTTCGAAGCACGTGGGACGTGGTGCCGGAGCCCTTCCCCGCCCCGAAGGGTGTGTGGGGCTCTGCCTGGGCGGCGACTGGGGTGACTCAGCCCCGTTGCCCAACTGGGCAATTCATTCTTTGAAATGTGCTGGGCTCTGCCCAGGTATTCCCCCCCTGCTTTGTTTTTTTTCCTCCTCCCGATGGTTTATCCCCTCCTCCTCCGGGAGCCAAGACTGGTGCAGGAGCCCTCGGCTCAGCCGCGGTCCCGTAGGGTTTTCGGTAGCAGGGAGCGGCGATGGGGTGCCCCGTCCTCCGACGGATGCTTTTCTTAGGCCACAAAATCCCCATGCTTGGAAATTTTAAGCAGTTGCTCTTTGTAGACTCGCCAGAAACATCAAAATTCAATTTTCTGGCTCAGGTTGAAGCAGAGAAAGGCGGCACCGTAACGCTGAGAGAGTTGGGGGGGTTCAGCCTGGAGAAGAGAAGGCTCCGGGGAAACCCTCGAGGCCCTTCCAGTCCCTGAAGGGGCTCCAGGAAAGCTGGGGAGGGACTCTGGGTCAGGGAGGGGAGCCATGGGACGAGGGGGAACGGTTTTAAGCTGAAAGAGGGGAGATTTAGCTGAGATGTGAGGAAGAAATTCTTGGCTGTGAGGGTGGTGAGCCCCTGGCCCAGGTTGCCCAGAGAAGCTGTGGCTGCCCCATCTCTGGAGGGGTTCAAGGCCAGGTTGGATGGGTCTTGGAGCCACCTGGGCTGGTGGGAGGTGTCCCTGCCCAGGGCAGGGGGTGGCACTGGGTGGGCTTTGAGGTCCCTTCCAACCCAAACCACTCTATTGATTCCGTAACACCCGTTTCTTTCTCCCCTCCAGGTTTCCAGTAAGAAGAGCTTGAGTTTGAAGGAGCTGACGGAGGAGCCCGACGCCGTGTCGCTGGTGAGGCTCAGGGCAGCTCTGGGAGAGGGAAGGACCCCCACGAACTCACCCTGTGGGCAGGAGAGCGGCCGCCCGGCCCCCTCGGTGGGTTTAACGCCTTCCCGGCATGCTGAGGCTCGGCCGGCAGCCACTTGTAGGGTGCGGAGTCGGTTCTCTCCCCTCGCTGCTGAGAAAGGTTGCGCGAGGATGCGGCCATCGCCTTCAGAGCTCATTCTCTGGGATCCTCACACCCCGACTTGGCAGAAAGGGATGGGCCAAGAGGACGATTTGGACAGCCCCCAGCTGAGCGCGAGCCCATGACCCGGCTGGTTGGTCCCGGGGTTGCATTTACAGATGGAAATACTTTGGAGCGATGTGGAAAACGCTGCCGCGCCGCTCCCGCCGGCTGATGCTCTTCACAGCCGTGAATATGGATAAGAGGCTGGAAATGTGGCTGAATTATCCAAAAACATACGGGATGGCTGGGAGGCTGGAGAGGGAAAAGCCTGCCGAACTGCGGTGTGACAGAGGGAGCACGAGGGGCCGCATCCTGCTGCCCTGGGAGCTTGGCAGGGCCCGGCTCTGCCCGCAGCGGCTGCCAGCCCGGCCAACAGTGTCCTCTCCGTGAAACGTGGGTGGCCCGTCCCTGTCTCTGCTTGGTCACAAAGCCATCGGTGCTGTGGCCGTGCCGGGCCGCACGGGGGACGCTGAGCAGGGTGTCCTCTGTGGGCTGGTGGCCCTGCGCATCAGGCTTGGTGCACGAGGTGACAATCGGGGTGGCTCTTGTGGGCCAGTGGCCCTGCATGCTGGCCCAGGAGGTGACAAGTGGGATGTCCCCTGTGGACCGGCGGCATCCCAGGGGTTGAAGGCACTTTTCAAGGGGTGAAGCGGGAGTGATCCAGGCTGGCAGCATCTCCCGGTGCTTCTGAGGGACGTAGCCCTCCAGCAGCTCCATCCTCGGGGACTCTCCAGTGGGGAAACCCCGCTCCGTGCTGGCTGCCCCCTTCCTCGGTACCTTTCCGGATGGGCTGGGACCGGGATGCTGAGCCACAGGGGGGGCGAGGGGCTCTCGGAGGATGATGGGTGACCACTCTGAGCTTCAGACCAAGGGGTGAAGGAAGCAGCCATTTATTGGTATTTGGGGCAGGCGTGGGGCATGAGGGCAGGCCCTTCCTATGGCAGTAGGAACCTGCGTCCCCATGGGGCCATTGTGGAGGACCAGCTCCCCCTTAGGATGATGTTTTGAATGTGCTGGTACCAGATGGAGAAGCCGTTAAGGTTCGAGTCCGAATCTGGCCCCACCGTGTCCTCGGCACTGCTGGTTTCACAGGAGAAACCACGGCACAGCTCACCCGGGGCTGTTCCCACAGGAGGTCATCGTCCCTGAGGGCAAGTGGAGGAAGGTGTCACCTGCTTCACTGTCACTGTCGCTGCCGGACACTGACTACCAGTGCATCCACCGGACCTCCGTCAGCAGCCTGAGCACCAAGGAGAGCTTCACCTCCGAGGAGCCCCTGGTTTCAGGTGAGGGCGGTGTTTGACCCAGGGATGCGGGTTTGTGCCCTGCCCCGCACATGGTGCTGGATGTAAAATTTCATAAATACGTGTTCCATCCTCGCGGAGGGGCTTTCTGCCTTGTAGACGAGCGGGGTTGAGTCTGGGAGCTGGTGATGGGGTCCTGGGGATGGGATGGGGTCTCCTGGCTGAGGGGTCTGAGCCCTCAGTGTGCGCCTGTAACACCGTGCTGGCAGCGTGAGCTCATGGGGGAGGAATATTTGATGCTTGAAGGCTCCCGGTTGCCGGAAGAGTGTGAGCACCTTCCCAGCGCGGCTGTGCTGCTGACTCTTGGCTTGCATTTCAGAAAGTGCAATAAACACCGAGGAGGAGCTGGAGGTGGAGCAGAGCTGCGTGGCAGAGCTCAGGCCCTCCGACTACCAGCTCCTCAAGATCTTCATCGTGCTGTAAGTGTGCAGAGGGCGGCCGTGGCGTGGGGAGGATGGGGCATGCACTGGGAGCATCCGTCTCAACTGCTGGCCACTGAGCGCTTCTGCTTGTTCCTCTGCTCCCAGCATCTGCCTCCTGGTCGTGTCCTCCTCGTACCTGGCATTTCGCATCTTCCGTCTGGAGCAGCAGCTCTGCTCTCTGAACCGGGACTACCTCTCCCGCGGGCACAGGAGGTGAGGGACCCATGGGGACACTTTGGGGCAGGTGGGTCACACCGCACACAGTGGAGAACCCGAGGGCTGTGGTGCAAAGAACAACAGCTCCCCTCCATGACATGTCCCAGGGATGCTGTGTCCCTTATCCTGTGCCTGCTGCTGGCATGGCTGACGGCAGACCCCGAAGCGCCATCCCCGTGCAGCAGATGATCCCACTGCTTTGAGTGACCGGGGAAATCTCTGCTGTCCCTGAGACTTTCAGCCCTTGGGACAAGGTTTCCTTGTGGGTTTGGGGCTGGTTCCCTGGTTGGAGGAAGCACCAGGACATCTCGGTGGAGCTGGGCTGTGCCCTGGGGCTAATGCGACTGCGGGCACCAGCAAGGGATGGAGACGAGTGGGTTCCCTTGGGTTGGGGACATCGGGCGGGAGTCTCCCTCCTTGTGCCCACGGGGCCTGGGCACCAGGTTGGGGGATGGTGCCTCCGTGGCCGCTCACCCCATCTTACCCAGCTGTGTGCTTGCAGGTGACCGTTACCCCAGCGCTGGCTGAGGATGGATGCCGAGACCGAGCCACCCCACAGACGGATCCCGGTGCAGTGTCCTACAGGCCGCGGCAGTTGCACGTGGCCTGGCTTTCCCTCGGCTGATAACATGGGACCAAGCATCTTCTCTCTTCCTACCGGCACCCGCTGCCGGCAGGACCGCCCGGCCGGCTGATGGCCACCGGTGCCAACTCCCTGTCCCGCTGGAAACCTGTTTTCTCCCCAGGATGCTGCTGTGCCACAACACGGGACAATGGCTTGGGGCTGCCGGGCGGTTGGACCTCCCCGTAGGACTTGCTGCTAAAATGGGCGCCATTTTTTATTCCAGACTTGGGTTTTTCTTGTTAAAAGATGACCTGAGGCTCACCGGGAACCCTCAGAAACGTGGCTGAGTTGCTGCTGCTGCTCTGGGTGAAGCCCGGGCAGCGGCTCTGGGCTGAACCTGCCTGTTCATCCCCCTCTCAGTCTGCAGGGACGGGGAGACAGTGGCCACCAGCCCTGCAGGGGCATCACCTATCCCGGCGTCCAAGGGTGGGGGTACAAACCGGGGTCCCCCCGCCTCCGCTGGGCTCCTTATGGGCCCCCCAACCCATCCCTTCTGGAGCACCGGGGTATCTCGGCGTGTGTGTGTGCGTCCCCCTGCAAAGCACTTTAGGGCCCTCACTGGGGACCGCACCTGGGAATGGTGCTGGACCAGGGCTTCGTTAGCCCCGCTCACCTCATTAAGACATCCTGAAAGGAACCCGCGGCTGGCACCGGTGACCAGCAAGGTGTCTGTGCTCTGGTTTGCGTTCTCCTCGTCACCACGTGGAGCCGAGCGCCACAGGATTTGTCCCGCAGCCTCCAGGATTGCGCTGGGACGGCAGGTGATACCTGTGTCATTTACTTTGGTTTTCTTTCCAGTTTTTTTTTTTCAGAACTGCAAGTGCTGATGGGGCCAAATCCCTGAGCCCTGGGGAAGAGCTCGCTGCTCCCTCCGGGCTCGGAATGGCTTTTAAATGAAAATAAAACCAGGATTTTCTAGTACGTCCCTGTCTGCTGCCGGCGTCCTTGCGGTGGTGCCAGGCTGGGCTACACAGAGTCTGGGCTGTCCCGGTGGCCCTTTGTTGGCCACGTCCCCAGGACGTGGATTACGTGGGGGCAGGCCTGTCCTTGTGTGGGCTTGGGGACGGGTGGCATCGCCTTGTCCTCCCTTTGGAACAGTGCTGGTGGGCCTGGGGCTGTGTGGCCCCCGCTGTCACACCCCGTAGGGCCGGCTGGAGGGATGCTGCGTGGTCCAGCGCCGCTGGAACGCTGGTGGGTGCTCAGCGTCGTTTCCCCACATCACGTCAACCTGCGTGTCACCCTGGCCATGCCAGGGGGGGGACAGCAGGCAGGGGGTGCAGCCCTGGCTGGGGCAGGGTGACCGGGGGGGCTTTTGGGGGTCACCCAGGGATGCTCCAGGCATAGGGGACGGGGAGGTTTTTTCACTAGATGGCAGCAGAGACTGCGGGACGTGACGCTCAAGCTGGTGGCAGGGCCACCCTGGGGACGGCGGATGCCCAGGGAGGGTGCTGAGCTGCAGCAGCAGCCTCCTGGGGCGAGGTGAGCCTTCCTCCTTCTCCTCCTCCTCCTCCCTGAGCATCCGCAACCCGAATTCCCCCTCCAGCCCGGCCCACACAGCAGAATGCAGGAAAATGGCCCAACGTGAAGGCCACAGCGGGGATGGTGTTGGCTAAATGGGGACCAGGGTGGTGTCACCCCACAACGATGTCACCGCCATTGCTGGATTTAACCTTGTCACCCCATTTTTCGGGAGATTTAGCAGCCGCGGTGCTGGGGAGGGGGTGTCTGCCATTCGGCCGTTTCTGGCCAAAGGATCGAAGTTGCTTCAAAGCCCCGGCGTTACGGGGCCGTCGGAGCCTTTGATTTCGCGTGTGAGCCGGCAGATGAAAAGGGGTTGTCCCGCTGCCACCCGGTCCCTGCCGGGGACTGGCCCAGCTAGTTTTGCTGGTGCGGCTGCCGAAATGGGCTCGGAGGGTTTAGAGGAGTTGGGTTTTTTTTGTTTTGTTTTTTTTTTTCCAAAAAACAAGTTGGCGATCAACGGGTTCAACCTCAAACTTTGGGGCTTATTGCCCCAAAAATGAGGTTTAGAGGTGTAGGATTGGGGGGTTTTTTTGGTCTTGTGTTTTCTGGGTGCTCCACAGCACCCAATACAAAGCAGGTGCGTGGGGGTCCCTTGTCCCTGTGCTGAGCCCAGGCCAGGCGTGTGACAGTGGTGACGGCCACCTTGGCTCCTCTTGGGACCCTTTGGTTAAAACCAGCGGTGGGACAACCCATGGGTGCAGTCGGCTGATGCGGAGGTTTGGGGGAGCCCAGGGGCAAGCCCCCGGTGTGGTCTGGGGGGGGTCCCTGCTGCCAGGGGCCGGTTCCAAGGCTCCAGTTTTGTTTTCCAGCTGGAGTTTGCCTCCCTGGTCGGTGGCGTGTTTGCTCTCCCGGTGACGCCCTGCTTGAGCTTATTTGCTTTTCTTTGTGTAAAGAAATGCCACGTAAAAGCCTCGGGTGCAGGAAATGGCCCTGGGTGCTCACCTTGCCGGCTCTGGCAGCCCTGTCCCATCCCTCAGGGACGGGGACAAGGAACGCGGGTTGCCTCCTGGTTGAGCACAGCCCCTGCCCTCAAGTCCCCCCCCGCCCGATGCTTCCCTGGTCGCACCCACAATCCTGCCTCCCCTCTGTCTGTGCTCCTCCCCAGTCCAAATCCACCCGTAAAAATAGGATTAGGAGATTCAATCAGCCCATATGGCCACCCTGCTATGGCGCAAGGCGCTGGCGGAGTTGTCCCCAGGCTCGCTGGCTCTCCCAAGACCCATTTCTGCTCGGTTTCACCCATTGCAGGGCGCGGGGACCCGAGGCTCTGCGACACCATCACACAAGAAACCGTGGGGCAGCGGGAGCCACCGCTTGTTAGCAGGTACCTACACAAGAGACGGGACAATGCTGACAAGCGCACGGTTTGGTTGAGTTTTATTCCGGACCCGGGAGAAAGGCAGCCTCCCGCCGTGGCAGTGATGTTGCTCCAGCAAAGCCCCACGTGAATCCCCTTCACTGAGCGGCTCAATGCCATTCCGGCTCCGTCCCAGCACAGTGGAAGGGGTTTTCCAGGGAGGGCTGGTGCTGGGAGGGATGCCCTGGCCCGCTGGCTGCTGTCCCCTCTGGGCACCCTCGGAAGGACGGGAACGATCCCGACCCTCGTTTTGCCCCTCCGCTGTCCGTGTGAGTGTGCTCGGGTGTTTTTTGGAGAGTGTATTGGGCTGTGGCTACTTACCTTCAGCAACAAGGGAAGTTTAAGACCTTCCTACAGTTCACCGCCCTCGGCGCTGTGCTGGTAAACACACCGCGGGGCCGGGGTGGCAATAAGATGGGTGAAGTTCAAACTAATCCTTCCCCCTTTTCCGAGGGCTGTATTTAACCTGGATTTCCCTGATCCCGTTGGCGCGCTGGGGGGGTGGTTGCTCTGCCAGACGCCACCCGAGCAACCTGCGCTTTGCTGCTCAGGAGGTTAGAGATTATCCTGCAGCCACGTCTCCTTTTAATTTTTATTTTCCCTGCTGCTAAGCCTGTCTTAACGAGAGGATCTGCTCTGAGATCCCAGGCATCACCCAGCACAGGAGGAAAAGTGTTTCAATGAGAAGCGTATTAAGGAATTCTTGGGCTTCAAGGAGATGGCGGTTATCTTTGGCTTTTATACCTCAAACTTTGTCCTTTTGTTCTCCCTGGTGTGTTTTTTATCTGGAGTAACAGCTGGTTTTGTGCTAGAGGAAGCAGCAACTGCCTCGTACGCTTTGAGCACAGCGAACGCTAACGAGGGCTGGGGAGCGCTGACGAACCCTCCCCGAATGGAGACGACCTAAAATCATAATGGGGGAAAAAAAAAACCAACCCAACTTCAAAGAGTGAGTGTCACTTTTCATCTCAATTAAGTTTCCTTTCCTAGGATTGGGTTTCTCAGCTTCCTGTTAATCCTCCAGCAGTTCAGAGTCAGGTTTTAATTTGTAATAAGAGCGAGCAGGGGCGGGGGACAAAAAAAAAAAAGCGATCGCTGTTCAGCCTAGGAGCATCTATCTGAAGAAAACTGATTTTGGTTTTGCCCCGTTCTTTAATTAATTGTAGCATTTCCTCGGGAGTCTTGTCTTTTGACATCGATATTCCAGCGTCAGGTTTTCAGGGGTAAAAACTTCCTTGCTGCTAAATCCTAGGCTGCTCAAACACCACTAGCGGGAGGCACAAATTAGAATAGCCAGGATAAAGCTTTTGGGGGCTCGGTTTTAAAGGGCATTTGCTAAACCTGGCTTGGAACAGCAATGCCTGTGGCCAATTAAAGCCACCAAACGAGGGCGTGTTGCCTGCTGGGCGAAGGTGGAGAAGTCTCTTTAGCAACCCATTTTGCCGCAGCGATTAGTGTAAAACTTCACCACTGAGAGGAGGGTCTCTTTGAAAGCAAAGTGACTTTTCTCATTAGAAGTTCAAAGGCCAGTGAATTCCAGAAGGGACTAAGGCTTTTCCAGGAGGGAAGGGGGTGTTTGGGGGGTGTAGCCATGCTGGAGGGGTTACATTCTTCTTCTTTGGGACAATCCTGTGCATGGGCATCTCCCTCAGGCACTGGGGGTGCTGCCTCGTGGATGGGGAAGGCAGTTTTTGCAGGGGGGGCAGAACCGGAGCTGCATCTCCATCACTTCTGTGCCAGTTTCGTGACCAGGGCTTTCCACTCGGATCTCTTCTGCGTGATGTAGGAGGGGGTGAGGAGCTGCAGCAAAGGCTCCGGCCGGTCCCTGAAGTATCCCTGACAGAGAGCCTCGGCGTTGCAGATCACGTACATCCCACAGTCATAGCTGTTCTGCTGGGCAGGCGCCTTCTCCTCCACGAAGGTTGCTTTGCCCCCTCTCTTGCCCAAAAAGGCCTCCAGCTTCCCCGCCACTTGCTTGGCGTGGACAGAGTTGCATTTACTGTGGGAATCGTAATGGGCGAAGCACTTTTTGTCCCTGAAATAAACCAGCAAGCTCCAGTGGGTGCCCCCGGCGACCTGGTTGGAGTTATCATTGATGGGCAGGAACACCAGCTTCTTCTGGAGAAGGTCCAGCGGCTGAAGGAATATGGCTATTTCTTCCTGACTAAGGGCACATTTAATGAACTGAGCCACTTCGGGGCTGATAAAACAAACCTGATCGCTAAATTCTTGGAACTGGTGGTTGGCGAAGTACTCGAAGGCAAACCCGATGATGTGGTCGTTAAGCCAGTTCGGGGGGTCCAGCAAGGCAACGTCCGACTGCCTCAGCAAACTGTCCATGTAACTGAGAACAACAGGGTCCATCCTGCACAGGTCGCGGCTGCAGCACTCCAGGAGACTTCAAAAGCTGAAACGTAGAAAGGGGAGATGAATTAAGGAATTAGGTCACACGTGGGACGAGATACAGCGCAACAAACATCTCGAGTTCCTGCTCAGCAAGCAGGGAGCCAAAGCCCAGGTTTCCCAGATGGATATTTGAAGGACCGGCGTTTGAACCATCTGCCAGATGAGCAGACGGAGGACAGGCAGCTCCTCATCTGCAGCGTGTGACAGGTTGAGCCGGGCTATTCTGCTGCTCTAGGAGCAATGCGTGGCTCCGATTAGATAAAGGTTTAATCGTTACGATCTTAACCTCAAAGCAAAGTGATTTCAAAGCAGTTCCTGCTCGGGAACTGCAGGCACGCCTTCAGTTCTCTGCTTTGCACAGAAACCATACGTGATCTGGGCAAAGTCGGTTGGTGTTTTGGTGTTTCAGTATTTACCTGCACAGTGACAGTCACTGTAATTCTTTGCATCACTGGTATTCCTTAAATAAAAGTCTTTTCGGGTCTGTCTGACAGGCATACGGTCCCTTTCGCCTAGCAGAGTGCCACAGCTCGGTGCCAGACGCATGACCTGTTCCAGGAAAACCTGCTGGCCTGCCAGCACAGGAGGCAAGGCGACGGTGAGTAACGAGAAACAAAGCAAAGCAAGATCACAAACAAACCAGTTCCCTACCGTGGGAATCCTCAGGACACCTCTCTAGCTAGATGCTACAGATTTCAATAACTCAAGTACCACCAAAGCTGGACAGTCCGCAAAATACCTGTCATTTTTCTTAGCTCAGGTTTTAACTTGTTAGAATTTTGCTCACAAAAGGAGAGCTGGGTACACTGAGGGGTGCAGATCCCTGCAGGCTCCCGCTGGTGAAGGCCACCTGTGAACCATGGGTCAGGCCGACCCACTCTTTCCAATCTCTTACTCTGTTTTTTGTCCAGGCTACGTTCTTCCCTCTTCATCTGCGCCTGCCTTCCACAAATAGAGGCTGCTCATCCTTTAAAAAGGTGCCTGGAAATTCAAGTAGACTGTAGCACCTGGTTCTCCCCACCCACGTGTTTCAGGATGTACTCAAGGGACTTCAACAGGTCTTCCAGGCAAGGCTTTTCCTCCTTTCTGTTTATCAGGTTACCTGCGTATCCACTAATTCTGGTCTTTCTACCAGTCATATAATTCCTTTTCATAAGCTGCTGCATTTGCTGCCTTCACATCCTGGGGGAATTAAAGCATGTTTTAGGAAAGACGTTGCACAGCACACTAGGAGGTGCTACTCAATAGACAACGCAAAATACCTGCTGGCATCAGTCTAGGATTTAGGAGGAGATCTTCTGGAGAGAAACCATGGATTTAAACCCCCTATATCCACCCCGCTTTTCCTTTTGCTCTCGCATCCCCCAGCCCGGGCTCCTCGGCTCCAGCCCCCGATGCTTCCTCTCTCCTCGCCAGGACAGGGCTAGAAAGGCCGCAGCTCGGGACAACGGCGACGTGGAGCTGGTCTGGTCTCACCCTTCCCTCCTCCGCGCCAAACGCAGCACGAAAACATCTGAGGATTTCTTAAAGCACCGTGTGAAAGCGAATAACGATAAGATCACTTCAATACGATTCACTATAAATAGGACACTAACTCGCCATTATGACAGGGGGAAATAAAAAAAAAAAATCCCATGTGTTGTGCTGTTTACATGTTAGGAAGAAGTAGCTTCGTGCTTCTTATTGCGATGTGAATAACGTAAAGGTCCTTCCTGGCCAGGTATGCATAAATTAAGACAGATTTATCTCGAAAAAATCTTGGCAAGCTCACATCGCATGTGACTTGTAAATAACCGGCTGGATGAAGCATGCTGGATGTGTAATACGTCGGAAGGAAGGGCCGAGGTAGAGTATCTGGGCCTTGAAAACGCTAATAACTATTTGTGTATCGCTGATAGGTCCGAGGCATGCCAAGCAGCAAGAGTCACTGAAAAGGAAGGGGAGCAGTCATTGTTATTTATAATGAGCCAAACACAATGGTATTTGGACATGCTTCCTACGTTATAATGAACTCAAACTATTTCCAAGTTTGTGGAGCAAATCCTTTGCAAGAGCCTGCAGTAGAAAAACAAAACAAAAAAATCCAAACTAAGTCCCAGCAACTCTGTAGCGTGCCTGAACATCCTCTTGTTTAAAGAGCTGAACGTCCTGCGAGCCTAGAAGCAGCTGGTTCGGGGGCGGTTTACAGGGTTGCCGCTCAAATACGTTTTGCGTGTTGGCCAAACAGTGCCCCAAATTTTCCTTTCCTGCGTGTTTTTTTTCTGCTCCATCTTCTCCTACAGATGTATGAGATACAGCAAATAGCTTTCCACTCAAACAGGATTACGGGCTAGGGAAGGAAGCCTGAGTCCTGTATTCTGTTAATTTTCCACTCTGCAGAAACACTGTTTGGGGTTTTTTTT
>VXBH01004540.1:167349-178848 GCA_013400035.1 Rynchops niger | reverse complement strand
AAAACCAAACAAAAAACAAAACAAAAAAAAAAACCAACCAAAACCTCTATGGCACTCTTACCAGATGATCCGCTCAGTCCCTTAACGCCCCCTTGTCTCAGTTTTTCTCCTTTTAGGAAAAAAGCCTTGGTTGGCAGACCCTCCCCGTTTCTGCAGTGTATTTTTGCTTTTCCTTTGCCGGACCGCCTGCCTGGCAGTGTGCAATTAGCAAGAATTGCTGTGTAGACATGGAGATGGCAGAGTGGGGAGAAAAATCCTGAGTTTCTTATGTGCTTTTCAATCCAGATTGGCAAGTTCCTTCTGCCGGTGGCGTGACTCATCCTGGGCTTCCTTGCTGGAGGCCACTTCTGGCAGGGCATCAAAGGAGCAGCCCATGCTTTCAAACCAGAGCTGAACCAGGACCTTCCTTGAGTGAAGGCTGTTTTTCTGGTCTTGGGATTTCTCATTGTGCAGAAGGTGGTGAGAGGCCCCCAAATCTCTAGGGAATTTGTGATAAACTTGATTAATTCATCCTGAGGGTGAGAAAGGGCTTCTTCTTGCTGCTTTGAGCAAGACATGTGCTTGTCTAGAGGGTCTTGCCCAACTGGGGATCAGCGATACAATCAGCAGAACAGTTTTTTCAATTTTTAGTTTCTTTTGTAGAGCTGATACCTAGGGGTTTAGTGTGTCAGTTAGGAAATTCTTAGGCTTGGAAGGGAATTTTTAGTTTTATTTTTCCTGAGGTTAATAGGTAGAGGGCTGTGATGCCAGCAGACTCCTGCTCTCCTCTCCTTCGTTCTCCTGGTAAAACCAACCTCATTTTTGGTTAACTCAAGTTAACTTAAAACCTTTGAAAGAGTACATTTTTCTTCCATAAGCTAATTTATCTGGAGCAAGGAGTGTGAGCAGTTTCACCAGGAGAATTTTAGGATGGTGCTGCCAGCAGGGAAAGACACATCTGGGCTTGAGAGAGGACATCAGATCTGCAGGATATGTCACCAGTGACTTGATGCAAGAACCTCCTTGTTGTGAGCTCTAGTCTTGTTTTTAGGGTAGGTTTGTTTTTTTTTTTCTCAACTGAAACACATCGCCCATGTTTTGTAGGTTTCTGATATTATTTTATAAATGGGTTATAGTATTATATAGTATTTTTAGGCTTATTCTACTTGTTTAATGTATTGCCTGTGTGCCCCAGTTACAGCCCCAGGGTTCTTGCAGAAGTTGCTCACAACCGTGTTGTTTGAGATCTGTAGGGCCTACCGAGGAAGGTGACAAAAATCTAAAGGTTAATGCAGGGTCTTGGGCACACCTACAGCCTTGGCTGTGGGGTATTTCTGTTTCGTAGGTAAGGGAGAGAAAAGCTTGAGAGAACATGAAAATGATGTATAAATATTTAGAGGCTGCCTTTTTCAAATGTGTGACAGAAGAGTCTTGGAAAATCATAAAAGTGGTGGTGTGTTTTGTTTTGGTTTTTTTTTCCCCTTAATGGGTTGGAAGTGGGAGATTGGCATCCTGACCTGGCAGAGGAGTCAACCTCTTGATAGCGATCTCGGGTTTTACATAAGGAAGAGCCTTAGAGGTACAGATAAAAAAAGCGAATTTAAGTCAGTAAGGATCTATTAGGATGCAAGAAAAGAGTAACATGGTCATATAAAAATAATGATTTTTGCTGCAATGTCCTGGCAGGTTGGGGCAGGGCAAGATTGCCTTTCCCTTGGTCAGAGGCAAGCTGCTCCACCGGCTGAGTTAAGTGCCTGAGAAGGGAGTTTTACCTTTCTTGGTTTTTTGTCTCTGTTGGATTTAGCCCCCTCAGATTTAATTTAGGCAGTGACATTTTAAGTACCGCATCACTCTGGTTCCTCTGTTGCTATCACATCGTGTACACGTTTCTTTCCTTCGCCCACTTCTAGGTTATTTCATGTGCCTGACAGTCCACAACGCAGAGCTGTTACGGTTTTCATATCACCTCCTTATTCTGCCTCTATATCATGCAATCCCTGGAGTTTTTGGAGGGCTGCTGTGATACTTATATTTAAGCAGTTTTTCTTAGTTTTTTCAGCTGGTGTTAATGCGCTGGTCTGTGCATTCCCTTCTCTCCTTTTCTTGCACAACGTTTGGTGACAATTTAGGATGTTTTAAAACCAAAGTTCCTACTTTTTTTTTTTTTTTTTTTTTTTTTTTTTTTTTTTTNTTTTTTTTTTTTTTGCAAAGTCATCCAAGCTTCACATTTTTGTTTCGGATTGTTTCCCACAGAGCGCCGAGTTGATTTTTCTCGTGTCTCTGGTCTGCCAGCACAACTGTTGAGCAAGTGAAATTTCACTGCATTGCTGAGTTCTTTTTTTGCTATTCAGCTTTTGGATTAGTCCTTTCGGTGAGAGGGCTTGATTGCAAGGTATTGCGGTTTGCGAGGTGCTTGGTATATCTTACAACTAAGTTGGCTCTATTTCAAATTAAGATTTTAGATGGCCACCTTTAGTTAGTTTTATGTGAAAACTGTACCCAAGCATGGAAAGTGGCTTTCTGTGCTGAAGAAGGTAATTCTTTGTTAGGCTGTCTTAATGATTTTAACAGTCGTGTTTAATTTTGCATGGGTTTAGATTTCTGACCGTGCTCAGTGATGTGAACAATTTATTATTATTCCTCCCCCCCGCCCTACAGTATGCTTAGAAGCCCAGTCAAGATGTTATAGCCAG
The DNA here is from genome assembly GCA_013400035.1 of Rynchops niger. Classification (NCBI taxonomy): domain Eukaryota; kingdom Metazoa; phylum Chordata; class Aves; order Charadriiformes; family Laridae; genus Rynchops; species Rynchops niger. The sequence continues at coordinate 176,176 of VXBH01004540.1, read as the reverse complement.
CTTTAATTTTCTCCGTTTCCTATGATTCTTGGTTAACCCTCTTTTCAGGAAATTAGTGGCTTCCTGCGGACTATTTGGAGTCACTTTTGGCCGAGAGAAGCGAGGTGATGTCTATGCAATGAAATACGATGAAGCTTTTGGGAAGATGAGTTTGGAGGTACTGGGGTGTTTGGGGGTTTTTTGTTTACTTAAAGCATTGCCATGGTGAAAACCCACAGCAGCGGCACTCACATTAATCTTATTTACTGGTGTTTGAAGAATAGCTGATGCTATTGTCTGTGCTTTCATATGTGAAATCTAATCTCTGTTTGAATTACCCTTTGTAATAAGGCTACTGCTTGATAAGTGAGTAGACAAATATTAGGACATTGCCACCAAGGGCTTTATCCTTCACCAAGATAAAGTGGTTAAGCTTGAACGTAGGTTATTTATGCACAGAAAACAAACTTATCATCATTCCTGAATTACCCCTATCACAGAGAGTGGCCACTCCTGCCCCTGAACAAAGCTGCATTTAGCTAGGTGGTTTCTTCCCTATCGCAGAAATAAAATATTCTCCCATTTTTCCACATGGATGGTATTTCTGGTGCTGCCTACAGCGTGCATGCAGAAAATGCATAAAGCATCTGGTGTCCGTGGGCAGCTCCCGCGTCAGCCCGGGGCTTCCAGCGCTGTGGCTGAAATATGTGCAGCCTGTTCCCTCGGTGCCTACATGATCTGGCGACCTGGCAAAGAGAGGCAGGATGATGATGGGAGCCAGAACCAGATTGTTGCTGTTCCAAATAAAACCACTCATCTGTCCCGCTCCAGAGCAGAGGCATCCCAGAGGTCGAGCACCTTCTACTGTGGAACGTAACGAGGGAGTTGAGCCGCACCAAGCCTCAAAGCTTGAGCAAGATACTGTACCAGTGTCAGAAGGCTGGTGGTGTGGGACTGGTGGCTGTTACTTATTTACTTGTGCCTACACCTTCCAAGCCTGAACAGAAGGGAAGATAAAAATCATGTTAAATGAGGTACTAACTTCATGTTAAATGAGTCTTTATGACTTTCCAGGGTGCCGGTGGTTGTGACGTAGATTTTTTTTGCTTCTCTCGGGGGCAAGTGGGGAGACAAAATTGTTTCCAGAGGTGATCCTGCAGCCAATGAGAAAGGTAGCACTAGGGCAGAGATGGCAGGCATTGTAGACAGAGGAGCTTTGGGTTTTTTTTGTTTTGTTTTTTTTTTCCCCGTCCTTATGTAAAATTCTTGTCGCAGCTTTATGTTGCAGGGAAATCCTTGCAAAATAACACCAGGATACTCCTTGGAGAGCACTTCCTTGTTAACTGTTGTAAAGCATAGCAAGCCAGCCATTGAAATGGCCGCGTTCAAGGTGAATCTGAAAAAACTTCCAAGTTCTCCATCACGTTATGGGAGATCAAGTAAACCATTAATTTCATCATATTTCTATGTAAACTCATTAGTTAACCTTCTCCACTTTATATTTCTCCTGATTCATATTTTAAATGCCCTAATGTCACCATTTAGTGAGTTTGATATTCATTTGATTTAATTGTTCTTTGTGTTGGTGTATAATGGTGCTTCGGTTTGATCTGGTTGTGGTGCAGAGCGAAGGGACCTGCAAAACCTTGGGGGAGACAAGGTGGGGGTACCAAAACAGATGGGAGTGTAATGTAGCAGGCTCTGCAGTTTGGCAAAATCAGTAACCGGATCAGCATGTTGGAGTTAAGTTGCCTGATGTACAAAGTTGTCATCAATTTAGGTAATTTCAGTGGAGGTAATTCAAAATCCAATTTGAACGGATCATAAAATATCCATATATTAATTTTGAAAGCTTCTATGTGCCCAGGTCTTGCTTGGTTTTCCTCTCATTTGTGCTCCTGCAGGCATTTGCCAGCAGAACTCATGGAGTTAAAATTTCCTAACATTTTCTGGTTGGTCTTGGTCTAGTAATCTTCTGACTGTGTCATCCACCTTAAAACTGAACTGATGACTAAGAGTCCTTAGGCATGGAGAAGACAAAGAAGCTGATGCATACTTTGTTTTGGAAGTTTCCCCCAATCTCTGTATCGGTTGCTTTGTAGGCCTCTCAACCTAATAGGATTTCTGGTGATTGGTGTGATGGACCTCCGCTTGAATCATTTGGAGGGAGTCAACCCCTTTTCTACCTGCCTGATCCAAAGTCAGAGTCACACTGTGGACAAGTTCAGCCAGAGTTTTGGCCAGTTGCTTGTACTGTTGGCACATGAAATGTGAAAAATGCTTGCCATCCCTCAAATGTTCTCAGTTGACTGGCTCCATGGTAAGCCCACCTCAAGTTTGGCTTTCCTCATTAGCAATCACAGAAAGCAATGGCCAGATCATCCCAGGGAAGGAGCGAAGCAGACGATGTCACCTCCTCTGCAGGAATGTGCTGTACCCTTGATTTAGTTGGCTTGATCCAGTGCTTCTTATCTGCTTCAGTGTAAAACCAGCTGGTTTAACTTCCCCTAGTGAAGGTGGATGCTCTTTCACCCAAAAACCCAAAACCTGGCAAACTAGTAAGGGCCAACCTGAAATGAGATGTCATCCATTGCATACTTGTATGCAGGGCTGTAGCAAGGACCTGCTGGGATCCAGATTATTTGTTTATAAAAAAGAAATTAGAAGCATGTTTTCCATGGTTGCTTGTGGAAGAAGCCTTTTTGATTTACGTTCTTGCATCTTTTGCATCTGAGATGAAAACCAGCATGGCTAGATGATGAGGTTCAGGGTGATACGAGCCAAACAGATGCACTTCAGAAAATGAAACTTCCATCTTGGGTTTACTTAGCTCATTTCCTGGTGTCATTACATTATCTGGCTGACGAATGTGCTTTGGTTGTGTGATCCTACACTGAATATATTTTTATACATTTTTTTCACGCTCCCTTCTGTTTATCTCATCACATAGCCAAGTTAATAGATTTGAGGCAGTTTGATTTCCGTACCATATGTTCTCTAAGGTGTTTTGGTGGGATAATTATGCTTACATATTTGACTTTACTGTATGATGCCAATATGTAGCAATTTTTCAGGTAACAGAGGTAGGCAGACGTGTTCTCAGAGAAGCTCTGAGGTGACTTGTGTTTTCTGAAGGTGCTATCTCCTGTTGTCTTTTAGAGGAGCCAGGAAGGATGACACCTGGGACGTGAGGACAAGGAGATCATGCAATCACTCTGGAAGCATTTATTAGACTTATTTAACCCTCCAGCCCACTAGTGGGATGTTTCCTTGAAGAGCAACTTCTAAAACATTATTTCTATAACATTAATTATTGGGGAAAGTAGGAGTTCATGCTGTAGCTTTAAGTATTGCAGTGAATTTAAAGGATCAAGGCAAAGCAGGATCTTTCCTGATGTAGTTGCCATAGCTAACTGTAAATGTAAATTATGAAACTGAATTATGTACTCGGAGAAAGCCCAATCCCTTTTGGGAAGGTGATGACTTGTTTCCTATCTAACAAATCATGATGGGTGCCTGAAGAATAAACTCTGCTGCAATTACAAGCTGCTGCTAAGGCTTCACTAATTTACCTAAATCTCTGGAGCAATGTATTGAAGTTGACAAATCTGACAGCATCTGGATGGTACTAAATATGTTGAAACTTTCTTTTTTTTTAAAACAAATATAGTAGTTTAAGTGGTTGTGTTAGAGGTGAACATGTTGTCTTTAGACTAAAGATGTGACTAAAGTTTGGAGGAAAAAATATTCAGTCGGATTATTTGGTTATTTAGGCTGGGAGATTTCCTTTTCTTTGCCCACACTTTCTTAGGGTTTGTTTTTTTTAATTAAAATTTGATTTTTCTATAATGAATGGAGCCTGGTAGAATTCAAACCAGAATGCCAGTATGGATTTTTTTTTTTATCGTTTAGAGAAGTTGGTATTTCCTCAGTTAAACTTTTACTTTGACAAAAGAGTGCAGAGAGAATGCCTATTTTCCCATAGCAGACTTATTTTTACTGCTTTTGTAGAAATTAATGTCCTTTAATATAAATGCTGAACTCATAGCCTTAGAGAAGAAATCTTGAAAAGTTATGAAAATTTGTCTGTTAATAATTGGCGTTAGAACGTAAGTTGAGCAATTAAAGAGAGACTGGTATATAATCACTGGGAGTGACCTTATTCCATCAAATCCATTGGTGTATTTTCAGTTCTTGGAGCTGAAACCTCTACCCAGTTGATATCAGGACTGTGGCTGTGATACAGGGATAAAGGTGATGAGGGAGACTTCCGAAGAGGAATGTGAATGGGTTAGATGATAAAATTGGGAAATCCCTTTAGTGGTAGCTGTTTGGAAGATGGAGGTGCAGGAGATACCTTCTTCAGGAAAACCAGAGTGCCCGGGTGACTTCTGGTGGGGAGGATCCCAAACCAGCAGGTTATGGAGTATGAGGATGAATAAACGTGGTCTTGTGTTAAGGATGATTGTTTAAGTCAAATTGCTGATGAGTTTCACCGCAGACTTGATTGGAAAGGCTGAAGGAAAGTCGAAAATCCATGATGCTCAAGTACAAAGTCGATGGGGACAACCAAGAATACAACAAATGGTATCCCATGTGTCTCTCAGACCCCAAATACTAATGGCTTAAAAAACATCCATGCCCTAAATGTCGGGAAAACTTTGGATTACTTTCTGCCTGCAGCCAAGGTACAGGTAAAGATAATAATCCTAAACTGGTTAAAATGCACTTTTCTGTAGAAAGTGACTTTTGGGCTCAGGACAGAAAGAGAGGATAAGATAGGAAACAATCTTGCTTTCCCGAAAAGCCAGACAAATCTCAAGATTCTGATCCAAATATTGACCTGTGATTCCTGTGCATGCAATATACACGGACTTGGTACATCAGGGACAGCATTTTTTGGGGGACACACACGAGGATGGGACTGTTATGAACAGAAAGAAGAACTTTTCTTATCATCTTATCTCTCAAAAAAAACCCCACAGTGTGTAAATGTCAGTGACAGTAAAGAAATAAGGAGATCTATTTCAGTCCTCTCTGAACAATGCACATTGATTAGCAATAGCTTGGCATTCATCCAGTCAACTAAAATGAGTCCTAAAAACCTCTCTGTGCGAGAACAATGTGTCTCATAATTTCCTTTTTAGTGCACTTTTAATTTTTCCTTTGTGTATTTTTACATTTGCAAGATTAACACACCCGAACCTTCTTCCAACCGTGTTTGTGCTGACAGCTAATCTTGGAAGCTCTTAGGGCATCGGAGAAGCCTCGCGTGCTCATGTGCCTGATGAGAGCTGAGAGGTGGCATCTGCGTGGGGACAGACCCGTTGTCGCTGCAGGGCGATGGTAGAGAGGGTGGCTTGTTGTGTGTCAGGGCCCCAGGCAGCTGCCTGTTGTTGCCAGCGCCACTGTCCTAACGTTTCTAATTCTGCTGGTGAAATGGAGTGCAAATAATTGCAAAACCCAATAGGTTAATTCTTCTGGTTTTTTTATTATTTTATTTTATTGCTGGATCCTGTCCCCCAACCCCGTTTCATAATGACCTTGCTTTGCCTCCAGCGAGAAAATTGAACTAATTTTGTTGACTTGTCTTTTTAAATACTCATTATTGGATTTACTTGACCTCTCTTTCTGACCTGGAGAGTTGTGCTGGCCTTTTGCCAGCTGAATAATTTGTAGTGACCCGAACACGTTTGGTTAAAATCATTTATGGTGCCCCTCGCCTAACTTCTTTAAAGAAAAGGTTTCTCATGAAACTTCTAGGTATATTGATTTAGTTGGGTGGATGAGCATTTTGAAATAAATCCTTTGAGTATGGAAAAGATAGAAAAAATGCTGAAATATTTGCAGTGTTGCTGAATATGAATAAAAAAATCTAATAACTTGAGAAAAGTAAATGGTGTAACTTTTTCAGGTAGGATCTTGGAAGGTGTTTTTGTATTGAGGTCTTGTGACTTTAGGGAGAGGTTTATGATCTTACATCATGTTTTAAAGTGTCTAGAAGTATGGTTTCTCATTTATGACTGATGTTTGGTCATTGTAAATCAGGTTCTAGTATCAGGGAAAATGCTGTATATTTTCTAGGTGATGATTTTCTTGTGGAAAACCATTTAGATCTGGATATTGTGGAGTGCCTGTAGTTTCCATCTCAGTTGTCCTTCATGTAAGTAAAAGGTAGAAATGAAACCAGCTGTGTTATCTGAGCCTGTTCGACTACAATCAGCATTGCATTTCACTTTCTTCAGATAACACGTGGCTGACCTTGGCTGCGTCCTGTCCCCTTCCAAGGGCAGGGATGCCAGGCTGGTGCTGTGTTCTGTCTTAAATACAGGTCCTGCTCTGTGCCTGTTCCAGGGTGCGAGGCTGGGGAGGTACGCTGGGATGGAGAGATGCCCAGTGGTCCTCACTTGCTTTTGGGTGGATCATGTTCGTGTTTCTCATCACTGATGTTCAATATACCTGATATAACAGTAAGAGTGACCCACTTGTGGAAATAATTTGTTTATAGGTGTTGGATCAAATGAAACGTCCCCTACAGAAACAGGTGAATGTTATGAGGATCTTTCTTGCTGCAACAAGCCCTTCTCCTAGGACATTTGGAGATAGAAGACAAGGCCTAGATATCATTTCAAGCTTATGGAAGCTACTGGGTTGCTCTCTAATTTAAAAGTCATAATTTAAAAAAAGCTTCAAGACACTTAAGGATTGTGTTTATAATACATTCTTCACTGCAGATTTGTTAAATGCAGCATTGTCTTTTTCTGTTACTGATGATATCTCTATACTAGCAAAGAAAGTATCTAAAATACACTGCTAATATTCTTTACAAAGGACGAGGCTTAAACCCCATGTGTACTGCAGCTTTTGGAGGGATGTCTGTATTTCATCTCCTGTGTCAGGTGGAATTGATGGGTTTCTGTACTGAGATCACTGTACGTTTTGTGGGGAAGAGGCGCCTCTGCTTCCCCTTGAATGTGGAAAAGAAAAATTGGAAGAGGCAGGTCGGCACGTGGTGGAAAGTAAAAGGTGAGAGGGCCGATGACTTTCTGTGGGGATAACCCTGCAACTGCAGATAAGTCCTTTCGATAATTACAAGAATCACCTCAGAAATGTTCAAACGCCAAAATATCCTAGGGGAGGCTTTAGAATTATAGCAAGTTTTAAAGAAAATGAATATACGAGGTGGAAGAGAGATTTTTCTCATATTGCATTTGGCACCCCATTTCAGGATAAGTGCGATTATCCGCTGACTGCAATTAGGGCAGATGCTGTCACCGGCGCTGCTTTGTGAGCTGCCCTGCAGTGAACGCACGAACAGATGTCAAAGAAGCAGTTTTGCAGACCTGGCTTAAAAGAGCTTCTCTTTCTCCCCATGATGTTTCTGCTTGGGATGTGGAATTATCTCTGAGGTGTTTAACACTTTGCTGCTGCAGCCTCTGTCATCTAATTTCTTAAACCATCTGAGGACGCTTGATCTCTATGGGTGCAGACTGGCTGAGCTGTCTCCTCAAGGACTATTTGTTTTCCATTTGGTTTAATCTTTCCTTTTTGTGGAGAGATGGGGTCAGAATTTATCTTTTGTAGCAGTGCTGTATCCTAATGAAAAATCATGCCTGCCAGTGGAAAAAAGTGGGAAGCTCTATCCCCACCTCTTATTTGGGTTGGAAAAATAGTCCTTCTGAAGACAAGGGAGGACACATGGAAGTGCAAGACACTCTGAGCAGCCGAGAAAAAGCAAATACATTATGCTAGTTTGAATTGAATGCTAGTTTTCATTTGTGCTTATTCAATTCATTCCACTGCCAATCTTCTGAATATTTCTATTTTTGCTGCTTGATCTCCAAATAAACCAGATCTTAAACCTCCAGAGGAGATGTTGTTGTTTTTTTCTTTTTTTTTTTTTTTTCCCAGAGAATTTAGTGAGATTGTCTGTTACCTCAGTTGGATTAATTCTTACCTTATTGGACTAATACAGTGAATTTTTTTTTTTTTAATTATTTTCCAGAAAGTGCTTTTGAATTCTATTTGCTGAACACCTGTATTCCTATGCTACTTTATTTTGTGTGGAGCTCTGGCTTGGCTGGGTAAGGTAGAAGCTGTTATCCACGTGCAAGACTGAAATTGTGATCTGAGCTGCTATGTTGTTCTAGCCTTTGCCCAAAGCTGTGAAGATTCAAATGAAATGCAAAGTCCACATATGTCTTTGTCCCCTGGTGCCATCTTAATCCCTGTGTATAGGTGCTGCTTGTTCTGCTTCGTGTTGGGTGGCCCCATGGAGTTACCTGCTTGGCAGGTTTGGAAATTAGGATGCTTTCTTCCTAATCCTTATCGGTTGATGTACAATTAGCAAAAGGTGTATCAACCCCCATAAACTAGCTTTAAATAACCCAGAGGGTATCAGAGGCACCCTAAAATACATGTTTATTACAGCAGCGTTCTGTGTCACAGCATCTGCTGTGGATCCTCAATCATTTACTGCTTGTTTCATTTTAAAAAGGTGAATTATGGCATCCCTAATGGATGCATCGATTCCCTGATACCGGTCACCAAACGTTGCTGAATTTCTGCAGACTTTGGTCAGCATATCTGATCCATCAAGAAAAGCAATAACTTGATAACCTTTGGGAGATGCTGACTTTCGCTCAACCAGGGCTTATAGTTCCTGTAGACCCATCAAAAGATCTGGTCTCTGCTTGGTCAATGTTCGTCTTTTATACATGTTGTGTTTGGATGCCAGCACTGATCTCTCGCTGGCCATCCCTAGCACTGTGCCTGGGAAAACAAATACCCTGCACATGTAGAGATTTTTCCTTTTGCTGCTGTGTGTGTGGTTTTGTTTTGTGTTTTT
>VXBH01004540.1:141755-162796 GCA_013400035.1 Rynchops niger | reverse complement strand
ATCCATGAAGTGCCAGGACACAGAGAGAATTAACTTCCAAGTGCCGTCTGTTCAGCGAGTACCAAGAAAAAAGCTGATTATTTGAATACTTTAACACCACTGCTGCTTTTTATGTGTAGGGCGTGCATTTTGGGAGAACTGTAGTGCTTTCTGGAACCAAGTGACTCAAATCAGGAGCTCAAGAAAGAGGAACGGTCCAGGGCAAGATTTGTTTGCACCATTTCTTTGCGTCTCCCAACATCACGCAGAAATGCCGTGATGGAAGCGAAGATGGAAATCACTTCTCCTATTCAGTTTTCTCAATCACAAGACCTCACCAAGCCTTCCTGTAGTCCCTTTTTTTTTTTTTTTTAATTTTAATTTATTTTGCCCTTGTCCGTGCCTATGGTGGCATCTCCAGCCGCTGAGGCAGGGATCCCACAGACAACAGTTTTGTTCGCTGTGTAACCTGGATTAATTCCTTGGACGCTGATTCATTCCCTGCACAGAAGGGGCTTTGACCTTAAGGGGAAGAGTAAGTGATCACGTTATTCATGACCTAATTCAGTTCCTTGTTCGTCAGAACCACTTGCAACGGCTTCTAGGAGTAGTTTGTTTTGCAACAGTTTTTCCTGTAATCTTTTTAGAAGTTTTTCCTTTTGGTTTTTTTTTGGCTTCCCACTTTCATTTTGTCTCAGATAAAACATGTGGTAGAAGCTGACAGTTGTCCACCTGAGATGCATCAGCAAGAGTGTGATGGATGGGTAGCAGCATCTTCACCTGTCTTACAGCTGCTAGAAGGAGAGGGACCACTGAGTTGTTGGACCACAAGGGAATATCAAAGCCTGAAGACATGGGGTAATTCCAGGCTCTGAAAGGGATTATCATCTACTGAGGTGCTTTATGTGTCCGTGGGCTTCTTAAATAGCAAGAAATGTCAGACTAAAGTATGGGTGAACAGAGCCCATCTCTGAAAGAGAAGAAAGTCCTCCGGTGCACAGCAAGAAGCTTCCAGGTGGCAAAATGAAATGCAAGTCTCATCCTCGAGTATAGAAATGAATAGACAAGAAGCTGATAGACTTGTTTAAAGTGCTGAATAAAAATGAAAAATACAGGAAAAAAAGAGCCTGATAGAACTTTTCTGAATTTTTCAAGCCACGGGTGAGCTTAGGAACAACTTAGAAAACGCTTGTAACCTAGTTTAGGTTACGCTTGGTGTGGGCAGCTATACGTCTTTGGGAATGATTTACACAGTTTGAGATGTGTATTCACAACTTTTTATATTCTGGGAAGTGTCCTCAGAGGCTGAGCAGACATCTCTTGACTGTGCAGGCATGTCAGTGTCGGGTCACCCTTACTTGCAGAAATATTTCCCCCTACCAGAGGCATGGTGGTTAATGCCGACCAACTGCGTTTTCTCCTTTTATTATTTTTTTGACAATAACAGCCAAAAATCAATTTATGAATCCGACTTGGATTGGTGATGTTGAGAAGGTTTATCTACAAAATCTTTTGGGTTTGCAGGAAATTAAGGGACACCAGACTTCTAGGTTCACCCACGTTTACTTTGAACTCCAAGCAAGATGAAGTGGATTTAGCAAAGGAGAAGAATTCTTGATTGCAGAATTGGGGCCAAATGGAAAATTTTAAGGCGAGAGGGAAGAAACCACCGAAGCAGTAAAGTGTGTAGCTGGGATGCTACTGCCATTGCACACTTGTCCTCGCTGTTGCAGGAGGTGGGTGGTTTGGCACCTGCAGGGGTTGTGTTTTGGTTGTGTGTTGGCACCTCATCATGCCAGGTCCAGTGAAAACATCTGTTGCTGCTGAGCATCTGCAAGCGTGTCTCCACTCCTTTCATTTTCTGTTCTAATTTAGGTCGTCTCCCTTAAGTGCTTTGGTCCAAATAAACTGCTCTGAAATCTAACCAAAAGACCGTTCTTCTGTCTATGGACTGTCTTGGAGTGCTGCTGTGCTCTTTTTTTTCCCATCCAAGCTTATCATCCCTTTTGAAGAAGTAAATTTGAGTTGTGATTACACACGTAGTTGAAGATATCCCTGCTTATGGCAGGAGTGTTGGACTAGATGACCTTTACAGGTCTCTTCCAACCCAAACCACTGTGTGATCACTATAACACTTACAAATCTCACTTTTCCTGCATTAGAGGTTTCATTCTTCTGGATGGAACTCATTTTGTAGGGATTTTGCATGCGGTTTTATTGCAAAGCAGTCCCCTTGGCACCTCTTGCCTTCCCCGCATCAATACTTGGGCCCATAAATCTGTGTTTTAGGTAGCACTACTTCAGCCACTTGCACCACGAGGTTCTTTGAGACGGACTAGCGTAGATGATTAAGCAACGATAATGATGTTTCTCTCCCATCAGCAAATGACAGAAAGAGAAAAACGTGGTGTGCATGTTGGAGGAGAAAGATGATAAAAAGGAGAGGATGAAGCATTACATAATGATCAAATGAACTGACATGTAAAACTGCAATAATAACCAAGATGTTGAGCATCTACATGGGCTTTTCTGCCTGTCTAGGACGTGGTAGTTTTTCCAGCATCAGCTGTCACAGACGTGTCAGTCTGGCATGGATTTTGATCTTGAGGGAGTGTTATTTCAGGTACCAGCAGCATGAGGCTATTGTCTGCTGCAGGAGAGAAATTCAGAGAGCTCTTGTGCTGATGTATTCAGATTAAGCAGTGAAGTATGTTTAAATTGGGCATTTCTTTATCAGATCTTTAAAGTTTATCTATTTCAAGAATTTCTGCCCCATAACGTATGACTTTTGACGTACCAGTGGAAGAATAAATCCAGGCTGTCGTGAGCAACAAGAGCTGCCTTGAGCCTGTTAAAATTGCCTGAGGATTGGGAAAGGGGAGAAAGTTTCACTGTTTTTGTAGTCCCTTGTCTGGGTTATGGGATGTTATGATAAAACCAAGTGAACTTTGCTTCCAGAATTGCCCCTTTAGCAGCCTCAACACTGACACTAATCTCTGTTTTTTCCAAATCATCCAATATTTGGCAAACTCTATTCATGATTTCAGGCTTTAGCTGTCACAGATTATTTATGACGGGTACTGATGCTTCCAGTGGAAGGTTTATTTTGGGTTTTTGCCACGTGTTGCTTACGCTGTCCCGGAAAATGAAAATACTGCGACTGGTCTTTCTGAACAGAAAAATAAGAACCGGTATGACTGAAAGCCTCCATTTAAGTTACCTTTTCAAAGCTAATTGGGGTGTCCTTATTTGTTTGATATCCTTTATATATGTGGTCATATATTTATATTTAATTTGAGAAAGCATGTTTGCTGCCTGTGTTTCTGTATATTAAACTGTGGTCAACTAGTAAAAGATTGCATATAATGTAAAAATAAACTATTTACAAGTTTAGTGTATGCACAAAGCCTAGTTTACCGTCTTAATTTCAGTATGCTTTTTCTGTCGACCTGCTGGTAATCAGATTAGTATTGCAATTTTTATGAGGGCCTCTGAACTCCTTGGAAATATCAATCTGTTCTGTTATGTAGGAGGACACAAGGCTCATGTTTATTTGGAGATTGTGCTTTTTACATTGAAAATAGAATTATGGTAGTGAAACTGAGCAAAATCAGCATGTCAGGTCAATTTGAATAAGAGTCTTCATTTAAACTTAGACAATGGAAAAGGATATAGGAAATATTAGACTGAAAGTATATTGGCTTAAAATGTCATAAATTCTTCCTTTCACAAGCACACATAGTCCACAAATTTTGGCCGGAGTGTTCACAGGAGTTTGCAATTTTTTCTGGCCTCTGAGGTCTGATGTATCCTCTGGGTCTCCGTCTCCCGCGGGATCAGCATCCCGTTACTGCTGCCTCCATCCTTGCCAAAGCCAGGACGTGAAGCAGCTGAACGGTAGTTTGGTGGTAGAGTCAGGTCATCGCATAAGCAGCCACTTACTTGGGTACAGAGACAAGCGTCCCCTTTCAGTAAGATACTCGCTTTTCTTTTCCGTATAATTGACATAGGTGTAGCATCATTTTTCATATGGTCTCATTTAAATTTAAACACATAGCAATGCGAAATGGCTTTAATTAAAATAGTGCATGGAACAAGTATTCACGGGTTGCAAAACACTTATTCTGTTTTGTTCTTTTCATGTTCCTGTTTAATTTTTTGTGTCCGTACTTAAAAATATTGTTAATTTTAAAAGTCATGTAAAAGCTAACATGACAGCCTGCTTGAACAGTTGTCATTAGGAGAGCCTTTCTCCCTGACATATGCTAATTAGCTAATTACCTAATTATATGTATTTCATTGCAATATTTTCTCCAAAATACTTTGGAAACTGACTGTCCGCAAGAGGCGTGTTTGATGTTGAGCAGAGCCAGGCTCATGTGCATCAGCAGCTGGGAGACCACAAGCAATTATCTTCATTAAAGTTTCTTTGACCTAACATAATACTCCGAGACATGTTTAGCGTTATTAAAAGTAAACACTGTGGCAAGCCTCCTGTGATTTATAAGGCTCAAATTAACACTTCTTTGCTTTCTGACCTCGCTAAATTTCTTAGTCATTAGCGGAAGCTTCTGGCGTTTGAGTGGTTTTGGGGAGGACTTGGCTCTTCTGCGTTCCCAGAGTTACTGGGGCTTTTAGCATCTCCGTGGGGTTCATGCTTGGCTCATAATTCTGCTGGATTCAAGTTGTTTGGATGCGGAAGGCACAGATGTTTGTTATTCTGCTGAGTCCATGCAGAATAAGCATCTATAGAGAAGCGAGGAAAGCTCTTGCGTAGGTGGGGTAGAGCAGCCTGATGCTTTATAGAGGATTTATTGAGCTTGTGCGTGTTTGACAGGAGGGAGGAGGTAGGAAAGGAAAGTCGGTTTGCTCAAGGTAACCAACTTAAAGTCCTGTTTGCAGTTCTCACGTGAGTCAGCAGTCTTTGATATGCTCTGATAACTTGAATAAAAATAGCCAGCCCTCTTGTCTCAAGCTTTGAAGTGAAATCTCAATGAGGAATTATCTAGCTTAAGTGTGGTGGGTTTTTTTCCCTTTCTTGAAGAAAAGCTGATGCTGAAGTCGTAGAGCTAGACAAAGAAAGCCCAACCCGGCACTTAACTGACATCATCCCTTTGCATCTGTGCCTATACTGAAGCTATAGGAAAGAAGCTGGAGCGTTTCCCAGTATATAATATATGTCCTGCTACCAAGCGATGTGCCGGGAATCCCTGCCAGATGTATTTCACTGTGACATATTAACTTCTTTGCTTTGAATAGCGCATGGCTGGGGATAATATACTTAATGAAATATTGGAGCGAGAAACAATACGATGTAAAATAATGCTTTTCATGTGAGGACCACAGAAACATTTGTACTAAATGAAACAAACTTCCAAATCCCAGCCTTGTGTGGATGTAGTTGATGAGGGTGGCTGTGCTTGGACTGAAGGTCTTGAAACCATGTATGTAAGGAGGAGCGTGAGGACAGGGCGACTGTGAAAAGATTCCTCTCAATATTCTTCCTGACATCGAATATCCGAAGCTCAGGAGCTCTATAAACCTGACATGGGTTTTAACCTCATCTTTTGACTGTTCTTGATCACCCATTGATGCCATTAGGGAACTCTCATAGTTGTGAGGCCTTGCTCCTGTGGGGCAGTTCTCGAGGAAAAGCTTAACGTGACACATAAAATTAGGATGTGCATCACATAAGCTTTTATCTATCTTAAATGTCACCTGCCACTTTATTGCCCAGATCCTGGCTCTGAGGGGTCCTCTGCATTTCTTCATAGGTACCTTTTGTCTGTGTATTGGAATAACTCTTAACATCTTCAAGGGGAGTTTTGAGTTAGTTACAATCAAATTGGTGGAGAACTGAGGATCATGAACTCTGGAATTGCTTTCATTTGTGGCTGGTGGTGGGGGTGTCATCTTCTTGTAGTGATTAAGTTTGAGAAATTAGCTGTGCATTTGATGTTTCAGCACCAGAGACTTGTGTTCTGTGGTTTTTAAGAAGTACGAGAGAAATAAAGTGAGATTGTACGAGTGAGTTGGCTGTAATACTTCATATCTGATGTCAGATATGGACATCTCGGAAAAAGGGTGACTTAGTGGGTGGAAAAATGCTGCTGTTTGAATCCTCGTGGGTTGAAAATCTCCTAGACAAGAAGAGAAAGGATTACCTACTGTTCGCTGGCACTGGACCATGGGATAATGTATCTAGGGCAAGGACCAGGTTCACTGAGGAAGGTGATGGTCATTTTCTTTTAGCAGCTAAAATTTGAGGGTGTTGTATACACCACACACATGAGAAGCTGATGATTCTTCTCACGGTCTGGATTTCAGAGCAACTGTAGGAGTACATAAATTCAATCAATACAAGGTCCTCATCCTAGGAGTGTTGGAGCAAAGCATCAGGCGTATCAGCAGTGTGTGCTCTTGGATGGGCACTGCTGCAGGAGTCATGCGTCCCTTTACAGAGTGAGCTTGTGACCACTAAGTAATCAATTTTTTTTTTTTTTTAAACTTCTGATTAGGCAAATCATTGTTTTTCGAGAGTCGTTTTGAACATTCTCAGAAAGGCCTTTCAGTTGACAAGAAGAAACGGCCTCAAGTTGCTCCAGGGGAGGTTTAGATCGAATATTAGGAAAAATGTCTTCACCGAATGAGTTGTCAAGCACCTGGAACAGGCTGCTCAGGGAAGTGGGGGCGTCACCATCCCTGGGGGTATTTAAAAGATGTATAGACGTGGTGCTGAGGGACATGGGTTAGTGGTAGACTTGGCACTTAGGTTAACGGTTGGATTTGATCTTAAAGGTCTTTTCCAACCGAAACAATTCTAGGATTCTATGACAAAGAAAGCATTTTCCTTCTGGTTGGAGTATGCCTTTAAGGTGATATTTTGAAGTTGTGGTTTCTTTTGTTTTTGGTGTTTCTCTCTCTCTTTTTTTTTTTTTTTTTTAAGTTAGCACTTTATGCAACTGTACCAAATCTCAAAAGGTTTAGCTCTCTAACAACATCTAGAAAATGTGTAATTTATGTGTATGGGTAAGTCAGTGTTGGGAAAGTCAGAGGGTGTTTTCCAAAGTCACAGTTAACGATGCTTTCCCTAAACTGGCATGAAGTATGCAAACATGGAAATAGAGGCACTAACTCTTAAATAAGTTACTTGGTAATACTAAGCAATAAGGCTGTAAAGGCTGTAGCAACTTCTGACATGAGGAGAATGCCACACCGTCGATTCAGTAGGCTGTCTGGTATGTTGCTCACACAATATTCATTTCATTCTCTGTAAAGTACACTGAAAATCAAAGGGTGTTTTTGCATCTTTGCGTCAGCGAAAAGTTAGCCAAAGCTTGAGGTGCTGTGGGTAGTTACATCTGAGTAGAGGGAAGCCTATGGTGTGGGTAGTGTTTGTGTGCTAAATACCTTTATTTATTACAGCTTTGGTGTATGAAAACCCTGCTCCGTTTTCAGATGTCATTTGGGAATCATCATGTGCTTTCTTTAAGGCGGTTGGTATTGTCACTTGAATTGCTCCATTGCATCTCATGGTGTTTTTTCAAGGATCCCTGCCAAGATAAATCACCTAACCTATTTTTGTTTTGCTTTTTTTTTTAGCGTTGCTAACATGATGACCTGACAAGATATAGGACGGTCCTGACTATGCAGCGCAGGTACTGATGGGAAAGGATCCAATATGAGTGTAAATGATGTTGGAGGAAGACGACGCTTTGAGGATAGCGAGTACACGCTGCACATATACCCGGGGAGCATTGCAGAAGGGACTATCTACTGCCCCATCACTGCCAGGAAAACTTCCACAGCTGCTGAGGTGATCGATTCACTCATTAATAAACTTCAGCTCGAGAAAACAAAATGTTACGTCCTTGCCGAAGTGAAGGAGTTTGGTGGGGAGGAATGGATCCTCAACCCTACGGACTGCCCGGTCCAGCGCATGATGCTGTGGCCTCGCATGGCCCTGGAGAACCGCATCAGCGGCGAGGATTATCGCTTCCTTCTGCGGGAGAAGAACCTGGATGGGTCTATTCACTATGGAAGCCTCCAGTCCTGGCTGCGGGTGACGGAGGAGCGGCGCAGGATGGTGGAGCGTGGCTTCCTTCCCCAGCCCCAACAGAAGGACTACGATGACTTGTGCAGCCTGCCGGACTTGAATGAGAAAACTCTCCTGGAAAATCTCAGAAACCGCTTCAAGCAAGAAAAAATCTACACCTACGTAGGCAGCATCCTCATCGTTATTAATCCCTTCAAGTTTCTACCTATTTATAACCCCAAATATGTCAAGATGTACGATAACCATCAGCTGGGAAAGCTGGAGCCCCATATTTACGCTGTGGCAGATGTGGCTTACCACGCCATGCTTCAGCGTAGGAAGAACCAGTGCATTGTGATTTCAGGAGAGAGCGGCTCAGGAAAGACACAGAGCACCAACTTTCTGATTCATCACCTCACCGCCCTCAGCCAGAAGGGATTTGCCAGTGGAGTAGAACAGATTATTCTTGGAGCTGGACCAGTGCTTGAGGTGAGATGAAAATGATAATAACGTGGAAACTTTCTAACGGTGAAAAAAAACCACTTCAGCTTAAGTAGTTGAGGTTTTAGTATGTCACTAATCTGGGGTTATCTGCTGAATGCTGGTAATAAAGTTACAATAATATTATCAGTAAGAGAAGGTTGTGTTTCTGCCTATAGAATCCTACGTGTTTGGTTTTTTTTTTTTTAAAAAAAAGGAAAAGTACAAGAAATGTCTTTCTGACAAATTTATTAATGCTTTGTTTTCACTCAAGTGTTTCATAACACTGGTATATCTCAGTGATTCTTTTTCCATTCGAAAACGGAAATGAAAAAGCCTTTCTTGAATTTTTGGTAGCCTTTCTTTATAGTGCATTGAAAAGAGAATTCATTGCACATAGTGTATTGATAGTGTTGTATTTGTGCAGATTCTGTGCACCCAACTTCATTGTGCTGGGGAAGAGATCAAAGGTAAATTTCATGGTCAATTTTATTTTCTAATCACAAGTACTTGATTTGGCCTGTGCGATTAGTTACTTTATGCCTTACTTTTCCTGTGCATGAAAGGAGATTAGATGAACCGCACCATTAACTTTGCAGATATGGAACTCTAAAGAGGGATACAAGCATTCATTCATTAATTTGCCTTGAGTTTGCCCTGTAGCTCTTTGAAATGCTTTTCCTTAAAATTGCCAGTTTTGCTTGTTTGCGAGTTTTGTTTCTTAAAGCCTGTCTGCACATGGATGACATGCCTATCAGCTTCAGCCATGGCGTTTTTCTTCTATGAAGCTGCGGTACAGAGAGGTGGCTTGATGGCTGAGTTTTCTTCTCTTAAAATAAAAAGTGCCTTTGACTAAAGTATAGTAAAACTCATCGGTTTTGGGGGATGCTTTCTATTTTGAAAGGATTTTTTGGCAGTTGGAGACAAAGGTATCTCATCTCTGTGTCTATATTCCATTAATGAATCTCAGGACGTGGGTCAACCTGGAAGTGTTCTAAGACCAGGCTGGACGGGGCTTTGAGCAACCTGGTCTAGTGGGAGGTGTCCCTGCCCATGGCAGGGGGTTGGACTAGATGATCTTTAAGGTCCCTTCTAACCCAAACCATTCTATGATTCAACTACCAGCAGAAGACAGAGTCAGCGGAAGGACTAGTGCTCATGGATGTCTCAGCTGAGGATAAGCGAACAGCTTCATTTTGCAAAGCCAAGAAGTTTTTTTTTTTTTCTGGTTTCACGTCTGGTAGAATGGGCTGAGCTAATTTAATCTGGAGTTAGCAAATGATTAAAGCCATTTGGGATGGGCTTTGCCCTGTACAGCAGCAAAGTTGTATAACAAACTGAAGGTAAAGAAAATTAGAAAGGCTTTTTTTCGTTTGTTTTTTTTTTTTTTTTTTTTTTTTTTTTTTTTTGGGTCAGTCTGCATGAAACTGCGTGTTATTTCTTTTAAAGCACACAGGCATGTGGACTGCCAGCTCTTGCACTCGCCAGTGTCTCTCCTGTCATAGTGCAAGAGATTATGGAGCTCTTTCTTGCTGGAGTCAATGAGAAAGTATCAGACCAGGCTCTGGTAGTCTGCAATTAATGGTTGGTGACCCAATTAGGTGACCACATTAACTTAAGAAAACAGGTGTGAAAACTACTGCGTTCCATCTCCAATCCTGTTATTTGAAACATTTGCATGCCTGTTTGGTTTTTGGCATGCTTTTTAATGTGTCTTGTTGGACCAAGGTCCACTTTCTGGTTCTCTTAAGTAGTGTCAGAGAGAGCATCTCTGTCTAGCTTAGATTTCCAGAGGTGGAGAAGAGAGATCTCCATGAAAGGGAAGGTAGAAGGAAGTTTTGGGAATTTTCTTCTTTCTTAAATACTACTTTTTTTTCAGGAATAGGTAAATAGACCATTTGTAAAACTGCCTGAGCATCACTAAGTCAACTAATGCGGTCCCTTAAATAAATGAACTATTCCACCTACTTGAAAGATAATTTTTTTTTTCTTTTCCTCCCAAAACCAGACGTAATTGCTTATAGTCACACAATCTTGTTTCCAGAGGCAAGAAATAGAGTCTGCCCATGAGCTGCACTTTTCTTTGCCTTTCTCTCTCAGCTTGCTGTTATTTTACCTTATGGAAGAGGGAGAGGGGGCGCAAACAATTTCAGGATGGTGCAATTTGAAAATCCCAGGTCATCAGGACCCCTGTTGTTACCCCTGTTTTTCAGGATCTGAAGTTTAAGCCCACTTGCTTGGCTCTCGGATGGAAGGCAAATAGCGGAAATGGTTTATGGTAACACTGCTTTTATGGTGGCCACTTCTTCCTGGGGACTGTTGTGTGTGTTGGGATTAGGTACAGGGGAGGGATGCACTAAGCTTCTCTGCTTTCCTTTCGCAAGATCTGCAGCTGTTTTTAAGGAAAAAAAAAAAACAAACAAACCAAAACAAAACTGAATCATCCCTGTTATTTCTCTTGCTTTTGGACCAGAACTTTGCATTCTTCTGCTCTGGCAGCTGGATGGCTGCTGCTGCGCTTCTCTAGCTGCCTCCAGGTCTCTCGGAGAAAGTGAGGATAATCCAGAATTTCTTCTGCTCAGCCAGCACCAGTCCCAAAGAGTCACAAATCACGCAGGCTTAAAGATAAAATGCACATACTTCTGCTTTCCCTTCCCTTCCTAAAGGTTCCTAAAAAAGGGATCTTTGGAGGAGATCTGTTGTGAAGGGCTGTGTTACCCTGCCACCCATTTACAGATTTGACCTTTTGATTCCCTGCATTTGTGGTTGAAATGCACTTTTCACTTCTGTAGGTTTAGATGCCAAACTTGTGTATTTTTTTTCCCCTCTTCTTCATTCTTCTCCCCTCCTCCAGACACCTTCTTGGATCCCCTTGTTTTCTCTTGGCGCATTTAAAATGAAATGTGATAAATTATATTACTTAAATACCGTACTTATGTTCAGCTCAAGCGTGTCTTTTAGGAGGCAGCAACACACCTCTTTGTGTTGTGACTTCTGACTTCAGGAACGGAGCAGAGCAAATAAGAGTTTACTCAGGCCCGTTAATCTCTTTTTCTTTCCCTGCTTGCAAAGCATCTCTGGTAGCAGGAGTGTCTGCGCCGAACCGCCCGTTCCTGGGAATGCCTTTGCAGTCGTGCTCGCACGGCAGGAGCGGAAGCGGAGCAAGATTAAAGCAAGATTAAGACACCTCTTTTTTTTGCCCCCCTTTTTTTTTTTTCTGCAGCTTCACTGTTTTCCTAATTTACCTTTTTTTGAATAGCCTCAGGCTATTGTTTAGGACTTTTCTTTTCTTGCACAAGGTTCCTGTGAGCTTTGTCCAAATTGCACCTTTGGGGATGGCTGTCAAGGCAAGCTGTTACTGCCATCTAAATGTGGTACTATCGTCCAGCAGTTGTACGTAGCAGCGCCTGCAGTGAGAGGTGTGTTCTGAGACCAAATGTCTCCTTTTAGAGTGTGTTTTACATAAATTCTGTGGATTTTCTTTTTCCTTAAATGGGAGTTAATAGGCAAACTTGTTTTGTAGCGGTGCTCCTTGGAGTGGTTCCAATATGCCTTGTCTGTCTTGTGCTAAATGATGTTATAAGATATTTACATATTTATATATTACTTATTTGTGATAAATTATATTACTTAAATACCGTACTTATTTTTCTAATAACAAGGTTCCAATTGATTTTTTTTTTTTCTGTCGTCTTCCCCCGTTTTCTTATAAAGCATATTTTTCCCTAGAGAAGATTGCTTTTTCAGCAGGGTGTCCATAGACTTAAGGTTACCAGTTTTGCTCTCTGGCTATTTAGTTGTAGGACCAAACTTCTCCAATTCAATATTTTGTGTAGCTATTGGAGGCAGAGTTGAACATGCTGCTATTCAATTGTGTTTCTGATATACTTCATGGAATACGTTAGATGAAAACTTAATTATTCTTGGCTTGATGCTCTGTCAAGTACCCAAGGTGTGTAACTTTGCTGCCACGTAGGTAGTTTTCTTTTCGTTTAGATGTCAACCCCGATATTACTTAAGAAAGCATCAAGAAAGTGTGGCAGTCAGGCAAGCACTTTAATCCGACATTTGGGGAACAGGAGGAGCTTCCAATAGGTAACTTATGCAGACCATAACATGTTCTTACTTAATTTCTAATTCCAAAAGCTACAATTAAAGGTTTGCTTTAACAAACCCCAAAATGTTATCACAGGACTTCCCATGAAGGGTGGTGAGACACTGGAAGAGGTTGCCCAGAGAAGCTGTGAATGCCCCATCACTGTGTTCAAGGTCACATTGGACAGGTTGAACAACCTGGTCTACTGGAAGATGTCCCTGCCCATGGCGGGGCGGTTGGATTAGATGATCTTTGAAGGTCCTTTCCAACCCAACCCATTCTGTGAGTCAATTAGTCATCAACTTGGAGAGCTGTGGTTTGGCCACAGGGCTATTTTACCCCATAGGTAACTAACTTGTTCATCTGAATTTAGGACAGTGCTTTCAGACCCTGTTTTCTCTTTAATTAGATTAGCTAGAAACATCCAGATGAACTTTTATATTGGAAGCCCAGCTTGTTTTCATAGACTTAAACTTTTAGAGGTGGGATGGTGGTGTGCTGCTTCCCAGTCCTCCCTGGCGTCATTACCCTGTTCTGGTGCACGATGCCACATGCGAGCATCCTCCTCCGTTTGGTGCAAAGCGAAACATAACCCATGCTTCGGCTTGCCAGGGGGGTTTGAATGCAAGTTAATTTATTACATCATGTCACCTTCCCCCCCGCTAGTTCTCAGCAGAAATAGCAAGTTTCTCCCTGTCTCAGGTATGGCCAAAGGTCCCCAGTCTGAGTCTGGATCTAAAGGAGTCTACACCAGATCATTTTATCATCCCTAACTTTCCCAACATCTCGTTTGTCACAAGAAGTACTGCTGATGGCAGCTACGAAAACCAGACATGTTTTCTAAGCAGCTGTTTACGTGCATCTTCAAATGTCCTGGTGGGGATTTCTCAATTGCTTTAAAAAAAAAAAAAAAAAAAAAGGCAAAAAGAAATGTTTCTGTGAGAGGCTGAGGAATGCTGCTGATGGTGGAGGGTAGCTGTTGCTGTCCTTCACAGCTGATGTGCATCTGCAGCATCCATGCTGGAAAAAAGAAGAGTTGATTGCTTTTGAAAAAAAGCAGCTAGCCTTTTGTAGTGGCGGCAATGCTATTTGCGTTCCCAATTGGGGGTGGTTTGCATAGAAACCTTAGGAGCGGCAACTGGAATTGCTTTTTTAATTTCTGGAGCAATATCGCACAGTATGCGTGTGTTGGTTGTATGGGGAAGTTGTAGCTTCAATCTTAAGGTTACGAAGTCTAAAAGCTGTTATTTTTCTTTTTTTTTTTTTTTTTTTTTTTTTTTTCATGTTAGAAGAAAATGTAAGCAGCAACAAAAAGATACTGAATTTTATTTTCGAGGACTTTGCCGTGGTGATATACAGCCTCCCTCCCTCCTCTTCCTGCATTAAGCTCTCGCAGCAGCAGCTGAAGAGCTGGCCGCTGTTAGGTGCGGGTGAAAATGATACCGCGCTGCCAAAATTTCAGTAGATGCTGCTGAATGTTTCCAGAGTTAAACAAAGAGCTATTGAGTGGAGTTAAAAAAAAAAAAAAAAAAAAAATCAATTAACTGGAAGAATCAGGCATGTCCTGGACTTTCAGTGTATTCGAGTGGTGTTGGACAATGCGGAGATGCTAAAGCTGACCGTGTGTGCATCTTCCACTGCTGCTCCCAAGCGGTTTGGCCGGAGGCACGCGAGACCTGTAGGAATCTCAGGTAGGACCCAGCTCCGCTGGCAGATCCCACCCCGTTAACTCCTGTGGTGCGTCGCCAGGATGAGGTCTTGCTGGTTTTATACGGCAAATTATGGTGCAGTTATTTCCCTGTGAGAAAAGGCATTATCAAATCCAACATATCAATGTTCTTACTTGGAACAGTATTAATTAGAGGTAAACTTTGAGCATATTTCCTTTTTCTTTTCCCTATTCATTCTTGATACAGTATTACTGCAAGGTAAAATTTGAGTATATTCACTTTTTTTTTTCCCTACGTGGAACAGTATTAATGGGAAGTAAACAAATTTTGTTAAAATGGACTTTTAAAAACAGCCCAAACAGATTATCGGATCTACTTCGTGAAGTCCAGTTTCCAATACACTGATTTTTCTAAGTAATTAGGTTGTGACATGTGGCTCTAGAGGTTTTATATCTGAAAAATGGGTTTATATGAAGGGGAGAGGATTACGCTGCTCATTACTCACTTCTGATCATTTTTAACCTATAATATATACAATTATTATTGATCTCTTGTGCGATCTGGGGTTGGGGTAGGTGTTTAATTGCAGCAGCCGGGATTTTTTCGCCTCGCATTCTTCCCTCCCCAGGGCAGGGAAAGGTTCGGGGTTCGGGAGGGAGCAGCGCACAGAGATTACACAGATGATGCCTAATGTGGGAAGAATTTGTGCAGGCCTCCGCCGGCAGCAGTGACACAAAGGAGTCATACAGCAGGGCTCATGCACCAAATGCTTCTCACCAGCGCTTTCAAAATGCTGTTATTCTTTAGCTGGGGATATTTTACAGTTTTCAGGCTCCGTATCAAATAGTGTCTTGTTCATCCCTTTCTCTGATGCTGAATTTTTCAATCTTTTTACTTCAGAGGCTTCCTGCAATATCCAGATTGACTGTATTGGTGGCTGAGTTTAATTTTCTTTTTTCGTTCCTTTTTTTTTCAAATGCTGTTATTCTTTAGCTGGGGATATTTTACAGTTTTCAGGCTCCGTATCAAATAGTGTCTTGTTCATCCCTTTCTCTGATGCTGAATTTTTCAATCTTTTTACTTTAGAGGCTTCCTGCAATATCCAGATTGACTGTATTGGTGGCTGAGTTTAATTTTCTTTTTTCATTCCTTTTTTTTTTTTTTATTATTTGCTATCTTCAGCAAACGTTTTGTCACCACCGAATCCAGTTTATTCTGCTTAAATAACAGAAATTGTTGTTTCTGACCTGAGATGACTGCAGGGAAATTGATTAGTTATTAAAGCAGGTTTATGAGAAGCTGCCTGTTTCTCCACCCTTAAGAATTACCAGCTATTTTGTTTCCAGGAGGGAAACGCTTAATAAAACCCTGCTTTTGCTGGGTGGAGCGCTGGCCTTACAGGGAGCATTTTATTGGACCTACATGTCCAAGCATCTCATCTTTTCCCTCCTTCCTCTTGTTCTTAACCCATCACCATCTCTTTTTGTGGGAGTTGTTTTGTTTTGACATTTGTTCTCATTCTAACCCTTCTGTTTTTGTCCTTTTCTTTAGTTTTCTTTCACTGATCTTTTTGGGTTTCATGTTTCCCTCTGTTGATCTAGATCTAGAATTTATAGGTATCCAGATGTTTTTGTGTCTAGAGATCTAGATTTTATAGATATCTGGATCTCCAGATATCCAGACTTTATGGACACCTAGATATCCAGACTTTATGGATCCCCATATATATGGATATCTAGATCTTATAGATATTTGTCTGTATAGATATCTATGTATTTATACAATATAATGCTGAGGCTGACCTGAGCAGGGACTATGCTTGCATGCAACCCTAGCGAACCCAGGTGATGCTCAGCGTTACACAGTATTAGAGAAAAGCTGACTTTCTTATTAATACCATTCTTTTACCTACTGACTTACTGCACCACTGTATCTGTTATTGGATTTTGTATTAAGCCTTTTTTTAACCTGAATATAAAACTGCACATTTTATGAAGCATGAAGGAAGAACCTCTTTCCTGAAAGCTTTTTCTTTCTTTTTTTCCACTTAAGATATATTTGTTAAATATTATAATGATAATGTATCACTCTGATAAGTAATGTTTTTCATCTAAGACCGTGCTGCTGCTGCCCATAAGGACTAAATATTGATAATGAAGTTGCAGACTTTTTATTCCTAATGTGCATAGTTAATATGGCACTGTAATTTTCTAGTCACGGAATGAGAAATTAATGCTCTAGTGTAGGGATTTTGTTTCTTTCCCCCTCCCTTCTCCCCTTCAAAATACAGACTTATTTATTTATTAGGACCATTTGCTGAGACCCTTTTGACTTTCTTTGTGGCTAGGGAACCCATATTGGATTTTAGGTGCTGGGTGGATGCCAGATGGGTGGTGTGCTGCAGATTGGTCACCCTTGGTGGGGAACAGAAGTACCTGAGAACAAGGAGCCTCTGTAGGACAGGGACTACACCCAGCTCCTGTGGCAGCAGTTGACAAATTTTTGGCTTTTTAATGGTTTCTGCTGTCCCCGTGCACAAAACCTAAGTGCTGTCCACTAAACATCTCCAGCGAGAGCATTTTGTTTTGCTGCCCAAGGAGCACTACCCTCTCTTCTCTGCTCAATGCCAAGGGGATGGTGTCTTATTGAGCTCCAGGAGTTTGAACAAATGGTTTTCTGAGGCAGCAAATAAAATTTTCTGAATCTGTCCTGAGTGTCTTCAAATATTAGAGGTGTTTCTTTGTTATTTATAGCACAGAAATTGCTATTATCAGTCATATTATGCAATGGAGACACAGAGAAAATTAATTTTTTTTTTAAATTTTCCTTTTTTTATTTTTAATGTCTACAGTGACAGTTGATGTATATAAACCTAAAGGAAGAGGGTTACTTCTAGAGTCTGTGCATGTGGCTGGTGCTTGCTCCTGCCTTGTCTTTGCTTTGTTTTCCTGTATGAGCCTGGGCGGGTCTGCAGGCACCGCATTTGTAAGGGTAACTGGAGTACCTAGCTGTCCTAGACAGGAATTAGAGAGGTATAGATGCATGCTTTATACAAGTGCATATATACCCTACATATACATTAACAAGTGGTTCAGCTCAACAGGAAGCTGTTGTGTGGAGGGAAGCAGCTGGTGCCGAGACCGCGTGTGCACCTCCGGGGTCTTACTGCGGACGAGCTCCCATCTGGTCCTGCAGCGGAAGACCTCAGTTGCTTACAGCCAGGATTTAGTTTGAATTGCAGCAGTTTCAGAGCATAGAAACTGAAGTGGATTTAGTAGTTCCCTTTGAAGATCTCCTGAGCCAGCTACAGCGCTACGGCAATGCGACATATATGCCTTATTTCCCCATATGCTTCCTGTGGGATGAGAGAAGTCAACACATTCTTTGATGTCTGCAAGTACAGCGTGAGCATCAGTGGGAATTGTGGTTGTCATTTAGGATTGTACCAACGAAAATGTCTAAACCCAAGAATTGCTGGGATGAGCAGTGTTGACTTAGCTTAGAGAGGATTGCTTTTCTTCATGGTCTCAGTGTCTGCCAGATATAAAGAAGCTTAACCAAGTGCCTTCTGCTTTCACCAAAGAGCTCTGACAGATTCAGCAGACATCAATTAAGCAAGTAAAGCAACTTAGCGAAGCATAGGCAGGTAGCTGCTCCAGAGCGATGATCAATTATTCGTTCAGGCTCTGAGGTTAAATACCATATAGAAGTTAAGTTAAAGCTCGGCGGAGTGCATGGCAGAGGGCGATGGAACAATCCTTCCCCAAAACCTCGTTGCATAAGTCTCGCTTAAACTCATGGCAGCAATTTGGGGTAGGCAAATAAAAATCATTGTTTTCCTGTGTTTGCAGAAGGGATCTGCCTTAACTGCAGCAGCCGATTGCAACTCGCTTTTATGCACTTAATTAAGATGGATGAGGGATAAATGTCGTGCCAGACAGCTGAGCCTCTGGCTTTGTCACAGCGTTTGGGGATTTGGATTTTTACGGGCAAAGGCTAAGATAGAGGAGATGAAAGGACAAGCTGAATCTTAAGACCTACTGTTGAGCTCAAAACAGCAGACCATGTTGCAGATCATTTATTTCAGGACATATAAAACATTAAAAACCAATAAAATTATGTCCATTTTGCATCAGTATGGGCAACAACTTAACAAAGCTTTCTATCAGTGGGATGGTTGGTGCCTCATGCATCGCTGCTCGCTCCCGGGAAGCTTCGTGCTGTAGGTTGGCACTGCATCTGTTTTGTAGGGAGAATGGTACCACCTCTGTTTTGCCTTGGAGAATGAGGTGCTGCTCCTTTGCCCTCAAGGATGGCCACAAGGCAAGGGTTCACCTCATCCTTCATCCCATCCCTGGGAGAATATTAAGCAGGGCAAGGGGGATGCTTCCCTGCCTGGTCCCACTGCTTTCAGTCACCTGTGGCTGAGAGAGCTCTGAAATTGGTGTCGATCTCTGTCTAATAAATCTGGATGGGTTTTTTTGGGGTCAACTTGACTATGTGAAGCTTGTGAAGGCTACCATAAACTATCTTTATTCCAGCCAGCAGCACAGGAACAGCACCATGCCGCTTGCTTTTTGGCTTTCACCTGGATGGCTCTACCGCTTGCTGCTAAGCCAGTAAGGATTTTCATAAAAATGTATCTTACAGCTTTGTAAAAGCTTGAAATTTTGGTAGGTCTTAACAACATGATGGATAAAATGAGCGGTGTCTACGTTACATAGCTGCCGTCCGCCTGTGCTGGTGCTTGTCAGCTGCGGACAAAGCCGTCTGGATGCAAAACGAATAATTTAAACTTCCTTGTAAAAGCAGCGCATTTTTAAAATGATATATATCCATTTTCAAGAGTGCTAGCCCTACCAACACCCATAAGTAAAGCCAGAATAGAGGAAGAAGGTGGTACAATATTGTTTAAGAGTCAAAATAATTCAAAATTTAGCACAGCACAAGATAAATCGGGATGGATGGCTCTTATGAAAAACATTATTTCTAGTCATGAAAGCAAATAGTGTCAGTTATTGCCATTGTAAAAGGTACCAGGAAACCATATAATCCACTGTAGGAGAAGTAGGGATCCAAGTAATTGTGATTATTTCTGCTTTGAAGCATTACTGGATATATTTAATACTTCATCGTTCACCAAGTTGATTAATTTGATGTGGACCAGTTCATGCTGTTATGGGTAGACTGGTAGCAGGGTGTAATGTAGTGGTTTCCGAGCAGTTCTATGAAAATACTTAAAGCAATGCTAATGCCGCATGCTAAGAAAATATGTATTGGGGCGGGGAGGAAATAATTTAAAAAAAAAGACCTTTTCAGAGTAAGAAATGCTTTTTAAAACTGCCCCCTCCCCTCGTTACCACTTTCAGGTGAGGTTTTGAAGGAGGAGAGCACAGGTCTCAGACAAAGGGGCATGTGTACCAAAAATGCTGGGGATAGGGCTGGCTTTTTTACTTAAAAAAAGAAAAAAATGAAGGAAAATAAAAAAGAAAAGTTCAGCAATTTCTGGCCATAATGCAATTAAAACTTTTTTTTTTCTTTTGCCAGTGTTTTCCAGATGTGTAATATCCTCGTGTTTGATAGCAGGGAATAAGAACAGAGAAACAGGATTCCTATGCAGCAACTTTGTGGTAGGGATCAAAGATTTACGGCTTGTCCCAAAATAGGCAGAATTACTTATGGTTTTCAATCGGGAGAAAAATCTTGGACCAGGAGCCACGAGAGGGATGCCAAAGGAGAATGAAAGCATGTGGATAAAAATGCTCACATTCAAGATAGGGTGAAATGTTAAAACTTTAATCTGCTTTATCATGGAGGAAATTGGAAGGTTTTTGGAGAAATGGCAGGTTTGGGGAGCAGAGGTTTGGCGTGGTGGGTCGAGGTGGGAGCTGTATCCCAAATATTTGATGCTTGAGCACTTTCCAAAGCAAAGCAGATCTAATCTCTCCGGACTTCAGCGAAGCATCTGACATGCTTGGAGAAGAAACAAAAAAGAAAAAAAAAAATGAAGAAGGCGGGGAAAAAAAAAAGAGACCAAGCAGATTTTAATAACGTGAAATCTTTTTACTGCTTTCTGAATTCGGAATAACTTAAATACAGGCTGGTAGGTGTAAAGGTAGCAGCTGACTCTATCCTGTGGGGAAAGCGTGGGGTTCAGTTTGGGATTTTCTTCTTACAGCTTACAAATGTCATTGTGAAATTGAACTACCTTTTAATTAAGGAAATCCAGAAGATTTTCCTGAAGAGTAGAAAATGTCATATTTTTTTGTTTGCAAAATGTAGGTGGAGTGGGCTGCATCTGATGGAGCCGGCAAAGATTTGGGGTTGCCTCCTTAAAACAACCTTCTCTACAGGGCTTATATCCACTTCTTCATCGAAAATACACTTTGCGAGCTTTAGAAATACACGTCTATGGTTTAATTTAAGGCTCTGAAAAATGTGAAGTTGGAAGCCTTGGAGTTTATTTCTTTATTGCCTAGGCTACAGCTGCAGGAACGGCGATGCTTGGAGGAATGTATTTGAATTATCAGGCTGAACTCTGCATTTCTGGGCCAGAGTGTTCTTGGTATTTGGAGGCCTCTGGGATAGAGGTAACTTTGCCAGCAGTTCATAAATTTGAGCCAGGCTTTTTTACCTTAGTCAGGAAATTCATGTTGGAGCTTTATTTAAGCTGGGATTCACGGTGATCTAATCCCAGTACGCTGCCAAACCCAACCTGCAACTTCTATTTTTCTGGCATTTCGTTGTCCCCCCCCCCCCGCCTCTCCACCGTTTCTCTCTG
>VXBH01004540.1:116436-140663 GCA_013400035.1 Rynchops niger | reverse complement strand
CCCCCCCCCCTTATTTTTTTAGTGTTTTAGCTTTTGTGTTTTGGATCGCTCCGTTCCCTCTCCATCGTGTTTTTTTCCCCAGAGCTGTTAATCAGAAGTGGATGAATGCACGCAATCACCCTGCAAAAAAGCCTCTCTGCTAATTGCAGGCGCGCTGATGGCAGCGGCAAGCAGAGGAGCGGCTGTAACCGCAGGCGCTGCTCTGACCCGCTACCCAGCGGGACGCGCTTTCCAGGAAAATTATAATGAGTAAATATTTTTAATTTTTCCAAATAGCAGCTAGAGGAAAGCACGTGCTGGTATTTGCCAAGTATCGGGAGATTTTTTGTGTACATATATATACATACAAGCATATATATACACACACAAATCTGCATTGCAGGTGTTGTATAGAAGTCCAAAATAATATATATATTATAATATCATCTACTATAATATATGTAATATAGTATTAATATAATAGTACACACACAAATCTGCATTGCAGGTGTTATATAGAGGTCCACATCTAATAATAATATCTATTATAATAATATATGTAATATAATAACATACACAAAGAGATCTGCGTTACAGGTGCCCAAAATAATTAATGAAGTAAAACCCTGCTTTGTTCTCTGGGTCGTGGCTTGGCATGAAGCTTAGCATCCTCCTTGTAAAAAGCATTATTTTAACTTAATTCTTGAGCTTCAGAAGGATATATGCGATAATACGAGTAAACCCTTTTTGCTGTGGAAAAGCACATCCATGATGGATACTTACAATATATTGGAGAGTGGTTAGCAATGCAAATTTGTCAAATATTTGAATTATTACATCTGTTCATGAAAAGGTAAGGTGTGTTATTTATTGCTTGTTGGGTACGAGTGGCCCTGTCGAATCACTGGGGATGTGATACATAAAATTTTACGTATTAAATCAGTTTTAAAGGAATTTAAGTGAATCCTTCAAAACAGCAGCTGGCCACTACTGGGCTGATGATCTGTAATTCCCAGCCCGGTGCCTGGAGCGGTGCTGTTGGTGTGTAGGTCGCCCATATACAATCCTGGACAGACCAGGCGGTGATTTTTGTGTAGCAATTAGAGCACAAGGAGGCTCATTTTTCCCCCTTTTCCTTTTCTGCAAATTGAGGCAAAGAATAACTTGCCCCTGCATCCTCTCTTAATTGCCACCGTACGTTTCCTTTAAATCAGAATACTCTATTGCCAGAAGTTTTAGATTAGCATTAAATAGGGAAAAAAATAATACTGTGGAGAGAGCAAAACCCTTCAAAGCCCTTTCCTTACTTGTGAGGTATGTCTAAAAATTCAACAAGGTAGGTTCTTAAATCACCCGTAACTTACTTTTACTCCTTCTTTTTGCTTGAAATGATAAATAACTCCAGTCCTGCTCCTCCACTTGTGCTGCAAATCACCTAAACGAGGAAGCAAGGTTATTTTGCCAGCAATACATGTAGTGATACTTCCTAAACTGCTTTGTGTGCATGTACACAAACTCCTTTTCTTTTTTAATTTTCTCAGTATAATAAGCGGGCATCCAAGAGCTGCTAAGCCGGGATTAATCCTGGGCTTGGGCTGCTTCGGGGAGGGGATTATAAACCATAATATTGGCATGAACGCAGCAAGATGGGAGCGAAGCTTCCCAAAGCGCTTACGCAGCACAAAGGAACTTTCGACTCGCGTGCTGCTTTCTACTTTGGGCTGCGAAGGAGAAAACTGCGGTTTCTGGAATTACATCACAATTATAATATTTGTAATAATAGAGATGCAATATAAATAGCCTCGTGGCAGAAGAGAAATATATGGGTAATGAATGGGTGCGACCTGCCTGTTGCTGCCTTGGTTTTTTCCTTCTGGCTCGTGCAGCCCGTCCCTCTCTATAACATCTGGTTTTCATCTGCTACAGGAAAGCCAAATAACTTCAATAAAACCGGGAGAAAACCTAACGCTTTAAAAAAACCCCAACATATTGATGTTTGTCTGGTTTTCAAGTGGGGTTATTACTTAAATTTATCAGCCTGGGTTGTTGACAGAGAGGACACTGGCTTGCAGGGGCAAACGCATCATCCGCCGGAGGACGCAATTACAGTTCAATGAAGTCGCAGCGCTGCGTTTTTCCTTACGAGGGTCTGAAATGGTAAATAACATGAGTTGGGGTTGCTCTGGATTGGGGTGCGTCCCCCAGCTGAGGTCTCGGCAGGGTGCTGGAGCACGGAGGCGGTGCTGCTGCTCAGAACAGCCGTGTTGCGGCGGGACCGGCCGCATTTATTGATATAAAATAAATATATATGAGATCTCTTAAAATAAATGTCATATATACAAGATATATTAATATCAAAATATAATATAGGATATATAAATATAATATGAATATATAATATATACTCATGAGATATATAAATCTATAATAAAATACATGATTTTCTTTGTATCTGCCCCTTGTAAGTCTGATTATGGTTGCCATTTAGGCTAATTTTAAAGTTTAGAGGTAGCGTGGGTCAGCGTCTGCTTAATCTCCATCACATTAACAGCCCCCCTTGACAAAGTTTTTAAATTGCACTTTATTGATCGTCGGGCTTTTAAAAAAGTCCGTAAGCTCTTAGCGAGAGCTCGGCAGCATGCAAATGGGGTATTAGTCTTGCTGCGAGTAGTATTGACCTGAGCAGTCGGGCACTCGAGGAATACTTAGTAATTTTTTTTTTCCCATTTATGCCTCAAAACTCTCGCGGATACTAGATCGGCTCTTCCTACCCTCGCTGGCTTTTTGTGGCTGTGAAAGCTTCGTTAAGGTATAATTATGAGTAAAGAGAATATTCCAGGCTTTCTGTATTAATGCTGTCTGTTCAGCAAGAGAAGTGTAGCTGGGAGAAGCAGCTTTTTGAATAACTAGGTCGTCTTACCTGCTAGTTTATTAAGGCATAAAAGATCTGTGTGAGCAAATATTGAAGTCTGTGGGAGCCATAAGTTTTCATTTTGAATTTAATGGTCATAATTTTTAAATTGCTTTGTGGTTATCACATCAAAAGTTCTTAAGTGCTAATTTTTCCGAAGAGTTTTAATTAAGTTTCTAGCTTTCCACTGGAAATTCAAAAAGTAAAATAGGTTTGAACTTAATAGTAAGTGCTATGCTTTGAGTGAAAACACTATATTTCTATTTATTTGACTTGTTTCAAACCACATTTGATTGGACTTCACCCCCAACTGCCAGATCCATTCATTTTGCGTAGGAGCACGGACAAGGATGCGTGATTGGGATAGGGCGCTTGTGATTGCTGACGGCGTTTTCAAATTAATTACAAAGGTATTTGATTTTTATCTTTGATGCATTTCTTTTCTAAAGTAGTACTGGAAGAATTGCAGGTGTAGTATTAATCCCCAAACCTCTTATACCATATTATTTTCAGGTTGGTTCAGGATTTTGATCCAGTTGGGAATAGGCTCCCTCATGTATTTGTGTCACGCATCCCAGGGACCAGCAGTCTAGATGGGAAACTCTTAAGGTGGTGTTGATGCTCAGCTTTGCTTTTCTTCAGACTTTGATTTTTGGAGCTCCTTAGCACCAGTTCCATCCTTTTTTACCCTTTTTTTGCACAGTCCCTGATAGTGTGGGATTTTTTTTTTTCCCATGCCTTGTTTCAATTTCCACCTGGGTTTTAGTTATCATAGTGACTTTAGACTAGACAGCTGATGAATTTTCAGTAGCTCCCATCCGCCTGGATGTCATCCAACGGGAGAGACGGGGAAGAAACGGCAGAAAAAAGGGAGGGATGACCAGGATAATAGCTTCATGTATCAGATGCCGGAGGCCGGGTGACCAAAGCTTTCCTGCTGAAATCCGGCCAGCGTGAGGTAGGACAATCGTGCTGCTGTTCTCTTCGGGAGTTATAAACAATTGGATGAGGCTCAGCAAGAGAAAGAAAGGTTTCTTTCTGTATTTTTCCTTTTTGTCCATTTCTTAGCTTCCTTTTTCCATCCCTCCTCCTGAACTGCAGGCAGAGCTAGTTAGAGAAGAAAAGCTGTTTTCACAAGTTTAATTTTTTAACATAGTATTTTACTTGCTGATTAAAGTCAATAAAGAAATACATTTTACACCCTCTCTTTAAAGATGCAAACAAACCGCTCCTTAGCTGCCACTAATGGTATTTTTTGATTGGGATTTTATAAAGCTGCTTTGAGTGGGCGAGCAGAAACAGCATCCCCATCTTTCCTGTTCAGGATAAATAGATGCACTCCAGCAATTTCTGCTACATCCTGCGTGCATCTTTTTATGCAAAAAGGAAAGAGAATAATAAGCAGCTTAAAAAAAACCAAAACACATCATCCCAAATGGAAACAGAGTGGCTGGGCTCTGTGCTTTAACCCTGCTTTCAGGATAACATATTCTTTAATATTTAAGGGAGATATCCTCCAACTCTACCCCTGTAAAATCTTTCCCAACTGCTCCAAGCGATGCGTGCTGAGACGTTTTGACTATACGATGACTATGCTGTGATTGCTTGATGAGTGGTCATCTCCTTGGTGTTCTCCTTGGGTTCAGGTTTGGGTGGTATGTAATGAGAATAAACAGATTGCTGCCTGTCAGAGGTAACTTTGTAGCTCTGTGTGCAGAATAAAGGTTTGGAAGTGGATAATACGCGGTGAAGAAAGTGAGACCTGGATCTAAGATACCCTTCAGCCTTTTTTTCCCCGCTAAGACTGATACCCCCACATACACACGCTCCGCTGAGTTTGATTAAAATCAAATAAACCATCATCTCTGTAGTTCTGCCTTAATTGAAGGGAGATCCAAGACATCGAAACACATAGTGCTTTTTGTCTCATGTTCTTTATTGAGAGCACAAAAATTATGTCTTGGATCAGACATCATGAAGTCACGTTCCCCCTCTGGAAGCTCTGTCACGCAAGAGTGGTAGGGGTGGTGGCTGTGGAGCTGGGCTTGTGTCTTTGGGCATCGCTCTTCTGCCCTGGGTCCTGCAGGGAGGGATGCTCTCATGGTCCTTCCCCGTTCCGGGAGTGAGTGCAGGAGCGCTGTCAGCTCCTTTCCTTCCGAGTGCTGGTTCTCGGTTTGTTTTTGCAAACAAAGCGTAATTAGTAATGGTCCACTCTTTATTCTGATGTGTTGCTGGG
This sequence comes from Rynchops niger, assembly GCA_013400035.1. Lineage (NCBI taxonomy): Eukaryota > Metazoa > Chordata > Aves > Charadriiformes > Laridae > Rynchops > Rynchops niger. Next base: position 135,537 of record VXBH01004540.1, on the reverse strand, counting down.
TGTTAAGTCACAACCCGCTTCTAAAGAATAGATGAAAATGTGTTTTTATGTGGGTTATAAATTATATATTGCTGCTGAGCACAGGGAGTGCTTGTTTTTGTCCTTTGTTTTTCGCATCCCTGTGGTCCCCTGGTTCAAGATCCTGTTCTTACATTGGGTTAAATTGATGAATGTCTTGCTAACTTCAGAAAAAATACTCTGAATTTGTATTTGAGCTTTGCAGTTTGTCTCAGACTTGTGTACTTGAAAGCTTGTTGGGTTTTCCAGCTATTCCAGTTAAAGTTCCATCTGTCTACAAAATTTATCTTGCCTCTATCTTTATCCCATCACAGCTAATATGATGCCAGCGTCAGGCTGTGAATGTCATTTATTTACGATATATTCAGTTACAGAAGAATTACCAAAAGGTTTAAGCACTCTGTAGTGATTCCTCCAAGCTTGAGAGAAGAAATGCTGGCCTAGACGTTACTGTTACAGAGCTCGCACGTTTCTGCAAGGGGGGTTGTACACCCTTCGTTTAATTACATGGTGATGGAGACGGACCATGTCAGGTGAGTATCTGCAGAGTCAGAAGCAAATGGAGAGGGTTTATCACGCTGCACGGTGGTAATTAACAAAAAAGGTGTTAAAAAAAACCTAGTCATACAGTACCTGTCTGCTGGAAACTACCGCTTCAGGAAAACAGAAGAGGAAGAGTTTCACAAGCATGTACTCTAATGAAGCCGACTTTGGAAGAAGGATTGCTTATTCACATGAAATTAATTGGAAAATAAAGTCTGTCCTTACTACTTGCTCCAGCATGCAATGCCCCTGTGAATTTTCGGGGTGCACCTTCTGTATTTTTCCTGCTATCAGCTGTAGAATGTCGTAGCGTGGATTATTTGTCCATGATTCCCAGTGCAGCGAACAGAGGCACATTGCTCGTTTATGTTGAGCAGGGCACTGTCTATCCATCCATCACACACTTTTTTTTTTCCAAGTATCCTGTAACTTAAACGCAGTGCTGCACATACACCTTATTGTTGTGTTTGCTATATTCTTCTAAACAGCAAAGAAGTTTAAAAAGTTGATGTTCCCCAAAACATTACATACAAAGACTAAAGAGATTGCAAAGTTAAATGCTATTAAATGCCTTTGGAGACTTAATTTGCACTTTTTAGGCATCGTCAGCAACACAGCATCCTCTTCCCTTCTCCCTTCTCTGTGGAGCTCTGGGGATCGGCTCATTCACACAGTAAAATGAGCTCACATCTGGGAGAACCCCGGCTTCATTTGCTGTGAAATTTGGAAGACGTGTCACAACTGATGGAGGGGGATCCTGGAAAGAGGTTCAATGGCTCTCGGATGCTGCTTTAAAAATTGGGACTGCATTCCTTCTCTAGTTTTCTGTGTTTTGGGTCAAATCTCTGATGCAAAGTGTGTGGTTTGCGCAGGCTTTTTGCTCCTTGGGGTCTGAGTACTTGAAGTTTTGCAGTAATATTGTATACGTGCAGCTACCATAAAAAATGAGTACTTGGAAGTGTTGTTAAAAATCCTGCCCATTAATGGAAGATATGGCCTCAAGCTACATTTCTTAATACGTACATGAAAAAATTGAATAGAGTGAAGAAACTTGAGTCTCTCCTTTGTGATGTCTCTTGCTTGGCCAAGGTGGGTGGTGAAGAGCTGCTGCTCATCTTCACGCGGGGAGAAGGAGCAGCAAGGGATCTGCATCCCTGGCACACTAGCCAGGATGTCCGCACTGGCGCACCAAGGTTGGGCTTGGATTGACTCCTGCCCTTTCCAAAAAGCAGGGGAACATGCTCCCAACCACACCATCCCAACTGCTTGGCATTTTGCAAAGCTGTCCTAGGAAAAGGTGGATGGCAGAAAAATATCTGTGTTGGTTTTGCACAGTACTTATTGCTGTGTGGAATGTTGGGGTACAAAATCTCACCGTGTTTCCCTTAATTAAAATTAATTCAGGGCTTTCTTTTCTGTTGGAATTAAAAAAAAAAAAAAAAATCCCAACAAACTCAAAGATTATTCTCAGAAATATCAGCCTTGGCAGTAGTGAAGAATACTGTGCAAAGCTAAATAAGGTGATTTTGGCAGGGTGGGCTTTGAAGTGACAACTTGTTCTCTGCTGGGGGACCTCTTGTATGACAAACTGAATTACGAGGCCGTGCCCGTCTCGTGCCACGGGGCATTGGCTGTTCTGTGCTCACTTTGCAGCTGTTTCTTTCTCTGCAGATAGCGGATGCTATGGTGTCGTGTTTACCCCCAGATTAGTAACCTTTTTCAGTTTATAGAAATCCTCTCCATCACAACCAACCTCAAAAATACCCACATTTAATACCTTTGGAAAGGTGGCGAATGGCACCTCTTAAACTCTGTCCTATTTTGCTTTATCAAACAGCTGAAATTATCCATTTAAGCAGTTGTATCCTCTCCGAAGTCAAGTGCCTGATAGGAATACCTCGATTTTTGAGACTTCTCTTTTGCTCCCTAAAAATAATCAGTGCCAACTGTTGTTTTTCCTGGCACTTATCAAGTATTATGGTCACTGATAATTATTTTTTTCAAGGCTATGTGTCTGCCAATGAGAGAATTTTTTTTTTTTTCCAGTGCTACCCATGGGTCTGGTTCCTGCAGGTGTCGTGGTCCATCCCCAGTACTTAGTAATAAGCATTTTTAAGCTCCAATTTCACCATTTGAGCTGTGCTAAAAAGGGGAAAAGATATTTTTATGGATCCATCGGGTGTCCGAAGCTGCCCATGGCTACTGAAAGGTCACAAGCAAGCGCTGGAAAATTGCTACGATGCAAGCGAATAATCTTAACTGCGTACAGTGCGTGGAAATTAGATACTGCAGTTTGATAGCGCTTGGAACTTTGGAATTGCATCAAGAAGAGCTGCAGATTATTTATATAATCCTGCAGAAAAACAGGGATGAGCTGGAGATGTGTATGTTCACGTTTAACCTTGTCCTTACTCATACGATATTTTACATGGCACAAAACACATGTGGGTTTTATTGTGTTGATTTAATGGCAGAGGTCTGATAGCATTTTTTTTTTTTTTCGGAGAGGAGGGTGTGTATTATTTTTTTTGTCTGTAACTAGCAGAAAGTAGCTGAGGTCTAAGAGGAAGGATAACACAGTCAGAAGCCAAGCTGGGTCTCGTATTACAGTGGTATGTTTTTGTTGCTGCTAACATGTTTTTGTTTTTCTTCATTACACATATTTCTCTTGGGAAAAGCAGGAAAAAATATGTGTGTAAAATATACATGAGAGCTCCTGGCCTCTGCTAAGAGGTTCCAGATGGGAGGCGTTACGGTAGGGACACTTTCTCCTGTCTTTTGGTTTGTGGCATTGATTTTGGTGACAAACTGCAGGAAAACTTGTATCTGGCCCAGAGCAGTGAATGTTCCAATTTTTTTAGCGTTTTTTTTGGGTTATCCAAGTATGCAGTGGGAAGTTGAAACTTTGTTTCTAAACATTTATGGCCCCGTGTAGAATCATTATACTCAAAAAAAGGAAAAAGATAGGGTTTTGAAGGGACTTTGAGAGGCCTTCTCTGGGGCTGGAGGGCATCCAAGGGTTGTACACGAGACCAGATGCCTCTGCCTAATTTAGAGGCTGATGCTTGATGTAGAGGGGACGGAAGCTGGTGGAGATGCCTCTCCAAGGGATGAGACTCTTGCCGATGGGCGATGTTTTCCTTCTATGCTAGGCAGCAGCTCTTGGCTCCAACTGAGGCTAGCTTTGCGTTGAAGATGATCGTCTTCAAGAATACCTCCCCAAACTTTGATGGCTTGTTTCTAGACCTGTCCTCAGGCTGAAGGTCCACAGTTCCACCACCCAAAGCAAGCAGTGTTGCAGCAAGAACCGCAGCCTGGGCTTGGGTAGGCCGTTGGCAATACCAACCTGTCATCACCAGCTCTTAGTGTGAGTGAGTCACAGTTTCAGTGAGAGCTTCTGAGTGCTACTAGAGCCGTCAAAAAGTGACAATGGAGATAAGAGCTTGTGTATGGCAAAACATATTGTCCTACAGTGTTGTCCTAAAGTAGTCTTCTGCATGGCTGGTTTTGCATAATGAAATCATGTCTTAAAAACTAGTGCTTGGTTTGGGATGTTGTTTGGAGTGTTGCGAGTTGTACCGCTTGAAACATCGGCACTTCCAAGACAATGTGCTTCTGGCCAGAAAGATCTGAACCATGTTACTTTAGGAAGTATGTGAAGCCATGGTGAGGACTGCCTTTCCACAGCTCTCTCTAATGCTTGACGCATTAAAAAGCTGCGGGAGTTACTTTGGAGGCAGCAATTTGCCCTCGTCTTCTGCAGAGCACTGAAACACGTGGATGTTTGTCTGGTTTTGGAAGTGGAGAAATTATATTTTCTCTAGTGGTGGCTTCACAGCAGGCAAGACGCAAGTGGTCAACAGCTTTGGAGACTCAAAACCCTGAAGCTTGGTAAAAAGGGCAATCCTGGTGCCGCATATGTCATCTTTTCCTTGGCTCAAGGGACGTGAGCTCCTGCATTATTTGCAATAATAGTTTTTTTTTTTTTTAAGTGACGGAAATCAGCTGTGGTCCTGTCACACTGTGAGGTTATTTCTAGCAATTACAGAAGTTTTAATTGCAGCATCAGCTGTTTGTGATGCATTGCTGTACTTTATCTAGTTCTGTAGAAATGGATTATGCAAGGTGGGGAAGTTGTGCTATGACTCAATGCTGTAATATATAGCATAATCTATTTGATAGTCACTTTAAGTATATATTAAGGGGGTTTTATCTGTCAATATTGTATTAGTGCTGTTTTGTTTCTGCTGTAGTACTTTTTATGGTACTTGTATTGCCTACTGGAGGAGTATAATGTCTCCTCCTTAAGCCATGACTTGTTTTCAACTGGTCTTTTTATGGCTCTGTGATTATTTTTTATTTCTATCGGTGTGAAAAAAACATTTGAAGCACCGATTAAGGAGGTTTTGCTCAGACCTGGGACCTGTCAGACACTTGCTAACTGTACCTGAAGTAGTAAAGTTTTGGTTGCAGAATATAAATGTTGGGAGCTGTAAGCATCCCCTGGGTTGGAGAGACCGTCATAATAACGCCAAGATACCCCCCTTCATTTTGGGATACTTCTGTGAATCCAAAGCTGCATCTGAGCTGAAGATTTTTTTTTTCCACCCAAATATTTGCTGGCCGATGTGGGCGAGCTTGCTGGAAAACATGTGCGTTTGGCTGCTCTTCCCAGGGCCGTCTGCCCTATGTATAAAAAAAATAAAAAATAAATGTATGAGCAGAAGACCCAGGGATGTGAGCCAGACTTTACGGATACGGCAGCCTTTGCCTCCAGGATCCATCCATACTGGCATTGGCCAATGACCGACTGCCAGCTTAGTTGGGTTTTTTTTTCCTGTTATGGCACTTGCATAAAGAAAACTTCATGAAGGGGACTCAAGTAGGAGGCTTTGGTTTGGTTTTGGGGTTTTATTTTGTTGCATCGTGGTTACACGGTAATTCCTTTTTTTTCCAGAGCGTTGCTTAAAAGGAAGTAGCTGAAATGGGCTGATCCCGTGCTTAAGTGTGGGAAAAGGAGGGCTATTCTGCCAATGTTGAGGCGTTTGCCGGGAATGCAGATGCTAAATTCTATTTCTTACGTAGCTGATAGAGCATCTGCATCAGCAGAGCTTTAAATTTCCCAAACAAGTGTGTGTTGTAATGACTTTTATAGTACTTTATCAAGGGTATCTTACCCTATAGGTATATTTGATGGTGCCCTGATGTACATTATGTACACTGATGCCCATTATGTACACTGCTGCTTCTTTTATTCAGTTAAATTGACCCCAAAACCTTCTCTAAATCAGCGCTCTCCCATTAAAAGTCATTTTCTCCCATATTTGAATTAGGCAGCACAAAGACAAGCTGTCTTAACTGACCCTGTATTTTAAACCTAATTGCTGCAAAAGGTTTGTTGGTTAATTGCTCTGTCCCAGGATGGCAACCTGATTCAGTAGCGGGGGAAATTGCTGTCCTTGAGCAGTCTCAGTTTTGCTGTGGCCAGGTACGTTTAGTGCAAATGTTTTGCAATGATAGGGCATTTCTAGTTGGCACAAATGATCTATAACAAAAAAAAAAAAAAAAAAGAATTTAAAAAAGGCATTTCATAGCCTGTATCACGAGAGTAGTATTTTACACTTAAGTTAAACTGCAAGAAGGTGTGTCTGTAGAACTCGCTCGGCTGCCATTCAGTAATTGTAATTTGAAATTATGTATTTGATGTGCCTTATATTGAAAGAATACGGCTGAGTTTAGTTTTGCATAGTGAAGGGTGTGCTGTCATTGACAGAGGGATGAAGAGTGTTTTAGCCTTCATAAATACAACAAATTGAACACTTGTTTGGAGCAAGGAGACGCCTTAAATATGGCTTTGGACCTTTGGGCAGTCTTTACAAGCCTGTCCATATGGACCTGTTCTCCACAAGGTCCATATGGACACAAGGGAGAGGAAGGGTCTCGTCAGCACTTCCTAGGTGTCTTTATCCATCGGTCACTTCCCAGGTGACTTTCCCCGTCTGAAGTTATTTTCAGGTCATGCATGTGAAAGGCTCTTTGATGGGGGAATGAAAAGCAAGGAGAGGACAATGTTGCATCTTTTAGTTGCTGTGCCAGCTTAAAAAAAATGTGTTACTAATTTTATGGGAAGAAACAGAAAACGACACGGTTTTGAGAAGCTTGCAAGCAAAAAAAAGTTGGAAGAGACCTTTGGAGATCATGTAGTCCAACCCCCTGCCAAAGCAGGGTCACCCAGATCAGGTTGGACAGGAACACAGCCAGGCGGGTTTGGAATATCTCCAGAGAAGGAGACTCCGCAACCTCTGGACAGTCTGTTCCAGTGCTCTGGCACCCTCACAGGAAAGAAGTTTTTCTTCATGTTGAGATGGAATTTCCCATGTTCCAGTTTGTGCCCATTGCCCCTTGTCCTGTCACTGGCCACCACTGACAAGTCTGGCCCCATCCTCTTGCCACCTGCCCTTGAGATATTGATGAGCATTGATGAGATCCCCTCTCAGTCTTCTCTTCTCCAGGCTGAACAGACCTAGGAGAGTATAGAAAGCAAACACCACCAAAGAGATGTTCTGCTGTGCTTTGCTATCAAAGATTTTGTTCTAGGCAATATGTTGAGTCTTGACTGTCGTGTCCCTGCTCTCTCCATGCCAGAATAGTGCGGAAGATGGCTGGGTACTTGAAAACTGGAGAATAATTGAGGTTGGTAGGGACCTTCAAAGGACATCTGGTCCATCCATGCTCAAAGCAGGTCAAGTGGGCTCAGGGTCTTGTCTTAGAACAGTTGCTCTTTCTTAGCTTGATGGGAGTTGGATTCCCACCATGGATCAAATGACCGGCACCTTTGAAGAGCCAGCTGCTGCAGGCCTTGTAGAGGTTGGAGTCCTTTTCATTTCTTCTACCACCTGCAACAGACTCGTATTGCAAGGAAGGAAAACATAGATCTAGTATTAGTATTTTTTTTTTTTCTTCTTGTGGTACAGCTGCTGGAACTTCACAAATACTTCCTTTTAAAGTTACTGAGTTGTTTTATTTCACACAACTTTCTGTGTGCTGTAGGTATTGCCAACCAGGAGATGCCATGGGGGGGTGCATTGAGAGGCAATACCTTAAAATGGGTTGTGAATCAGTCTAAGTTGTATATAAATCCTGATATGAGAGACGGCGAGATTTGAAATATGTATGTTGTGTATGTGGTCTTTTCAAACTCCTATTTGCCTTTCAAAGCCTTTTGCTCCTGCCAATAGCCAGGAGAAATTTTTTTCTAAAAAGTTGGAGAAAAACATTATCAGTTTGTAACGGGGAGGGGGGGGGGTGGGGGGGTTGGGGGGGCATTTATTATGACTTNNGTATTTATTATGTATTTGTTATTAGACCTTGTGTTTAAACTGCTTTGTCACCTTTGTGGTTTGCAATGGAAAGTTGGGGTTTGTCTCTGCAGCGTGCTTCAGTGGCCCATTGAAGAAAAGAATAACAAAAGAGAAAGCTTTAAAAGATTTTAAATGTCAGTATTTGGCAGTTCAGGGTTGTGGGACGTTTTTGGTGAGAGCTCTGCTCAAGCGTCACAGCATGAATGCTATAAATACATTGTGGTTTGTGCCTTTTACTGTAAAAGCGTCGATGGTTTCATTATGCAGCATGGAACATCTTGCCACAGCCAAGAGAATTAAAGAACCAAGGTGTCAGCACTTGAACTCCTATTTAATTGCTGTAAACGAGGTATTCAGTATTATTGCTTGGCCACGCAGAACAGCGTCTTGCAGGATTCACATAAATGTTATTTTACTTTGCAAGAATTCAAGTTGTAGCTCATACTTTTTGGCTTTGGTACTTATTTAGGTGTCGTGGTCTCTGCTGCACAGAGGTGGCTTTTAGGGCTCCTTATGGAAACCAAAAGTTGGGGGTGATGTGTCAAAGTGGTATGGTTTTAACAGTGCAATTCAGGTTGATAGGTTTTATTGGGTGGTGAGCTGCAGATTTAAAAGAAGTATTTCCCAGGGCAGGAACAATAATGAGAAGGGATTTAGCAAGGCTCTAGTTTAAGTAGTCTAGATGCATTTTGTGTTCTGGCTATAACTCAATATATTTCTGTTAAAAAGCAACATAAGAGGACAAGAAGAGTGCTGGGAGCTTGGTTGCAGGTTGAACGAAACGAAGCAAAAATAATCTTTATCATCCAGCTATTTATGTTTCAAGATGCAGCAAGGAATTTGTAACTACAGAGAATAACTTAAAAAGCCAATGAATGCCCTGGTCACAGAAAAAAAGACATTAAATTACAAATTTTCAACATGCTATTTTTTTTCCCTGTGTCCTTTCTTCTTTTGGAATAAAGATATTTGTGAATTACTAGTTTTTGCAAGCATAATGTACAGAATATTGGGAAAATTGTCCTTCAAATCTGGAACTAAATTACAGGTGATGTTTAAAGGCGCCACTCTTTGTGGAAGCATATGCTGGGCTTCTCTCCCAGAAGCTATAGGTGACGCCTGCAGTCCCCGGGCATTAGTGCTTGGGCTCTTTGGGCATCGTGTGGACTCTGCACCCCTCTTGTCCTTTACCAGCACCTATATAGGCAAAGATTTTAATTCACAAATATTCTCTTTAGCTGCATAAGTTTTATTGCCCTGGCTGCTATATTGCTGGCTGATGCTTTGAGTTTCCACCTTGCTTGTACAGTTACAAGTCATTCATACTTTATGAATGCATTTGATTCATGAATTCCAAAATTCACAGTAAACCAGGGAATATGAGTCTTCCAGCAGCCTCTTGTCTGACGTTAACCTATTTCTTGTCCCTAGCATAAATGAGCATGACTGAATCTTGCTCCCAGTCCTTTCAGTGCCCTGCAATGGAATATAACTGTTAATGTAACGATTACACGATGGAATAGCCTGTAGTGAGATTTAAACAGTTGGCCTGCTTTTCTTCTCCCATATTCATGGTACAGCTTTCTAAAAAAAAACAAATTTACATTTTAAGTAGATGACCAACCATTTAAAAACTCTTTGTCTATTAATACTTTTGTCTTTCTATATAGAGAAAATAAAATTATACATTTATTTTTCTCACTAAGGGTAATTGCTTGAGGCTTATTTGAGAAGGACTGGGCTGGGGACCTTAAACACACCAGAGAAGTCACGTACTTCCGCTAGTGCTTTCCCTGCAGAAGCTGTTACTCTATAGGGCATGTGGCTATTACTCTATATAGGAATGATATTCAATTACGCTTACCTCTATTATCTATATAACAGCATTTTATTGCCATTGTCATATGAGGACAAGTCACTGCGGTGTTTTCCTAGCTGCAAGGGTTTGTGAAATAACCTTATTTCAGGAAAGACTTTAAAATAACCCTTATTCCATCTGTAATTTGTCGTTACTCCAGATTGTATTAACATTCAGCCCAAAATGAAGAGACCATGAACCTTTGGGCTCAGGCGAGGAGGAACATGAAGTATTTGGCCACGAAACTGTTAATTATTCTTTTTTTTCCCTGCCGTCCACGATAAGCATCTCTTTGTGCAGGAGGGTGGTAGGAGGCAGGAGGAATGGAGCTGCTCGTTCCTCCGTTGACTCACCAGCGCCGGGTCCAGAGGGATGCTCGGCTCCGACAGAGGAATGGATTGAATTTTGTTTCCTTCGAAATGTTGAGCCCCGGCCAGTAAAAGCTTTGGTCTCCCCAAGAATTTTAGGAATGCTGTTACGGAGTTTTGTCCGTTGAGCTGCTCGGCAGCTTCGAATCAATGAGTTAGTAAAGGGAAATAATATTAACAGATGATAATTTGTTTTAGGGAAGTAATTATAACTCATTTTGTGTTTTCCGAGGCTGAACTATTATATTATGCCTCGGTTGCAGAAAGACGTGATGTCCTGTTCAAGTATATATAGATTAGGCATGCATAAATTGAATTAATAGCACTTTTTTTTTTTATAGCCCAATAGTTCTTTTAAAGAAACACGGTGAGTAAACCAAACAAAAATGTATTAAGTTGTCTCCAGTTGAACATCAGGCGTTTCTTTAGCTACTTGTTGGCCCTTCCCCAACGTGCCTTTGCCATAGAGTCAGCCTGAAATTCTAACAAGACGTGATCCAAAGAGCTTTCTCATTTACATCAGCAATAAAGAAAAATGGATGAAAGAGGGATATTATGGGTTATGATTTCTGTAGGCGTTCGGGTGATAAAATATAATGGGGTCTGGCATGTTAATCCAGAAAAAAAGCTCACCAAAAAAAGAGGTCTCTCGTAGTTCCCCACTCCTAGATTTGAAACACTTTCTCCTGACTCTAAATGTTCCTTGTCACAGAATAAAAAAAGATTTATTTCTGGGTGAGGCTCCTCCTGAAGAAATCCTAATAAATAGACCTTATTTCTCTCCATGAGCTATTACTTAAGGAATAAGCACAGGGAACCAAACCAGAAAATCCTTTTAATATTGTTTTTTTGCTTAAATTCTTTATTAAACTTTATGAAAAGGTGATCAAAGTAGGCTGATTCCATATAGTCTGTTGGACTTCATATTGCTGCTGGCTCGTTTCTTCTCAAGTGAACAGCATTAATTAGGTATATAGAAAATTTATCTTCTTGTCTTCACATGATGTCTTAGATCCTATTGCAGGGAAATGCAATGAGTATTATTTAAGACAAATATATAAATATATGGCGATGCGTCAGCTTGCATTGAATATCAATGTATTCTGCTTCTGAGCTTCTTGCTGTGCCTCTGCTCGCTGAAATATCTGGAGCAGGACGGGTAAATCCTTTGGAAATATTAAATAGCATCCCATCTTTTAATGCCAAAATGCCTGTTTTTGGGGAGAGCCTGGGTTGTCATCGTCAGGACAGTTTTGAGGGCTTCAGTGGTCACCTGGAGGTGTGGGCACCTTTGATGCCCCCCTGGGGGTGGGGTAGAGGAGGGACGCTGGGTGCGGGGAGGATTTTCGGGGGGAAATAAGCAGAAAACAAGTGTGAGGAGCTCTGTAGGGGAGTGTTCCTTAGCTGTGTGTCTGAAATCATCTCTCAAGTATAATCTCCTTGCTCAGCAGGTTCCACTTATCCCAGAACTTGTTTTAGTCAACTAAAGGGAATTCATATGCAACAGCTTGAGTTTAAACAAATTCCCGTATTCAAATAGGGGGAGAAAAAGCACGTCGTTATTCTGTTAGCAAACCTCCTTTGACTCTTAGATCATTAAATCTAACCAAATTGCTAAATAAATCTGCCTGGGAAGATAAAAGTAGACATGAGGGCGCACATCACGCAGATACTGAAGGTGCCAAATGCCTTTTTGCCAAGGTTTCGTTTAATTTGGCCTTTATTTTTTGCTTTTAGTTGCAAAGTTAAATCTGTACAGGTCATTTGAAAAGCTTCAGATTATAGCTGTAAAGCCTTTTTAATCTTTTCTAATAAATAGCTGAGTTAAGGAGTGAATCTATTGGGAGCTCGGAGCTGAGCTCTGATATTAAACCTCAGCAGAAAAATGTACTTGTAATTGTAATTCAGTGTCCATACACAAACAACACTTAGAAATCATCTTGCGTATAATTACCTTAAAGAAGTTTGGCTTAGAAGAAAAGGTGAATGATTATCAAAACTGGTTTAATAAATGAAACATTAATTGCACCTGGCAGCTTGACAGATTCGGTCACCACGGGCCAGATTATTATTAAAGTGATTTAGGCACAATTGAAAATACCAGTTTTTGGTGAAGCTGAGCTGCAGTTCTCAGTTCAGAGATTTCTTTTAAATGGCAATAAATGATTCTCTGTATTAAGTGACTCAATAAAGCAGGGTTTTAATAAAAGCTTTGCATAATAAAGACTTGAAAGCATTTTGATTTTGGAAAAACAACAGCAGCAAATCAAAATGACAGTGTCTGAAATGCTGAAAATACTCTGGGTTATGCTGGTGCTGTATATGACATTGTCTAACATCTGACTAGCTTTCAAAGCATTTTTTTCCCCTAATTCCATATATAATTAAAAAGCAGCTTCCTCTAGTTCATTAAAATTTAGAGTCTTGTTGGAGCAGTGTACTTTTATATTTATTTAAATGAATAAAGCACAGCCTTAATATAGACTATAATAACTTCAAATATTAAATCTCTCTTGTACAGCTAACACTTGATTTTTAAAGAGTGTTTATCTGCCCTTCATGAATACCAAATTGAAAATGAATCTGGTCCCCAGAAGCCCGTCATATTATTTTGTAGTCCATTCGACTAACTTTCACCATATGCTTTTTATTACTTATACAGTGATAGCAAAATCCCCATAGTTAGGTTGTTAGTGCGTGCATATCGATAAGGTAAAGCAGTGGTTTTTCGAAGGTAATGATGGCATCTCTCTCTTTTCACAGGCTTTTGGAAATGCAAAAACGGCACATAACAACAACTCCAGTCGCTTCGGCAAATTTATTCAAGTGAACTATCAGGAGACAGGCACCGTGCGAGGGTAAGTGGGAATCTGGTTGAAGATGCTGTATGTACTCTCGCCTGCACAAGAAACCGAAATAAGCTGTTTGGGGGGGGGGTTTGGGGATGTACGTGAAAAAGAAGGTTATTTTTTGTGGCCAATATGTTTCCCAAAATGGAGAGGGGAAAAAAAAACCCAAATGTGAAGTGTGTTTAAATCCATTGGTATGAAAATGTGGACGTATCTGGGCTGCATATTGAAATGTGAATATACCTGAGCTGGCTTCAAGCCAGTTGAGCACTCCTTCATCACGATGTCAACTTTCTAATTAAGTTGAAATGGTACTTTTCCTCTTAAGATAGCAGTTAAGGCCGGAAAGCGGAAGGTTTTAGATAGGATGGGTTAAAGGCTGGAGCATGGATAGGAAGTAGAGGCTCTGCTCAGGCTCAGGAAGAGAAAGCCAGGGGGAGGTTTAATCCCCAGCTGCCTGATGGGTGTTACAGTGGCACTGGAGCCAGATTCCTCTTGATCTCTCTAATTCCCCATGTGCTTCTGTCTCTACCCTGAAATCTCTCTTCAACCCAGCCCTTGACCAGTTAGGGCCACTTTTTTTGTCCCGGACCATTGCAAGGAGATGCTTGTCTCCATCGTGGTTCTCCGCAGTTCATTTGAGCATCTCTTCTGTGCCCGGAGGTTGTGAGTCGTACAGCCGTGACTCCAACCTTCCTGCTGCTGGCGAGGGCTGCACCGGATGTGCTGCGTGGTTGGAAGGCTATGTATGAAACCTTCTGGGTGGGCTCCCCTATCTCGGGTTTTCTCTTTGGCTTTAGACAATTTACAGGGCGTCAGGTCATTGCAAAGCGACTGCAGGTAGCTCTAAATGAGCAAGGCTTCCTTAGCTCCACTTTTTGTCCAGGTTAATTAACTCCGTTGGAAAAACGGAGAGTAGAAGTGGCATTCCAGGAGTTGTATAATTTCTGCAGCTAGCTAAGAGATCTCTTGCTGGGGCTTTGTTGTTATTTTGGAGAATGGCTTTCAAAATTTTTTCTTTCTTATTTTCCAGCAGAACAATATCACATAAATAGCTTCCATTAATTTTTCAAATGAGCTTGTGTACTCTGTGTACCTTCCCGCTGTTTTTTTCACCCTGTGTCAAATCTGATGTTCTTTTTCTTTTTTTTTTCTTCTTTAATTCTGGTGAGCAGTTCCCTTACAAGAATAAGGCTCAATTATTTTTTTTTTAATATCTACTGAAATACAGGGTAACAAGAATCCAAGAGATGCCTTAACAATATATTATCTTGGCAAGCTACGTCAGCTCTGTGGAAGTGGCCTCTATTTATACTTGGCAGATAGGTGCAAGTAACATTGTATTCATGTACTCTAGCTCATAAAATAAGAGGAATTTTCTCTCTTCTTTTTTTTTTTTTAAAAAAAAGCACTTTCTTGGTCTTTGGTTGTGTGGTGTGATGTGACTATCTTTGTTCTACGTTCTTTGCTATAAGCTTGTAGTGCTGCCCCAATGAAAATAAAAAACTACATTTAAAAAAAAAAACAAAACCCTGTGAGCTGTTCCTGGCATACACAACCACAATTTTTTTCCATAGTCCTACAAAGATGATCACAAGTATTTTTATTTTATTAAAAACTTAACATAGATTTTAAGCACTGCCCGGCTCAGCTATCGCCCTGTATTCTGCATATTATTTGTTTTGTTAATGTAACTGTCATTTGCAGCCCTGAATCAGAATTTTGCTCTGTTCGGAGGTTGAAAATAGCAGTTGGATATTTGCTTACAAACCCTATGAATATAATGACTCAAAACTTGAAGCGAATTTAAACTTAAGAGATGTAATAGCCAAGAGATTTAGTAGCAGCCAACCCCGCCCCATGAAATGAAGTCTTTGAAGATGTCTTGAAAATTGATGGAGCATGAGCAATGGCTACAGTTAAGTGCGTTCCCATAAGGCTTTATGAATTTATTATGTCCTGTTCGATGATAAGCGAGTTCTGGAGGAAGGTCTTTGCAACCTGTTCAGTCCTCGTAAGATGATCAAAAGCCTCAACATCTGACACGCTCCATAAAATTGCAGAAGAGCCAGCTAGGAGACATTTTAATTAAAAGCACCAGGGCGCTGGTATGGTGGTAAATCTGTGCGATGGCATGAGGCTGTATCTCAAATACCATGAGTTGGCGCTTTCAAACATGTTGTGCTTGGGTGTTTTGCATGTTGGTATTTGTGTATGAAATTCAGCCTCAGATTTCAGATGATGTTACCTAGGACGCTGAGTACAGGCTCTGTCGCATGCTTAAATGAATATTTCACACGAAATCATGTTCTTAGAACTGCTTTTCTTTACTCTTAAAGGTAGTTTTGGCATAATTGACAAAACAGTAAATAAAAAGAAAACATTTGGAGATGTCTGCTTTTTTATATTTAAATTGGTTTTCATTTTCACTATCCTGATACAAGAGGGAATGTATGTTCTTCCTGGGACGTGTTTTTAATACCTTTGCACTAAGCAAGGAGTATTTTACCAAAACCAGCATTTTACTTGCATCTACAAAAAAAAGATTGAAAAATAAACGTCAAATAGTTTGCCCTGATTTAAATAGTGGTTTGGACTAGATGACCTTGAGAAGACCTTTCCAACCTCAATTACTGCATGAGGGTGATTTTATTTTTGGGGGTGTGTGTGTTTATAATAAGAGCAGAAAACACAGGGGAAGGGATGAAAAGTCAAGGGGCTGGAGGTGATGTAGGTTGTCGTACGGCAGCTCCCCAGGGCTGGGAGTGGGATCTGGGACACTCTGATTCCTTTTTCACTCATCTCTTCACTGAGCCTGCAGTGAAGTTATGGAATGGCTTGGGAAAGAAAACTTGGTTTCAGGTTAGAATGGGGATACAAAAAAAGCCTGTTGGTGAGGAACATCCATAGACTGTTCTCAGCCCCCTTGCAGGGAATGAACAAGAGTCAACCTTTTTGGTGCACATCATACAGAGGAATAATACTGCTTTGCTCTTTGTCTTTCTTTACTCCTCCTATCCAGCAGGATCATCCCATTGGGGGCTGGATATGCCATTTCCAGTAGCGTCTCCTAAGAGTTGTCACAAAACCTCTGCAGCACATCCAAATGATTTATTGTTACTGAGATGCGAGTAATAAATAGGTCTGTCTTCCCCAGCTGGAGACTATGGTGGAGAAGTGAGCGTAGAGTCACCTCCTCATCCTCCCATGCCCAAAGTTCATTGGGTTTCCCACTTCAGACATGGCTGCTAATGTCGGTGCCACGTCACTGGGCGTCTGTAGCTGGAAAAGCACAGCTACATCATCAAAATTGCCAATTCTAACTCCGGTTTCTAAATCCCTATCATTACTGGTTAGTATTGTTTGGAAGAAAAAACCTGTCGAAGCTTGTTTTAGCTCGACAAGCTTGAAAAAAGTATTTAGTATGTAAATTAAACATGTTTATTGTGGCGGCTCTTAGGATAAAATGTAAACTCCAATAAGGAGCTTTTGCAATTGTTTATTTTCTGACTGTAGCCACAAGTTAATAGCCTGAGTTTTTGTCAAGAAGTGGCTCCTCTGGAAGAGGGAATGGTGACTTGGAGACTGATTCTGCAGCTGAATCTGATCTTGCAAACTTTTGCACCCAGATATATTTCTTGTGTGCACAAATCTTGGTCTGCAAGCAATTTTATATTGCTGGCTTTGGATTAAATAAGTATCTGAGATTCTTCCTTGCTGTCAAAATTTCCCCCTGAGCTCCCTGCCCATAGGCTAACGCATCTGAGATCGTGTTTTTCATATCCAAGTTAGTGTTGGCTTTGTATCAAACCGAAAAAACCTCAAAAGCCAAACATAATATTGGGCTTGTTCTGCCTAGGAAGAAATTTATATAACTAAGTGAAACAAGCCTGAAACTTTTTTTTTTTTTTGTGCGTACTAAGACTGAAAAGTCCCAGTAAAGCTGTGTTCGTTTAAGTTGAATGTTGGGTCAATGAATAACACTTTTATTTTTTCCTTCCAGAGCTTACGTTGAGAAGTACCTCCTGGAGAAATCAAGACTAGTCTATCAGGAGCACAATGAACGGTAGGTGCCCATATTTTGCTTACAGGGTTGGTTTTGACTTCTATGCGTGCCGATGGCACAGCACAGAGAGCGTAAACCCCTCTTAGAGCTGGAACCGCCGATCAGGATTTTCACAATTCTAACCCTGGGCTTCAAAGAGAAACGGTACATTTCATATCTTGCTGTTTAGGGAGGAATGTACTACCCAGGGGAAATAAAGTCCATTATTTTAGTCATAGAATGGGCAGAGTTGGAAGGGACCTTAAAGATCATCTAGTTCCAAGCCGCCGCCATGATTTTCCTTTGTGTTTGTGATTCATGTCGTATGGATTATTATGTACCATTTGTTTTCTTGTGCAATTTGTAAGCTATTTAGTATCTAATTTAGGGGATTTTAGTTCTGTTTTACAGTTCTGAACACGTTAAAGCCATCAGAAGGACCTCTAGAAAAAGCTAAAATTATATAGACACCAAATTTAAGCAAATTGTTCTTTCCTAATTGCAACATATTATTTGTTGCATACTCCTCTCTCATTAATTGTTACTCTGATTTTAAATAAATTTGCTGCTTCTAGTTATCTTTCAACTCTTGGAACTTCTGTCTGTGTTTCCCTTTTGAGACAGACGTTGTGCGAGAAGTTTTCCTGAGTGCTCATGGGCTGATCCCTAAGTTAAATAGCTCCTACAGCCTTGAATGTACTCTTGGGTGTTGCAGGATGATTAAATGTGGTTCCTCTTGGAAAACATCCAACCTAAAAGCAAAGTTTTAATTTTAGAATTACGGCTACGCTCTTAGCATTAATCCATGTTAGAGTTGTGTTGAAGCAAAACAGATGAGTGTCACTTGGGGTGTTTTTAGTATTAGTAATATTCAAGTATTTTGAATATTTGAGTAGCCATAAAAATAGAAGATTTTTCCATTCTGTCTCACAGAACTGCAACTGCAAAGTCCTTACCTCTTCAATGGTAATAAAGTATTAAAAATAATAATTTCTGCACTGCAAGGAAATATGTTGTTTTGATTCTAATAAATATGTAGGCATTGCACAGGTTTCTGGAGGAGAACGTGACGATGTCAGCTAGGAATTCTTTAAATATATTCTGGGGCAGTGGATGTCCTTGGATGGAAAAGGATTTCGTTCTCCACTACTCAATTTAATCTTTTACATCGCTGCAAAGTGGGTACAGGCCATCTCTAAGCAGTGTTCAGGTCTGAGTTTGGAAGCTGGAAAATCAGGTTATGAGGTTTACATGCACTTCTCTGCTTAATGCTGCTCCTTGTTTTGAAGTCTAACTTCTTTTTTTCCTTTTCATTTGTCACCAGGAACTACCATGTATTTTATTACCTCCTGGCAGGAGCGAGCGAGGAAGAGAGATCAGCATTTCATCTGAAGCAGCCTGAGGAATATCATTACCTCAACCAGGTGGGAATACTATACAGGAATACAATACACGGCCTTGCCTTTTCTACTGCCGATATTTAATGCTAATAAAGAAAATGTGTGGCGTAATAAGAATGGATTATCTTAATGCTCTGTGGGCAGCCTTCCATCATTGGAAATAATTCTGCATTGGCAATCTGAACACCTGATAATATGGAAAAAAAAAAATAAGAAAAAGCAGTATTTTCTGGTTTTGTCCCCTATCTGGGATATGTTAAATATATTGTGGTTTTAATTGTGGAAGGGAGAAACAGCAATAATTTACTTGTTATGTGTGTGAATGTCATTTACTCATTAACATCTGTCTGCTGAGTAGGAGGAAAGGGGAAAATGTGTGTTACTTGTATCTCTTCAGGATATAACGCCTTGCATGAGGTAGTCCTAATTCTGTAGCTTCGTGGCTGGCTGTTAGCACGATCCTTTGAATTTAACAATATAATACCTTTAATATAAAAAACCCCACAGCAACCATTGAAAATGTGTGAATTAGAATGAGTGAGTTATTACCAGTGGCCAAATAAACTCATACTTTGGAAAATCTGATTTACTTCAGGTATTTAAGATGCAGTTGTCCACTGATCCTTGTCAATGGGGACTTTGCTGCTTTTTGCTGACCA
>VXBH01004540.1:83280-116408 GCA_013400035.1 Rynchops niger | reverse complement strand
AAAAAAAAAAAGAGTAGGAATATGTGGAAGAGTATTTCGGTTATATGTTGATTTTAACTAATGGCAATTTTCTTAGAGATGAAATATGTTTAGCAATAAGGAGTGGTTTAAGCCACAAGCTGGAGAGAAACTTGTACGCGCAGTGCAACCCAAATAGCCTTCAGTCTTTCTAGAAATATAGTTTAACTCTGGAATAAGTCTCAATTACCCAGGGCTTTTTAAAGATTTTTTTTTTTTAACGTGGGCTATCAAAGCCCAAATCTGTTGTAATATTAACGACTCCCACCCACTCTTAGCAGGATCAGGAAATTCGCACAAATGAGTACTGTATTAAGAGCTGGAGGATGTTTGCTCGCTGCCTTTGTGCCTCAGGCGTTAGTTGGGGAACGTGGTGTGATCTTCACCACCATCTGCGCTGCCGTTTTGCAGCGGGAAAGTGCCAAGATCGTTTGGATCAAATGTTTTGTCAGATTCTCGGGTTTTGTTGGGCAATCCGGTAGTTTTATGTTAGCTGAAAACGTCACTTTTAATTACAGTCCTTTTTTTTTAATAACCCTTTTAGTATTTAAAGTAAAATTCAATGTATAATAAAGTAAATTCAATGGTGTGTAGTGTGTAGAACTAGTAGGAATCCAATAATTTACGTTGAAATATTTCTTTTACTCTAAATTAGGGTGTTAGGCAAGTAGGCTGGAGAACGATGCTGAGGCAGGTCCAGTGGATCAGGGAAGCAGACCCTGGGCTTGCCTGAACACAGCGTATGGACAATAGTGACAGTCTGAGTTTTTAGAGATTTTATTATAATAATTTTTTAAATTTTTAATAATTAGGATTAGTCTTAGAGAGACAATTTAACACTGACAACTACGGGAAAACGGCTCCTTTAGATGCGTTCAGGGCATTGTTTCATATTAAGGCTTTCTGACAGCTTAAGTAACAGCTTTCCTGTGCCTTGTAGGCGAAGGAGAAAAAGGAAAATAAGGAGAAAAAAGGAAAAACAGGTAGCGGAGGAATGGGAAAAGAAACTTGGGAAGGAAAAAAGGGGAAAATTATAAAATGACCCTTGAGGATCTACAGTAGCTTCTTAAATGTGTCCTAGAGAAATCCCTGCCTTTTTAAAAGGAAAAAGAACAGGCTCAGAAATGAAACCAAGTGTTTAACTAAAAATTAAATATTAAAATTGAAAAGCTATAAAATGTTGAACCAGACCCCTTAAGTCAAGGACTGACTCAGTCCTTGAGTCAAGCATTATTTCTGTTCTCCCAGGTTCCTCAGCTCACGTTGTGTTATGCAAAACAAACGTGCGTTTTACATTGCAGATGAGAAATAATCTATTCAGCTATTTCACCAAACTGTGCTGTTATTTTGTTGATCTGTAAATGCAGGGAGCAGGTTTGAAAAAAAATAGATTTTAACCTTTTTTAAAAGCAAATTCACTTAAACTGTCCTCTGAGTTTGGATGACTTCTCCATGTCTCATACCAAAGGCAGGTATACCGACCATTGCATACCCTGCAACTTGTGCTGGTTATTCACATTTATCCATTTTGAAATTAGTGATTCGTAGGATTCCATCCTTATTTTAAGTTCCTCAGGAGCTCTGGTGCCATGTGTCCCTCCCTTTTGGGGAGGTGTGCTTTGACTTCTCTCAACTCCATCTCTGATTGGAAAAAGATACAAATTTCTAAAAAGATGTTGCTTTCTAATCGGTCGGAAAATTGCACTTTTGCAACATTTATGTGTGTCTAGAGCAGAGGTTGAGAGTAGAAACAAAAAAGTCTGCTTTTCAGTGTGATTTTTCCATTAATAGCTCTTCAGCTCCAGGTAAACCAAAGCTTTCTCCAACCGTGGAGAAAAAGAAAAGATCTTAAAATCCACTAAACTTATTGCATAGGTCTTGAAAACACCGTAAGGAGGAATCAGAGTGCCATAAATGCAAAAGCGTTAGAAATCTTACCTCAAAAATAATAATTAAAATAAGGAATGACTATGCAGAATAACAACATTTGTTTTCCTTGGAAAGTCGACGTTGCTGCCCTGGTTAAGGAGCAGGTAGTGGGAGTTATTTTTGGTCTGAACATTACTTAACCTGCTCTGCCTTGCTTTCAGATGACAAAGAAACCCCTCAGAGAGAGCTGGGATGATTATTGCTATGACTCTGAGCCGGTCAGTACGAGTCCCCGCGTCTTCTGTGTTGCTGGTGCAGGGCTGCTGCTCACTTGTATTTGTTAGGGGCACCAAGACCTGAGCAGAAAATGAAGCCAAATTAAGTTTAACCTATTAATTACCCTCTCCCTCTCTCTGCCTGGCAGTGGTGTCACTTGTGTATTAGCTCATGACAATAGAGATGTGTTTTCCCTTGCCCTTTTTTGGTTCCTTCCATCTGGAAAGCTTCTTCAACAGAGATGGTCATCTAGTTTTAGCAAAATAAGAGGTTTTTTTGTTCCTTCTTGATCTAATATATGATGATTTATGGAAAATGTGATGTGGCAGCAATGTGAAAATTGAAATTCCTTTCGATAAAACAGCAAATCAGTCGCTCGAAGCCCTGAAAGATGCATCAGTGTGTGATGGTTGTAGCAGTGTATCTGTTTTCCAGCTTCCAGGGGAAAAAAAGACAAAATCAAAATCATCCCCCGCAAAACATCTGCGAGAAAATAAATTCCTGATATTATTCAGCATGCAAAACCAATTCCTTCTCCTAAAATAGTTTTGCTGACGTGTTCATCCTTTCCAAATGGATTGACCCAAAAAAGGGACCAGTGAAGCTTCTCCCCCTTCCCCAGTTTCTCCTGTGCAACTGAGTCAGAGGCAGTGGCTCCAGTTGGCAACGTGCTTGGGGTGTCTGTGTGTCCTGTGATGGTCTCTGTTGGTTTCCTCTTGCATGGGGAAGCATGTTTCAACTGCATGTTGTTCCTGCTAATTTTGCTGCGTCCTTAATGGTTGCCGAATTCTAGTTGTTACATCTGGAAGGGTAAGAGGTAATCTGTGAAGGAGCTGGGTTTCACTCAGGCTAAATAAGCATCTTAACAGCATGATTTTGGCTGCAAAATCCTTAGGGGAGGAGGAGGGGAGGGGAGTCTAACCTGTCAAGGTTTAAAAATGTTGAATATTGTATTGACATCTTTAATACATCAACACCCTTAACACATGAGTATCCTTAGAGGTCCTACAAGAGCAAGGAGTGAAGAAGGGCAGCTGCTTTTCTATATACCTTAGTACGCTGTACTACGTTGCACAGACCTTAATTGCCTAAGGAATGGGTTAGGACCATTTACTGGAGGAATTAAAATGAAAACATACCCCAGATTTGCCACCTTTTCCTCGAGGGGCCGATGATGCCCTGCCAGCTCAGGAGTCCCAGCTTGGGACTTACCATGTTACAGCAAAACCGCGTGCCGTTACAATTTGGCTATTTATCTGGTATTTTATTTTGCTCAGGATTGTTTTCTGTGATGTTTGTGGTAAATCACATCTTTGCTTCAGTTGATGACTCACTCTTAAACATACCCTGGATTTCTCCCCATAACCACAGACTCAACCCACTGCAGATGTCCGGTTTATAAAGAAACCCTATATATTATATCTTTTCAACTTTCCATGGAAATCTATGGATTGCTTCAATGTGACGATAGTAAGCAGGGGACTCGCTTTTGCTGGGAAACTAATTGCCCCGGCAGAATATTAATGACAAGTCTGGTCTGTGACCATGGACTTCGTAATGCTTGTCTGCCCCAATATCAAGGAAACTCCTTTTTTTGTATAATTATCATCCCTTTAAAAAACAGCACAGAGCTGAAACACTACAGAGAGCATTGGCTTTTAAGCAGATAATTTGCAAAAGGCCTTTCCATGCGGATTAATGAGTTTGGCAATTGTTATGTAAATCGGTAATTAAATTGCCTTTGGCGTAGATTGTGCTACTTATTAGTTGTCTATGGAATTTTGCTGTTGACTTGTGACTTCATTTTGGATGAATGATGCCACAAAATGAAATGGTCTCCTGGAATGTGGAGCGCCACTAAAAGCAGCACTTGGTATCTGTTTTTAAAAAGATCTATATGCAGAATTTGTGGGTATATTATCATCCTGCAGACTCCAGGTCCCACCATAGTGGGTGTGAAAACTTCTGCAGGTTCTCCTCATCGTAGGTGTAGTGGCCGAGGAAGCCAGTTGGCCAAGGTTTGAGTTTAGGAGGGACAACTTCTTATCCTGATATTTTATGGTATAAATAATTGCCTTGCTGATGCCTGCTGATCTTACTGATATATAGTGCAGATGTCTTTATTGCATTCCTTTGGATAATATATATTATATATAGGGCTCTGGAGCCCTCAGCACAAGAAGGACATGGACCTGTTGGAGCGGGGCCAGAGGAGGCCACAAAGATGATCAAAGGGCTGGAGCCCCTCTGCTGTGAGGACAGGCTGAGAGAGCTGGGAGGGTTCAGCCTGGAGAAGAGAAGGCTCCGGGGAGACCTTAGAGCCCCTTCCAGTGCCTGAAGGGGGCCTACAGCCCTTCCCCAGCTTTCTTGTTTGCAAGGGCATGGAGCCATAGGAGGAGGGGCAATGGTTTAAACAGGAGCAGGGCAGGTTTAGATCAGACATGAGGAAGAAGTTCTTTACACTGAGGGTGGTGAGACACTGGCCCAGGTTGCCCAGAGAGGTGGGGGAGGCCCCATCCCTGGAGACACTCAAGGCCAGGCTGGATGAGGCTCTGAGCAACCTGATGGAGTTGAAGATGTCCCTGCTGACTGCAGGGGGGTTGGACTAGATGGCCTGTAGAGGTCCCTTCCCACCCAACACATTCTGTGATTCTATGATATGCAGACAAACACCTTATACATCTCTTAAAAGGTAATTTTCAATCGATATTAATATATTCATTTAAGGAGCATTAATTTAGCCATGTTCCCTCAATATTGGTGCAGGACAATATTAGTTGGGTCTAGAATGTCATCAGATTTCCCTGAAAGTATCAATGACACTCATCGGGTTGGGAATTATCTGAAAAACTAAACTGTTCAGACAGATTAGCTTACAACAAATGTAAAATGTAGTGGATTTCAAATTCCCTCAATGCTTACATTTTTAGAAAACTTGTTGGTAGTTAGAATAAAGTTAGTGAAAAACATATTTAAAGCTTCCCCTTTCCTATGCAGGATTTAATTTACTGAGATTTTACATGAAATTATGTGAATTCTATTTTAAAAATGAATTCTTCCTCTTTAGTTATAGGAACTCCTAATGGCCTGGGACTTAATGTGGAATAAACTACCTTTAAATGTGCAACATATTTAATCTCTTTGTTAATTCACGTCCTTTTTTATGCTAGTTATTGCACATTGACAAGCCCTCACTGTACTGTTAGAATGGTGCGACTCACCTCTTGGGTTAGAGGTTAAGCCGAGGAAATAGGAAGGATCTGCAGGAAAAAGTAGCCAAAAATATTGTTTTGGAATAGGTATGCCAATGTAGTCCTTTCTGAGGTCCAGGCTCTTCAAACCAAGGTAATTGTGGTGGAGATGTAGGGTCCTGTGAAATCCCATCTCACCACTCTGGATAAAACACAGTATACAGAAAAACGTTTGTGGATACAATAAATAATTATTGTAATGAAATTTGCGCTCTGGTTTTCCATAAAGTCTTTGCAGAAGCAGATTCTCCTAAACAGCTTGATTTAAAAAAAAAAAATAAAATATTAAAAAATCAAACTTAAAAAAAGAATTTAAAAAAAAAATCAAACTTTTAATGGTGCGTACACTCTCTAATATTTAAGAAGAAAAATTCTGCCTTGCCACTGGAGCTAATCCTGGTCTTTTGCTGTATTGCATATGTGTTTCTTGCTGTATCTGCTATGGTGCTGTGAGTCCCCCTGTCCCTGGGCTGGGTGTCAGGGGTAATTAGCCAGTTATTCCCCATAGTGTCAGTGGGGCCTCCTGGATATCTAATTTCCCAGTGCCAGATTGGAAATGTTCCAGCTGCTGCTAAAAGGCGTGGAGATCACTAAATGACATTTGTGAAGTGTTGACTTGGCCATCCGCACCTGGTCTGATCTTAATTTCTTTGAATGTTTAATCTTGCTATTTGAACCCACCAGGACTGCTTTTCCGTGGAAGGGGAGGACTTGAAGCATGACTTTGAGCGATTACAACTAGCCATGGAGATGGTGGGGTTTCTTCCCAAGACTCGCAGACAGTAAGTTTATTTTCCATATTGATAGCTTGGAGATTATGTTAGCTAATATCGCCTTCATAATCAAATTGGCCTGACTTGGGCTAACATAACTGTTGTGCTCTACATAACGCATTGGGCTGCTGAGAAGAAATAATTGGTGAGACACTGGAAGAGGTTGCCCAGAGAAGCTGGGGATGCTCCATCATTGGAAATGTTCAAGGTCAGGTTGGGTGAAGCTTTGAGCAACCTGGTCTAGTGGAAGATATCCCTGCCCATGGTTGGACTAGATGATCTTTGAAGGTCTCTTCAACCCAACCCAAAACTGAAAGATATAAACAAAATATGCCCATCGTTACTGTAGTTAATGATTCTCTTTATGCCAATAGAGCGTTGGCATGAAGTTGGCAGCTGGAAGTATTTTTCAGTTGTTCATGAATAGTCATGCCTTACTCTGCACGTTATGAATCCAGATCCTGATTTAATCAGAAATTCTAATTATTAGTCATCATACTTAATCCTTTGCCTGCAATTGCCGGTTCTGTAGACTCATTTCCAACTGGCCTTCTTTCATGAATTCACTGGAAGTGCTGGTTGACAAACTGGGTGACTTAGTTGGGTTGCAATACCGCCTTCCTCTGACCGTAAGCGATTACATGCTTGACAAGAGGTCGTCTCCAACTGAAACCTGAAAATAATTCCACTGGTGTTGTTCCTTGGCTTGAAAGTCTTGAGTAGGTTTGAATGAATTTGACAAATATGTTACTTAAGGTTAGTAACAGGCATAGAAAAATGTATATTTAAAAAATGACCTCAAAGTGAGTATGGATTTGACGTTGTAAGTACTGCTGAGAAGCACGTCAGTAGCTGGAACATAAAGAGAAATCTTGTGCTTTTTCAAGTCAAAATGTTCAAGCAATAATTTAGTGAACATGGTTCCTTTCTGTCTGAAATCCTGGAGGTTATGTGGGAACAGAGAATTACTGCTCTGTACTAATGGCACTTGAAACAGTATTCATCACATTGGGTAAATGACATTTAAGATACTAACATATAGCTTTTCTTTTTCCCAACTGGGTGGATTACCTCCTATTTTTTTAAACATCATTTTTCTTGCCTTTTAACAGGTATCCGAGCCACTAGTTATGAGCCTTTAACTGTGAGACATTGTCCCACCTTCTGCTCCAACAAGAAATTTTCACCCAGCCGAGAATCTTTTTCAATAAGCTCATGCTTTATCCCTAACTAGTAACCAATCGATTAGGAAATTAAGACTGTTTTTTCTCTGTCTGTCCAACACACACGGATAAACCCAAGTATACATACTTCTAGTGTAAATACGTTATATGTCAGTGTTGTTCCTTATCTTTCAGGAGTCAGATCTCAGTGACAAGGTTTCTCTAAAGCCTGTTTAGGGTGCAGGAAGGGAATTTAATTGACGGAGTACAGCAATCAGTAAGTGTGAGGACTGAGCAGAGTTGGATGTCACAACAAATTCAGGCTCTTGATTTACTTTTCTTGGCACACAAGTTCTTGTATTTCTCCTAGTGAATTTTGCTTGTCAAAAAATACAGTGGATTCTTCGCTATACAAGCAAATTTATTCTGCTTGGCTTTGTAGAACTGTAACAAGAATAAGTAACCGCCTTCAGCTGAGTATAAAAAGGAAGGACATTTTAAGTATTACTTTACTTTCATAAGTGATTGTTTATAGCAAAACGTGGGGTTTTACCTTTGTGGAAACAGTTACAGAAGAGAAATATTTGGAATTGCATCCTTGTAATTCATGAGAAGGAATCAGTATCCTTATTTTAGAGATAAGGGAGGACAGATTGGAGAGGTAAAGGTGTTGTCCAGACAAGCTGATGGCATGGCCAGGAATCAAATTTGATTTCATTCATTTTTAGCCCCCCAGAGAGTGTAGAAATAGGAACAGAGTTTACTGCTGAAGTCAGCCATGACTCGATAGTCTGAGAGATACTTTTTTAGAGGATTCTTTTTTGAGGAGTGAAGCTATCACTTAAAAGTGATCAAATTAAATAAAAAATGAGAAATTGGCTGCATAAATCTACTTGAAGCGTGGCATCTTTTCTCTGTCTCGAATTGCTTATAGATTATGAAAGCATTTATGCTGTTTTGTATAGGCTTTCCACCCGGGACTAGATCTGAGAAGGTGATAAATCCGTGTGCTAGGGGGACTGAAAAGGATCACCCGCATGGCTGAGTTCAGTCTCCCCCTAAATTTAGGCAATTGCATGATAGGTATTTAATCTGGGTATCTAGATTACTCAAGGATTTCTTTTTTTCTTATAATATGGGGAGTCATTTTGTAACTGTGGTTTTGATGAGTTAAATAGTTTTCAAGAAAGCCATACCAATGTAAGTTTGGTACTTGACTAAATGAAAATATTTTTTACGTGAGGTGAATTGGATGTTTCATTTGAGCATCGTTTTTGAGCATCGTTTTTGAGGAAACATTTGGAGATTTGGGATGTAAACTGCTTCGGATTGAAAATTAGAGGAATGAGTCAAATGTGGAGATAGCACTTGATTTTTGGGGACGTGGATTGCTTTTTCATTAGCTTTAAGAAAAAACAACCGAGTGAAAATGACTGCTCTCTATTTTCTTTAGAATTTTTTCTCTGTTGTCGGCGATACTACACCTGGGTAACATCCGTTACAAAAAGAAGACTTACCGGGATGACTCCATTGATATTTGTAACCCGGAAATACTACCTATTGTGTCGGACCTGCTGGAGGTAAGCCTTTGCTTTCCATCCTGTAATGTTCACACCTAATGAACCACCTCTGGTTTGTCATAGAATTTATTTCCAGTTTCACTGAAATCTAAGTTCTCTTGCGTTACCGTTAATATGGGCTGTTCATGTTTGGCAGTGCAAAGTTATAAAGATTTTTTTTTTTTATGAGGTTTTTAATGGTAGGGTTTTTTCCTCTAATCTTCAGCTTCAGGTGTAATTGACTGAAAATACTGTTTCCGTGATTACAATTTGAAAGCTTGGAAAACCTGCCATTCAACACAGTAGTTTCCTCAACTGCCAGCCATCAGCTCCCTCACCAAAGTTCCCCAACGGTCCTGATGTCTGTTCCAGTATTTGTATAAGAAACTGGAGGAACTGTAGGACCGTCATCCCACTCTTCTGGTTCAGGTGGTGGCCGGAGTAGGTGCTGAGTGAGCTCACCATATTTAGCTGCCTGTTGGTACCCTGCCAGCATCCACAAAGGTTGTATTAGAGACGCTGGAGGGTGCATCTCATCCCTTTAGTAGCCATTTATGGACCTGCTATCCGTGCATTTACCTAGTTCTTTTG
The DNA here is from genome assembly GCA_013400035.1 of Rynchops niger. Classification (NCBI taxonomy): domain Eukaryota; kingdom Metazoa; phylum Chordata; class Aves; order Charadriiformes; family Laridae; genus Rynchops; species Rynchops niger. The sequence continues at coordinate 106,908 of VXBH01004540.1, read as the reverse complement.
TGAACGTCTTGATGCTGTCTACTGTTTAGGACCCTTTACTGACAGTGCTTTGTCCTCTTGTGAGTCACCGTTGTGCCAGTATCATTTGGGAAGGGTTTGTGTGTCTCAGCCTGGATGGCCCAGGGCCAGCTCCAATTCTGTAAATCAGCACAAAAGCACTAGAGAGCTGCTCTGTTAGCCTGAGCAGGTTATGGAGCTGTGGCATTTTTTTTGTTCGTGAGAAAAACCTTCTTTTCTATGAGGCATCGTGTCCTGTGTTTGCCTTACGTGTTCAAGAGCTGAGGGCAAAACCTCATATAGGTGGCCAGCAGCTCTCCTTGCTGTCTCACTTTTCTCAAAATGCTCTAAACCTCTTGTAATTCCAAAGGATACTGAAATGTTATACTTGTAGTTGATTAAAAAAATCTTTATCCCTTTGTACTTGCTGGATGGTGTGGAAGGTTAATTTTTGCTAATTTTATGATAGCGTTAGAAGATAACTCGCCGTTTTGTATACATCTGATGCTCTTCCCATTCCTTCCCTTAAAATAATGGTTGTGCTATCTCGCTACCTAAAGAACCTGGGAATTGGCTCTCACAGGTTTTCGTAGCACTTCATTAATGCTTTGAATTTAGGGAGGGAAAAGCTTCTGTAAAATATGGGTATAAGCAGCTGGACGCTCTTTGCATCTTGGCCTTGGAGACTGCAGAAATAAACAGAAGGAAAATATGAGTTTGGAGAAGAATGTTGTTGATCTTACCCTGTTAAAAATGACCATAGCGAGAGCGCCAAGTCATTTAAGAAGTAATTGTTTTTTAAAAAAGCTTTGAAAAAGAGAGTGACTTAGAGATCTGAAAAAGTTCCAGGCTTTAGGTCTTTGCCCTGGCTTTCCTCTGCAAACAAACTCTTCTGCACCATCTGCATGCTGTAAGGTATCGGGTTATTTGTTGCACATGTACATGTGAAACGATGCATTGGTTGAGGCCTATAGATCTAACGGTGGCTGAGTGCCACGGCCTGGTACGTCACAGAGCATGGATACCATGCTCGCTTGCAGATGGTGTCAACAATATGTAAAAAAAGATTAAAAAATATATATATATTGAACGTCACCGTTTTGAAAAAGCACTAGAATCTGGTGTGGCTGAGCAAAGTGATAGATTTGTGTTCATCTTGGTAATTCTTTTGTGAGGTAAATGACTATATACAGCATAAACTGCTTGTTAATTAGATCAGGCTGATGCAGATCTGAGGTACGATCTTGTGAAATACATCACTGGGTTTGGGTAAGTGCTGTTGCTTGTCCTTAAAGTTGCATTTATATGGTAATTTATCCATGGAATTGGAGACATTGGTTGCCTCCAAGTGTAAAGTTTCCAATAGACCCATGCCCCAATCAGCTGAAATAAAGCAAATAATTTGGCTTTATAGTCGCATTTTCAGGAGAGGCTTGGTTTCTCTTTCTGAAATGCTGAATCTTTGCAGACCTGAATAGATTTTTGATTTTTTTTTTGGTCATTCTTACTCAATTTTGACCAAAAAGGAGAGCTGAAGGGTTCAAACAGATGAAACATCATCACAAAGAGCATCCGTTGCACTTCATTTGTTAGTTATCTGCTTACAACTCTCCAAATTAAGTATGGTGAATTATTCTTAGCCAGAGACCCAAAATATTGCTTGAAACATTTGACACTTTGCATTTTGTCTCATTTGAGTAATTATTTTTATTACTTTTTTGTGTGTGGTCACTGAACGGTATACAGTTTTGCTTTTCACACCTTTGTTGCTGAAAATATGAATTGGCTTGAAAAAGTCATTAATCCCCTCTCTAGATCCTGGCATTACTTGCTAAGACTGACAAATCATTGCCGTATAAAAATAATATTAGTTGACAAATAGTTTAACTTCTTTTCATACAGCCACCGGGGGCTTGGCAAGGGACGGTCTTGAGCATAGCAAAATGATGCAAGAAACCAGCTCTGCTGTGGTCTGGTACTTGCAGGCAAAGATTAGGGGGGTGTTTGGGTTGTTTTTTTTTTTTCCTTAAATGACTGACTGGATTTGTTCAGTCAAGGATTTGGAATGGAAAAGGGAATTAAAAATCCAACTGGACTTGGTGGAAAGGCTCTGAGAAGCAGGAGCTGAATTGGCCGTCTCCGAGAGTAGCCAAGAAGAGGGGCTGCGGAGGTCCTCCCGCGCAGCACCGACGGGGTGGCGGCCTTCATGGAGGAGAGGGACCAACAGCCTGGCTGAAATGAAAAATTTAGGCAAAGCGAAGGTGTTTTCCCCCTCTGGAGGAGAGTCTGGCCCAAATTCTCCTGAGTTTAGCAGGTTTACATTGGAGCCTCTGAGCCTCTAAGGACAACAGGGGGCATTTCCCTGCTGCCACGGTTCATGCAACGACCCTGACCAACTGTCCTTCCTCTGTATAATGAGATTTGCATCCCTATAAAAATGAAGCTAATGTGCAGATTTTTTGAAGGAATCTGGGAGAAGATGATGACCTGTGATGGATTTGATTTTTCTTAGATACTGACAACCCTGTCCAATATGCTTTTGGTTTATTAAAACACTCAGAACAGCATTTGTTGAAAAAGCAAGCTGCAATATAGGATTTTGGCCAGACTCTGCAGATCATTGTTTCATTTACAGTAAGACCCCGATTCCCTGATTTAATTGGGTTTTTTTTCTTTTTTTTTTTTCTAAGAGTAGACATAGCGTGTGGATTATGTGGAGGTTTTTGGCAGGTTTTTCATGGCCTTTGTTTAAACTTTGCTGAAATACCATGCCGTAGCATGATGTCAAGGCTGCCTGATGGATGGAGCAGATGCGGAGTCCCATGCAAGCGCAGCGGATCTCATGGGTCCTTTGCAGAAATGGCGGAGGATTGTGTAAAACTGGGGGAAACTTTTGTGTTTCTGGGGAAAAGCCTGGAAAGGCTCATTTGTGGGCTTATTAGCAAAAGCAATCTATTAGAAATCATCTAGTGTCTATTCACCTTGAGAGACTTTTTTCCGTGAGAAGAGCAGGAACATTGTAATTGTGTACATTTACTAAGAGCGGAAATCATTTCTGTGTACGGAGCATTGAGCAGGGAAGGCAAATCCTGTCTTTGCTCAATGGAACAGTTTTATATTCAGTTTTTAGGCTTAGGTTACCAGCCTCGATGCAAATAAAGGTAAATATGAGTTATCGGGTGTCCTAAGTTAGTTTTGCCAGATCTCTTTTTGCATTGATGATGTAAGCTTTTGGACCTAATGTCTACTTCCCCAGGAGATTTATGTGCTTGAGTTCTTTTTCTACTAAAATTTGTCTTCAGCTTCCCAGAGGGGTCCCACAGACATTACGCTCCTTGTGTGATAAACATCTTGGAAAGTAATTGGGGAACAAAAGGGAGGTGAGGATTACAAGGCAGCCAGCGCTTGCGTCTAGCCTTCTCTTCTGGATCCATTTTCTGGGCAAAGTTTTGGGGATCATAGAATGGGTTGGGTTGGAAGGGACCTCCAAAGATCATCTAGTCCAGCCCCCTGCAATGAGCAGGGACATCTTCGTCGGATGCAAAGCTCCGAGCCAGAACTCGAGTCAGTTAACTTTCTGGTTGTTTGAAAGAAAGTCTGAAGAAAAGGTTCAGATCTTTTGCAAGAACTGATAGAAATCTGAATTTATTTTCTGTTACTCCACACCAGGCAGCTTTGGAACGAGCGCTCAGCGCTGTAATCCCTTTCTCAAATATGGGAGGAGAGACAAAAAATGATGTTTTCTTGCTCTCAAGTTGGAAATGGTTCATTTTTCTTCAGCTGCTATAACATAATACCCCGGCATTACTGGAGAAGCAATCTCCGCCTGCCTTGGCTGCAGCCCAGCCCTTGCGGGAGCCCGCCGGCTGTCTGCTCCCTGCCGTGCTCCGCTGATGTTTATAGCCGTGGCGGCATTGCTGGTCACCCTTCGCTGGCTTTTAGAGCTCTAGTCATCCAGCCCTCTCAGCGTCGGTTTGACTTGCATGTGGCAGTGAAGTCTTAAATCTGTATTTTGTCCCTGTAATTAAGATATCAACTCCTATAGGCTGTGTAGCTTTTTTAAGACAGAGAAAGCAGGACTTGACCTTCAGCACCAGAAAGCAAAAAATCCATGAAATGTAACCAAAGTGTAACTCCTGGGGCACGAACTAAAGAAATAAATCCTGTTTTCCTCTTTGCTAATCTGCTGGGATGGTTTTTTGTCTCTGTTTTAGTGTCTTATGCTTACTGGGGGAGGAAGCATAGGATGTGCATGATGGGGAAGCTGCAAGTATCTCCATGCACCAGGTGTCCTTAGTCATCGGAACGCGCAGTGTTTATCTTTGGAAAGCTCCTAGGGTTCCTCGTTGGCATCAGGAGTCAGCTACCTTCAAGCTGTGACCTTAAATGAAAATTAGGATAATTTGGCTGTACGCGTGGTGTTGGCTCTCAGAGGTGACGAGGCAATCAAGACCAAGCTCCACTGGGTGGTAATTGCAGGCGAAGACCCAGGGAGATGCAGGGATTACGGTCCCTTCCTTGCCAAGTATGTTTTTGTATGAGAAGATGACACGGTGCGATCCCTCTGGGTCAGCTCGCAGCAGGTCTGGGGATGCAGGAAGCGCATCTGCAGGTCTCACCTATCGGGAGGGCAGAGGGAGAAGGGAAAACCGGGGTGAACATCAGATGGGGTTGGCGAGGGACAGTGCGGGTAGTTTAAACCATTTAAAATCCCTGTGTTTGCTGACAAATCTGGGACTTGGAAGCATTTAGGCTGTTTCGGAATATTACATTGGACTGTTTTGATTAGTAACCATCTGATACCCCTCTGCCTTGTTGCTTTTGATAATTAAAAAAAGCCAGCGTGCTGGCTGTGGATTCGCAGCACCCCTCCTTCGTGTGGGATAACGGATGGTGTAAAACTCGCTTTTCTTCCAAGCCGCTCAACTGAGGGAGGGCAGCCCATGGTCCCGCAGTCACAAGCTGCTGGAAAAATGTCCGCGTTTTGCCTGCAGATATGAAGTTTTAAAAAAATTGCCATTTTGCTGGATGTAGAGGAATAGAAACCAAATGTGAAATCCTGCTGCTTATTTCCAGGTAAACCAGAAGATCATTTTTTTTTCCCCAGCTTTTTTTGAAAGGCCAAATCCGATGATAATAACTGGTGGATCTGCAGTATTTCTGAGGATAAATGAGATGAACCTCAAGGTGTTGACATTCAATTTCCAATGACATAGAACTTGCTGGTGGGTGAAAGTCATATACAGGTGACGGTGTTTTCTGCTTTCCACGCCACAGCAACAAGTTCTTGTTAGTGGGTGTTGCAGGGAAAGTCGCTTACATAAAAATGCGCTGGAGTTCATCAGGGAGACTCCTGTGACAGTATTTTAATAGAGAGAAGTAGCTTTCTGTACAGAACAGCATCATTATTGCAGTGGTTTACAAGATTTCTTAGGTTCATCTGCCTTTTTTGCATTGCTCTTCCTGCTAATTATTGGGTTAAAGGAGTAAGCCAAAGTACATAAACCACTAAGTTTCCCATCATCTGTGTCAAATCGTAAATGGTTTACCTGCGATAAAAATATGGCCTTGGATGGTTTCAGAAATGTGGATTTTGTACTTCTAGTCTTCATTAGAGATGTTCTCAACAGGTCTGGTGTCTACGTGGAGCCCTTCGGTTAGGATAGGCAGCTTCTGTAGACTTCACTGTGGCTCCTCAAGCAACGTCGTCTCCATATCAGTCCATAGCTACTAACTCCAGGCTCAGAGATTGTTACCCAGACTGACAGTTTCTTTTTTGACACTTGAAATTTAGGAAAGAGCAGTCAACGACTCAAAGTATTTAGATCTATGTTACCTATAAGCGTGTCACCATCTATTGTGGTAGAGAGGTCATGCTTCTGAATTTTTCCAGAGGATATAAAAATAAGAGGGACTTGAATCTGGTTGGAAAGGAAGCTTTGTCCCAACAATTCATGGCAGGTACTGCTTAATTTGTCAGCACCTTTTACCTATTTTCTGAAGTGTCTGTGTCTACACAACTGATTTTTTTTCTGCAAACTGGTTTCTGTTACGGCTGATTAGAGATTGTCACTGGCTGGGAGCTGGCGTCTTCAGGGACTCTAAGTATCAGGTGTGAATAGCAGAGTAAATATCAGGTGCTTTTCAAAAGGTTTCTTCCTCCTTCTAATTCCTCCACACCCTGAAAAACACCAAAAAACCCCCTTGGATATCTCTTAAACCGATGACACTATTTTGCTTGTGTGTAATGTGTATGATGTCATCTTGACAACACTAGAAAGCTGACTTATTTTGCCAACAAAAAGTGTGGGAGGGAGGAGCTGCACCGGGAATGAAGGATACCAGTGGGAAATTGCTAGAAATGCAGTGACTGAATGCGGAAAATCAGGTTCCCTTGAATACCGTGGTGTCTGATTTCTGATGCTGGATTTATGTGCTCAGTTGTCTCCTCCCAGTATCTGGCTCATTCTTGGGCATTGAACATTAACTCTGCAAGGGCTGGCAAAAGTGTTTAAAGCTTAAAGTATTCATAGAATAATCATTAATGTCAAGATTTTTGTTTTAGGTGAAAGAAGAGATGCTGTTTGAGGCCCTGGTTACCAGAAAGACCGTGACAGTTGGAGAGAAGCTGATCTTACCGTACAAACTAGCAGAGGTCTGTACATGGTGCTTATTATTAAAAGGGCAACTCTTGGGATGGTTTTCAATGTACGCTTAACTCTGGTAGATTTTCTTTCAGGTTTTATTTATTTATTTACATAAAAATAGGAGAAACTGATGTGTATGAATCTAGAAAGTGATGAATCTAGAAAATGACTTTACCTTCTACACTGTTCCAGGAAAGCAAGTTTGCACATTATTTTGTGATAGTCCGTAACTCTTTTAATGCCTTACGGCTGGGTAAGTGTTCTCTAAAGCAGGATGTCGCTGAGTGTGTATGATACCAGTAGTAGTCTTTGTACGTCGTTCCTTAAAATGTAGCACTGATTCATCCCACAGCAGAGTAGTGACCTAAGACCTCCAGGGAATTTTTGGTGGGGTCCTAAGTGCCATGACTAAGTTAGTCATGGTTCCTGTACGGGTGGAGCTGGAGATCCTCTGTAGAAGCTTCCCGTTATCTTTTCTTCAGACCTCTCACAGTCTGGGTCTTCGCATGATGCTTTGGAGCAGCCACAACTCCATCAGCCGCTCTCAAATGTGAGCGTAGTCTGTGCTGCTGATAACCGTGGGGATGGCACTGCACGTAACATGTAACTTCTCTGTTATGGTCTGTCTCAGGATTACAATATCCGCAAACGCGTTTATTTTCTAAATACATGATTTCCAGGAATTTTAAATTATATTCTGTGGCTGGTAAACAGAAGTACCTTCGTTTTCTTCTGTGTTCTTCGAAGTACATAAGCTCTACTCTGCCGCAATACTTGTTTTGCCTGTTTCTGCATCTTGTGTTCTTGTAGCTCCCCCCCTCCCGGTTTAAGAACATTGAGCATGGCACCACACCGCGCCTGGTCCCTTGGTTCCCCCTTGTCATATGGTTGTATGAGAATTCACAACATCTTGAATAATGTCTCTGAGAGCCGTCTGTTATTTCGCAAATAGATAAGCACATGATGCGTTGTCANGTTGGGGGTGGGGAAGGAAGGAAGGAATCTTTTATCTCCTTTTCAGATTGTGTGTTTAAGCTCAGTAACTGTTACTGAACTTTATTCCTTAAAAGTTAAATGTTGCCTTTGTGCAAGGCTTGAATCTCCCCTAACAAAGGGCACGCAAATGCTCTTATTGCGTCTTTGTGCTGGATGTATAATGGGTGTGGTATTTGTACTTTTTCCCTGCATCTTGGGCACAGACTTAAGAAATTGCTAGTAAAGTTTAAAACGTAACTATAACCACCCTTCTGCTGGAAGTTACTTCCCAACAGCCCTGATGACGGAACAGCGTGCACCAAAGCACCTTCAACCACCTCGCTGCGAAACTTGGCAGGTTGGATTAAACTGGTTCTTGTAATAATTTAATGTGGGCCACCAGGTTTTGTTCTGAAACAGCTTGAAACAATCTTATCTAGATGCTTCTTCTGTTGAGATCAAAGAAGCCCCTCTTGCTCCCTAAAATGTCTGACCATGAATTTCTCAAGTGCTTTCCAAAATGTTTTTGGTGATGGCTCTGCTCATGAATCTCAGGTATTCACTTACAGAGGTTTGTCACCAGTATCTAGTACAAGAAATGAAAGATCAGGGTGTGGTGATTGAGGTGACTGTGGGGGAAGACAAAGGAACACAAGGCTCTGGTGGGGAAGGCTGAGGTAATCTCCATGACGAAATCATTTTGTAAGAAGCCGTGAATTGCGTTCAGAAAAGATAGGCACCACCCCGTGCTTTTTATTCACTGTCCTTGCAACATTAGCATCCTGACCACCAAATTTTATCCGACAGTGACCTCTCTCAGGTTCGCTACTGACTTGCTCATGCTCAACATAGCAGAGCAGAATTTGAGATGCTCTAACTGGAACCTCACCATGAGAAGAAGTCTCCTCCTGGTCTTCCTCTGGCTGGGGAAGTGGGAGAGGTGGCTTAGATTCAGATCCATCTGAGTTAGGAAGAAAGAGTAGGATTCATTTGACATTTGGGACTTTACAAAGAACACCCATGTCTGATAATCACGCTCATGACTAATTGGTCTGTTGGAAACAATTGGGCTGGTTGTGCTTCTTGCGTGTTTTACAAAAGAGCTTTATAGTTGGCTCAAACGGATGGAGTGATTGAGGTTTTGAGGCTTTTCAGACATGACTGTCCCACCATGACTCCTATAACTCATAGGCAGCTGCCTTTCCTGGTAAAGCAATGATGTATGTAGCAGCCACTTTATTTTCCAGATGCTAAAATGCTTGATGTTTTTTGCATCGCTTGTTGATACGCTGAAAGGTTCAGTGCAATTTGTCTGGAAAAGACTGTATTGCAGTGGTTCTCAAAAAAGGATTGTAAAAATGTCATTTTGGCATGTGCTTGCTTTTTTGCACCATCAAGAAGAACAGCTTGGATCTACCAAGTGCCTTCCAAGGCTTTGAACAATTTTATATAGACGGCCTGCACAGTGTAGCAGTTATTAAAAGAAGAGCAAAAACTTGGCAAAAGAGGGAAATGTAAGAAATCTTATTTGGTTCTGAAACCTGTTGTCTAAACTGTGAGTGGAAATAGTAAATTATTGGTCTCTATGGGTGAAGTGGGAGTAAGGAGCATTGGGCTTCTACCTCCAGCATCACTGATGAGATCGCTCGGGATAGCGGGAGAGTTTGTTGTTGGGGAGATTATGTGTCTCCTGATGGAGCCCCTGGCTCTGTGGGTGAGGCACCTATAGGCCTGTGGTTCTTGGTTGTCTTTTATCTCTTTATGAATTTTGGGTTACCAGCAAGGAGTTAGATGTATGTAGCTTTCATTTGAAATAAACATTCTTATGTAAAAAGCCTCAAGATCTTAGGATCTGGGTGGGTTCTTGAGCTTTGGTGAGGTTCCTACGTGCTCCTGCTCCGTACTACAGAGACACGTATCGTATTGTGTACGGGTGGTTGGACTTGCCTGTAGGGCTTCAGGCTTTGTTTCACTTTGTGCTCTGCACGGGGGCTGACGTTTGCTGATCCCTTTCATCAATTGGTGTTGGAATATATGCCGATGACAACTCGACGTAGAAATACTGCCCATGAAATGGCTAATGCTAATGTGATCATTCTGTGATCGCAGCCTGGCTGCTGTGAGATCTGTAACCTCAGGGCCCTGCCGTGACAATTGTCACCCCCCCTTCATAATCTTGAATGGGCAGAGGGAGACGCAGGCGGCCTTTCCTTTGGAGATTTGGAAGCATCAGAGCTGAGATTGGACTTTATGATACCAAGTCAAGCCTTTTCCCTTTTCCATTTTCCCGAGCTGTAGCCCCACAAGTGCAGGGAGAGGATGCCTTTGTTGGATATGCAGTGATGCCGCATTCCTCTCTGTCTGCATGCTTCCTGGCTGCGTTGTTATTGTACGCTGATTAGAAACACTGGCCTGTGGTTTGGGGCTTTTTTTAAAAAAAAAAAAAAAAAAAAAAAAAAAAAAATGGTTTGAGCACTTGGCAACTCCTCATTTGAAACCTTCTCCTTCATGACGGTTATAGATTTGTATCAGGCTCTTCCTCGGTTTGTTCTGTTCATCTTTGCAGTAATTTATGTAAAACTAGATATTTTATTACAGCACATTTTGATGCTTGGGTAAAATGTATTGCAAAATGCCCTTCAATAGTATTTGTGGGGACAACTTGCAGCTGGACCTCCCAGCAGCCTGAAGCCTGTGGTGGTGAAGATGACAGCTGCAATTTCCTCTGCATTTATTCATATTTTACTACTTTCCTTATGACTTTTCTTGTTGGCTTTGCTCCCATGGGTTGCATTGGGCTTTACCCCCATGGGTTACGTGCCATTTTTGCATTAGGCAGAAATGTTGGCTTTGTCAACTCTGTTTCTTTTAATAAGTCAAGACTTTTTGAGTCCTGCCTGCGTACAACTGTTCTGCTGGATGACCTTGGAGGATCTAAATCAGGTTAATGGGTTAAATTAAAGTCCAACAAGAAGGTAGGACTCCAACAAAGCAAAAGCGCTGCCTCCTGCGTACCAGCAGCTGGCAGTGGTGTTGTCTTCCGTTGAAGAAGTTCTTCCCAGCACACAGAGATTTTGTTTTACTCTGCATTTTGCAGGAGGATACAAGATGTGTGATGGCAGCACCTGCTCAAGCAGAGCCGTAGCCAGGAGCAGATAAACTGTTGTGAGCTGAGCTCCCGTTTCTAGCTGTGATCTGTTCTTTCTTGGTTCATAGTGGCTGTCCTCAGGGTATTACAAGGATTATGGAATGAGCTTGTGGATCTTTGGGAAGACCCTGCAAAGCGTAATGTGCCATCGGGTTTTTCTGATTGTTCAGTAAATCGGGGTGTATTGTTAAAACGTTGTGTCTGACCTTGGTATTGACCTCTGGGTACAGCCCCATGTTGCTGGAGCTACTGGTATTTGTGAAATTAAGGAGAGGCAGTCAAGGAGAGACCTGATTTTGAAGGTAAAAATCAACACTGCCTTGTAGTTTTGACCCCTCCTTGCTGTGGCACCCATGGCAAACGTAGATACGTAGACTGTAGACCCCACGCGTCTGTAGTCCTGCGGGGAGAGCTGCCTGTCCGCTCCTGCGCTGCACCTCCAGCCCTTGTCGAAATTTAAATGAGCAAGGACACCACATCCATAAATAATGCTTATATTTTCCCTTGGCAGCTGCCTCTTATCTTCAGAGCCACGCTGGCTTGTCTGCCGCAGAGCTGCCTCCTGGAACCATTCATTTTTCCTTTTATAGTAGCTGGATGGTATTTTAATGCAGTGTTTGAAATGACTGCGTAATTTGGTCGAGTGCTAAGGTTTAGAAGCTTTACGCTGTAGATAAACTTAGAAAAAAAGGCTGCACGGACATGAAAGGCTGCAGTTGTGTTCAGGGGTCTTGGTTCGTTGTCCAAAACAGCTGCTAATGTCTTTATCAGGAGCGAGATGGTGAATTAACAGAGCCAGCAGCAGTTCATGGATTTCCAGAGAAACCCCGGTGTATCCGTGCAGGGTGAGGGCAGTATTTGGTAACAGCGAGCTGGCCAAGTCCACTTCATTCAGATAGAACATTCGGTCCACAATTCAGGTATCCCAAAGGAGAAAAAAAACAAACCAAACACACTGAATATTAAGCGGTTTGACTGATGTTCAGTAGGAAACATCCAGCCCCTGCAGGAGCAGAAAACTTTAATCAAATCTTTGTAGAGAACTTGGGATCTTTCTCCTGTTCCTGGCTGAAATCTGATCATCATCTTAGGCTTTATCTGTGCAAGGAACTGCTCTTCTGGGCCACGTCTGTCTTCCTGCTTCTATCTAAATAATTCAAAGAATTCAGGTTTTTTTCCATCTCAGACCACTGCAAGAGTCCAAGGCCATTAGTTGATGCCTTGACTAATACAGACATGTACCTCTCTCAAATCCATTCAGCATCTTGACTCCCCCTTTCCAACACGCTGGAGACGAGCCCTGTGTCTGAGCTCCTCAACCATCCCCGCTTTGTTTCCGTCCTGTTTGTTTTGCTTATCAGGCTGGCGTCTGTCACCTGCCTCTCTGGTTTTCACCAGTCTCTGCATTTTTTCCGTGTTCTTCATCAGATGAGGAAAAACTCTTTATCCAAGTAAATACATCTGCTAGTGAATTCTTTTTTTCCATCCCTCCAGAAAAGAGATTTTTTTTTTTTTTCCATGATGCTTTTGGTTCGTTTAGTTCTGTTGGTATTTCTTAAGCTAATGACTTTGCAAAAAAACTTGGTTTTAACAGATATTTATAATTTTCAGCCATTTTTGGCCAAGGGCGTTTTATCCCTAAGGGTAAGTTAATGAATTAATTTGCACTTTTGGACAAAGTCTGATGTGAAATTGCCCAACAGAAGGGAAATAAAAGATGTGAAACAACTTCTTGGGCAACAAGTGACCTGATTCTTTCCTACCTTTAATTTTGGAAAGGAGCCGGTTGTTTGATGTGATGAGTGTCACCATAAACATGTCTTGTATTTAACTTAATGTGTATTCATAATTGTAAGTGGAAAATGTCTGTCTTAAAAACCAGAGGGACTGAAAGGCACTGAGTTGTAGGTGTAGGTACAGGGAGGTCCCTGCAACCAGGTGTTGTGGAGCACAAAAAATTAAAGCATGTTATTTCCTGCCCCTGTGGCACTCTTCTATATTGTGATAGCAAGGCCTGGGATGCAAACATGTTTTTTTAAGTCCCTTTGCACTGCCCTAAGCGTCCCTGGTTCTTGGGGCCTGCTAAAACTCTAGGTAATGCCAAGATATTTTGAAACTTTTTATTTGCAGGCTTCTATAGGATATAATGTGAGACCCCCCCTGGAGTACTGCATCCAGCTCTGGAGCCCTCAGCACAGGAAGGACATGGACCTGTTGGAACGGGTCCAGAGGAGGCCACAAAAATGATCCGAGGGCTGGAGCCCCTCTGCTGTGAGGACAGGCTGAGAGAGTTGGGGGGGTTCAGCCTGGAGAAGAGAAGGCTCCGGGGAGACCCTATAGCGGCCTTCCAGTACCTGAAGGGGGCCTACAGGAAGGATGGGGAGGGACTCTTTATCAGGGAGTGTAATGATAGGACATGGGGTAATGCTTTCAAACTGAAGGAGGGTAGATTTAGATTAGATATTAGGAAGAAATTGTTGGCTGTGAGGGCGGTGAGCCCCTGGCCCAGGTTGCCCAGAGAAGCTGTGTCTGCCCCATCCCTGGAGATGTTCAAGACCAGGCTGGATGAGGCTTTGAGCAACCTGGTCTGGTGGGAGGTGTCCCTGCCCAGGGCAGGGTGTTGGAACTAGATGATCTTTTAAGGTCCTTTCCAACGCAAACCTTTCTATAATTCTATGATCATATCTTTGCTTAAATGGCTATAGCAATGGCTAAGCAAATGGCTTAGCAAATGAGTGTTACATGCAGGTGGTTATGTGGCCATGGAAGCACACCATCAAACTGTTCTGTGGTGGCGTGCAGAGAACCCAAATTGCAATTGAATCTGTAAAATGCTTTTTATTTTGCATAAATACATGCAGCTATAGGTCTATGTGGAGTCAGCTAATGATTAGTTGGAAAAGCACTTATGCAATTCAGGTCAGATTAGCTAACCAAAATATTCAGTCTCCTGCAAATCTGCTACTCGCAATAAAAAGCAGAGGGTAATGAGCATCGAACCTGTGTTTTTAGTGTGACAGTGAAGCAGGAGAAGACGTTTCAGGTCTTCTGTCTGCCTTTGCTGAGGGCTGTGCAGCCTTGCTCTGTCCTTTCAGCGCCTCAGATGTTCGTCATCGCTGGGTCTGTGCTGGCTCAATTAGCTAACCTGGAGAAGGTCCTCGGAGTGGAAGAAGAGCTGGATTTGAGTCCTTTTGCTAAATTCCACAGAAGTCTAGTAAACAGCAGCGTTGGGCTGTATGAAGAAAGGGGCAGAGGAGGGAACCTTTGCCCAGGGCTGGTGGGGCAGGCTCATCTCTCCTTTCTGGTGGCATGAAGCCACTGGATCTATTTTTTTCATGTCAGAATATGTCACTTCACCCTCACCTCTTTTACCTGGGATGAATTTCTTGCTGAAGAATACAAGATGCTCAGCATGTTTGTGAATAACTATCACAAGATAGTTATTTCAGATGATAAACTGCACTGCGTTAGTGGCTTATGCTTGGGGAGAGCATTTAGTCTTTAGCATGGTAACAGTTAATTGGCAGAAACACAAGACAGAGAAGCCTTGCGGAGCAGACTTTAATGAGGGGAAAAAAGTATTTCATTACAGCAAAGAGCCGAGCGATGTTTCATTAGCTGACGTACTAGTAGTGGTACTGTCTAATGCCTTTTTCAGGCCATTATAAAGAGAAAAGGAATGGAGTTCCAGGGCCAAATGGCATAACGTTACCTAAGATGTTTAAAAAAAAACCAAAAAAACAAAAAAAAAAAACCCAACCAAACAACAAAACCCAAAGGAAAAGATCATAGTTGTAACTAATCATGAACATTTAACTGACTGCAAATATTAGAGGAGAAAAAGTGTGAAGCAGACAAAATAATTAAAAGCATGAAGAAAGTGGGATGAAAATTCTCAGTCCTGAAGTGTGAGGACAAGAACACTTAATGGAATAGAAAGCAGCAAAACTGCTGGAAGCATCTACTTATGCCAAACCCCATTAGCTTAGGAGACTCATTGTCACCACAGGTTATTAGCATCAGGAGCTTAGCAGGATTCCTTTGAAGTCTTGGGATGTTGATGAGTGTCTTCAGAATTAACAGAAAAATATTAATAGAATAAAACCGAAACCCCACAAAGCTTTTAAGAGCCAAGCAAGCGTCTCTGCTTCAGGACGTTAGGGCAACCTGTCAGCGTAGAACTTCAAAAGAAACATTTTCATGAGGTTAGATTTCTCATTTTTTCCTTCAAAATTCAAAAGCCAGCTGTGCTTGGTGACAGAATACGGCTTAGGATGAGGCTAGTGGTTTTATAGGACTGGTGTCCTGCGTGTGTTGCTTCATGGGATGCAACACCCTTCCATTGTTAGGAAGACAGATTCCATCAATGTTGGGTCTTTTTTTTTTTTTTTCTTAACCAGTTTCAATGATTTTTTTTTTTTCACATGATGATATGATTATATGCCCTAACATTTGCATGAAGCGGTGCATGGGATTTGATGCTGAGGTCTGGCTGAACGGAGTCCCTGTCTACAAGGATCTTCCAAACCTGCAGAGCTTCGTGGTTGACAACGTACATCTGAACATGCTGAGAACCCATGTTGTGGTTACTCTTCTCTGTGCCACCATGGAAATTCTTGTGTGTTAGCTCTGTTCATACTATTTATTTGACACTAGTGTCTGGGGGGAAGAAAAAAAAAAGGAAGACTCTCAGATGTCAAGATTTCTGAGCAGAGTCCAAAATAAGGACTTTAAGAAAGGAAATGCTGACTTTCCATGCGCTGCTCTGCCCATAATCAACCTCCTCTCTGCAACTGCCCTTTCTATCGTCAAATCCATTTTTGACTCTTTAAAAGCTTTGTTTAATTACGTCTGATTACTGAAAAGATGCTTTAATTTCGCACCTCTTGTTACTTAAAGTTAGGCTACACTCATGTGAAAAGTTTTATAAGAGTGGAAAAGAACTATTCCTGGGTTAGGAAGTCGGCTCTTCCCACACAGGGTGTAATTTTGGTACAGTTGCTTGGAATATGAGATTTTTCTTTATAATCTCAATCTGAATAAATTTAGATTGTTTTTTTCTCAGCCTAAGGCTGTTTATCAATGCTTGACATAGGAGGAGATGTAGGAGAAGACGTAGGAGCTCCGTGGCTGGACAGGGTCTGTTGCACAAGCAGGTCTGTAGCAGCCGAGGTGTGACAAGAAATAATTTCTCTTTGAGGAACCTTGCCAAAAAGAATAATAAAAAAAGCCTGTAGTGAAGATGATGATACACTGGCCAAACAAGTTTTTCTATGATAGTGTCTTCTGCTTGGGAAGGGCCAACAGAAAGGCAGGATTTGGCTTATGAAAGCTCAAGTGCTATTTTTGGTGATGCGTTGGGCTTCATGGTAGGAATGCTGGTACTTTGTGCCTGTCAAATGGTAGGCGCATTTCTCTAAACATAGCCTACAGGTTCCTTCTCAGGTCAGGTCGCACATCTACTTCTTGTGCCACTAAAAAACCCATTAATTTATTTCTGTGCCAGTTTCCCTGTGAAAACATGGTCTGAATGGGATTGCAGTTCATGCTTTTGACAGACTCCGGATGAACGTAGGTGAAGGAAAACACTTTTTTGTTTGAAAAAGTGTTTGAAACCTTTGCAGACCTTTCAGATTTGGCTGCCTGGTAACTCTGTTTTTTTGCAGCTCTTCATGGTGGGCTCGTGATTGCTCTGTGGGAGCACCTTTCAGTAGGGGTACTCCACGCCATTCTTTCCTCCACGGGGAGAAGCAAGAACCGTTGACTCATTTTCTGGAAGAGTTTTATTTTGGGAAGAGAGAGGATTTTTTTTTTCTTTTGATTTGTTACAGATGACATTTTCTAACCACACTGTCCAAATCAGAAGGATGAAGTCTTTGACTGAAATCTTTTTAGGAAAATGGCACTTGTAACCACATGACTCTTCAGTTGAGATGTTGAGAAAATCGCTAACAAGATTTTTCTTGGTTTAATTTGGTTTCGACTGTAACACGGGCGATTTTTCCGGCAAGGCATGACCGCAGCATGTTACAGATATTCAGCTACGGTATGACAATATTACAGATGGGGACATGCAAAACATCTCTAAAAATAAATAGCAAGCAGGCTCTACTCTGTGATGGGGATGACGAGTCTCCCATCTGTCCTCTTCCAAGTCCTGCCTACCACCAGCTGAGATACAATAGTTGGGGCCTCGACACCCACAGAAGACATTGTTCTTGTTTCAGATTTTCCACTTTGTTTTCCCTGTCAACGTCGGTCTTAACACCAGGAGGATGAGTAAGGAGGGGGCGGGTTGTGGGAATGTGCTGGCATCCCTGTGTTATTCCGCGGGAGTCGTGTTAGCGCAGGAACGGCGTGAGCCTTTTCACTGGGAACATACGTGAGACAGGGAGTGGCGTTAGGCTGAACACATCAACCCATGATGAAAAGAGTGCAATGACATTAAAAGTGTTCTCTGTGATAATTTTTAAAAATAATTAATGATTAATGATTTCTTATCTCCTATAGTAGCAAGTAAGCTAGGAGCTCTGAAGGGCTTTCTTGCCAGCCTGATGACTTATTGATGCACGAAGATTGTCTCACTGGACTAATTCATTGATTTGACTTCTCCCTTTGTGGTTGGGGTTTTTTGGGAAGAGTGTCTGCATGGTATGGGTGATCCCCTAAGATTACCTCTGAGTAATACAGGTTGGCAGGTTGGAGGTGGAACTTTATCCAAGGAAGGTGATCACAAAGGCTCTGGGAAACCGGTACTAGAGAAAGGAGAGCACAAGAAGCATTAAAAAAAGCTGTTTGGTATGTAAAGTCAAAAATTAGTACTCAAAAAATCGCTCTGAATCTGAAAACTTTATAACTGCTTTAGTGAAAAAGATTCTTCAGTGCCTTCTTATTTCAGTGTTGTATTGGAGAACGATTGGGTGTTGTATTGTAATGACATTCCAGTCTATTTTTTCTCATTGTAAAATCCACCCATAAGTTCTGGAAACCATCATTGACACTTGCATCTCTTGGATAAAATCTATTGGCAGGACACCGCGCTGCCTCCCGGCTCCGGGGTGATAGTGGAAGGTTTCTGTTGGGCCGTGGCGGCCAGCCGGGAAGACAGGAGCCAGCAATTGCAGCAGTGCAAGGCTTAGTGGGGATTTTTGGGGTATATTTTTTTGCAGGTACATTCATGGAGATAAAACATAAAAATGAGCCTTTGCAGGGAAGTTCAGAGCATTTTAAAAGGAACTTTTCCTTTTTTTTTTTTTTTTTCTTGTAATTAGACTCCTCTTGCATTTTTCATTCCTCTTCTTCCAATGATGCTTTTAAAGATACTTCTCCTCCTCCTTAATCAAACATAAAAATCATAAAAAAACCCTTTTGCAGGCTGGAGTCAGCATGATGCCTTAATGATTCAAGTTCTCTTAGGAAAAGCAAACACGAGAATGACAGGATTTTAATATGATGCTAAGATAAAATACAAGTATGGAAAATTACATCATACTTATCCAGCCCCAGTATGATATAATACTCCTTGATGCCAAGATAGGGATTAAGCTAGAGTCTGATATCCTGCAAGAGCACTTTCCTCTGGGTGTAAAGCCTCTGTTAAATAAAAAAAAAAGGCAAAGCTAAGCCTGCTTGTCTCGGCCTGTGTCCCGTGACCCAAAGGGGAACCACAAAAGCTGCTTAATCTATCTCCTGCCGCAGGACACGGCTGTGAATGTAAACCAGACGCACGACGTATTCGCTCATAAATAGAAAGCGAGCAGAACAGCAGGAAACCGTAATTCTCCGTGCACACACACGTGTGACTTGGGACCCCACCGAACAGGCTGAACCTGATGTGAGATAAGAGTGAGACACTAAAACGTGCGTTTGGACAAAAAGTGGGATTTAGACCTTGCCTAATTCCAGCACCTTAAAGGTTTTCATTGATTTTTTTTCTTTTCAAATCCAGAAATGTTCTCCCAACTTTGGTGGTGAGGCGTAGAGTGGATGTGATGCGGCGGCAGGTTTTGATTGTGGTGCTACTATACTTCGTCACCATCCTCCTCGTCTGCTTCTCCTGCCCTGATTTAGCTCTGCTTCACACCTACGTGTCTCTCCCTTCTTTAGATGTTACTCCATCTCAGATCAGGAGTGACAGACCCCGAAGCCATCCCTTGGCAGTTGTTCTCCTGCGCGTACAACTACAAACCCAAGCTGAAGCCAACTCACAGAACGGGTTTTTTCAGCCCTCATGGAGCACTAACAGTGTCAGAGAGAAAAGCTGGATTTTAATAGTATTTTAGCACACGCAGTAGCTCCTCCTCTGACACTAGCGCTCTTATTAGTAGCTGGCAGCCCTAAGGCCTATTTGAAATAAAAGTGTATTTTGAGTCTGTTTTATTTAATCATGTAATTCATGATTGCAGCAGAGATCATCATCACCAAGATGCCCACGTGTGCTGTTTTCGATTGACTGCATGTCCAAGACGTACTGAGGAGGGAGGATTGGCTTCTCTTCCTGTCCATTAGACCCCTTGAGGAGATACAAATCAAGTGTGTTAGGAGAGCTGGAATTGCTCTTGGTTTTGCTTGTTTGGTCTCAGCTACGTCCTGTCCCTAGCGGTGGCATAGCTCTTCACACTGGCTAAGCGTTGCTAATATTTTTTTTTTTTTTAAAAAGAGATAAGTGTGGATTTTTTTTAGAATAGAGACTGATTTATGTCATTGTTTACTCATGCATGCAGCATAATTTTGTTGAATAGAGATACTTTGAGTCAAATAAGTAAACAAATACACTTTTTTCCTGATTTTTCGCCCTATTTGACAACTGTATATATCACTCATACCAACAGAAGTGGTTGAAGGAGGGAGGCACCACCAGAAAATATTAGTTAAATACCATGGGCAAAATTCAGTAGGTATTAAAGTGTGTTTTTTCCTCTGAGTCATCTTGGAATAAGACATTTGTGTTACAGTAAGTACAAATGTCATTATGAAGCCAAATTTCACCTTGGAGAATAGATGCGGGAAAAATGGGAATGGCTGATAAGGATTTTAAAACAGACATCAAATGATAACAGAAATCAAATCCTGTGTATGATAAGAGCTCACTAAATTATTTTTTGGTGGGATATCAACAGGTTCCTGGGATTTAGGGCCAAGTCCTTGTGGACAGGAATGCCGATTGATTCATTGGGTAACGCATGGAAAATTTAGTCCATGTATTTAAAGAAAAACAAACAAACAAAGCCCCAATAGAGCCACTAAAAATACGTATACACATTTAATTTTTGGAGGGATTTCCTGAAGAGGAAGAATCCTAGTGCTGCTTTTTTATTATTTTTATTCCTGAATATTTCATTGGAAGCACCTTTCATCCTTGTATAGAAATTATAGGAAGTCTATCAAAGGCCCTAAGGGAGAAGGGGATATTTCCTTTCTTCCTGTGTTCATATCTTATTTCCTGAAGAGAAGAGAAATCTCCGTTTCTGTTATACACAAGCAGAAAATGTATTTTGTGGTATCTGGCTTTACTTAAAGAACTTAACTCAGGTCTTCGTGTTTTACATCAAATCTTGCAAACTTTGCACTCAGAAAGAAACATTTCTTGCCGCCCTGGAATTACTCTGATAGGTTTTCTAAGTATTTGTCTGTACGGGTCTGAAAGGAGAGCGTACATTGCTTGTTTTCTTCCTAGAGGGCAGGAAACACCCGCAAGAGCTGTGTGTTCATGTACGTGTTACGGAAGAGCTGTTGGGACAGCAGGAGAGGAAAAATCCATAGGTAGCTTCTACGGCTGTATCGAGGTCATTCCTATTTTAACAAACACATTTTTGGAGACTGTTGCAAGTTCTTATTGGGAAGTTTGCAAGGAGAGTTGCTTGTAAAAGTTTGGTTTTTTTTTTTTTTTTTTCGGATGGGCAGGAGTTTTTTTGCATTTGTAGGGAACACAGGCACTGGCAATGAGTTTATCCAGTAGGAGAAAATGACGTTGTTAATACCCATCATGAGATAAACACACACACGGTCTCTAGGGGAAACGCTGAAAAACTGGAGATAGGAAGGACCACAGCCAACAAGCCAACAAGTCATCTTCTAGGCTAACAACAAGGCAACAAGTCGTCACTGTCTTCTAACAAGTCTTCTCTTCTAGATCCAACAAATTTTCCAGACTTGTGCCTGAGAAATGGCATTTAAACATCCCATTTTCAAGTACTCATAGCTTTTAGCAGTTCTGGAGAGGGTGCACTAACCTCGCTCCCATGTCTACATTGTCCCCTGGTGACAAACTGGAGAGGATTTAATAGCGTTGTGTTGACTGAAAATTGTTGAAGGTGTATTAACATCATGCTGACCAAGTGAGTCGTTCGGCACGTCTTTATGGATGTGTCACGGATTTGCATAATGCTGAAGAAATAGGATAAGGGTCACACGCTGTCACAGTTAATAAACTCTAATAGGGTTTTAATCCTCATTAGGGCTTTAATTCGGTTTGGAGCTTACGCTTGCTCTCCAGTTCTACTTTTTAAGTCCACCTCTCATTAACTGAGTCCGTACTTAGGAACTGGTGTCCAAATGCCCAGCTCTGGGTGCACGCACCCTGGACAAGCTGCATTTTTTACAATAGTGACCCAAAATAGATTGCTGCTTTCCAGTACGCCTGTGTTAAAGGGTATTTTTTTCTGTGCAAAATGGTCTTTGGGTTTTTCCTGCCTCGCTTTTCTGTAGAGGAGCATGCGGTGCCTCCTACACTCAGGAGACGGTGGTGATGGAGTGATGCAAACTTGGTGCCTCTTAAAATGCAATATTAATTGCTTTTGTGATGATCTGGTCATAAGAGCTGCCAGTACCCAAAAAATCCATCCCCCCGCCTTTCTGTTCTGTTGGTCCAGGATCAGTCTGTCTCGTCTTTGCATTAGCCATGAGGCAGGATGGGCAGATCTCTCCATAAGTGAAGATGTTTAAAGTCTTTAGAGGTCTGTAGCTGGCTCTTAAATACCACTTGGGAGTAATTTCTTACCCGGAATTGATCAGTGCATCAATATAATGCTCTTCAGAAGTGATAACAAAAGGGGGGAGATTTGCTTTGCTTCTGCCTCCTTCTAATTTTCTGAGTCTTGCATCGAGCGATGCACCCCACAGAAATGGTTATTTATTTTGCGCAGGCTTTTTTTAAACAAAATGTTAGTGTAAGTGTTTATGTTGGTTACAAGAGCTCTTCATGCTCTGTTTTTGTCTGGGTCAAAAATGTTTGAAGTTGAAGGTCAGAGGCTGGTTGCCATTCCAGACAAGGTCTACACTTGCTTTGGTTTGAATGGAGTAATTGGGGAGAGGATCAGGTTTTTGCATTTTGATATCACTTTGGATCTCCCTGAAGCTGGTGGCGTCCGCGCTCCAGAAAATGCTCGGCTGTGGAAGTGTATGATTAAACCCACATGGCTTCCAGCAGCATCTTGATGGCTTTTTCTTTGGCAGGATCTGTTTGCCTTCTGCTACCTGGGATGTGCAATCACTGGGATGTTGCTACAATTACGTGTGATAAACCAGCGCTCTTTGCCTTTCAAAGCCCTTCAGCATTTGTTTCCACCCATCCTCTATTCTCCAGGCTTTATTTATTACCCTTAGTCTGAAAAAAATTATAAATATTTGAGGCTTTGTTGTTAGAATGGAACTATTTCTCGCTCTTGCTTGAATATTAGGTTAGTCAACAATATAAGCACTGAATGCAATTGCGGGTGGTATGCTGGGGAACTTTTTATCCCAGCAGACCATGTGAAAATGTCTGTAAAAGGTTAACTTGGCGTCTGCTGGGAGGGCAGGTCACCACCATGGCCTTCAGCGTTTGCAGTGGCTCTTGAGGGGGAGAAGCTGGAGTCAGCAGAACAAAGACCAAGGGCTCTGTCCGTTGGTTTGTGGGCATCTCTTCACCTTTCAAAGTTACTGTTGGTTTTAAAAGGAGCCGATGCCCAAAAGCAGGGCAGAGCTTGGCATCTCCTCTACTAGGCTACTAAGAAGACAAAGTCAAGATCTATGTTTGGTAAGGGTATCTCGAATTAAGGTGTCACTGAGGACCAAACCCATCCATACGTATAAATGAAAAGTGGATTGAGCTCAGCTCAGTTGTGGTGGGCCACCTTGATGGCAGCCTGCATTCCATTCAAGGCGTATTTTGGGATAGAAGATTCCCCATTAGATTACACCCTGGTAGATACTTATATCTTAAATGCTGATGTTGCCCCTACAACAACCTGTGCTTTGCTTCAAAGAGCCGAGCTGGAGATTTCTCCTGGTTTTGGCTCCAGGACCAAGTCCAGAGTCTAGAAGATTTGTGGCGTTGCAGTGCCAGTGTGGACTTTGCACAAATCCAAGCCTGAGTTTTACTATTTCTGGCAGCTCTGCAGCTCTGGGAAGGCCCAGGGAGACAGGCAGGGGAAAGACCTGAGATTTGAAAAGAAATTGGAAGCAAGAAGAGGTTTTTTCTAATGAGTTTTTCAGTCGGTACATCCAGTGCCTGAGCTTCACAGCGAAGGGGCCCATCTGCTTGTGAAGCGCTACATTTGTGGCAGTCCATTTGTTTTTCAGTATTTAAAGTCATAAAATTCAACTGGCAGCTTGTAGCATGGAAGTGCTCCTTAGATTTATTTTTTTTTTAATTTTTTTAATTTTTCTTTTTAAAACCAAGTTGTAGCAGGGTGAATAAAAGGTGCCGGTTAAACCGGAGTTTTAGGAAGTGAAAAGGGTGCTTTAATTTTGATTATCTGGGTATAAGCTGTTGTCGTTTCTGAATATGTAGCGAAGCGTTCTGGCATTTATTTTTTTTTTCACGAGAGCTGTATTGGCTCTGGCCTTCCAACCCCCTTCACAGGCTTTAACGGCAGCAAA
>VXBH01004540.1:65115-83175 GCA_013400035.1 Rynchops niger | reverse complement strand
GTGGGTCATTGCTTCTGTTGGAGAAGGTATATGGGACTCTGTAATGCGCAGATGATGTTGTTACAGCAAAGAAGCCTTTCAAATTCAAGTTTCAGGGATAATGATTTTTTAAAGTATTGATTTTTATAATGTGATTGCAACCAGCAGAATTATTCTTTAGGGAAAGGGAATAAAATTTACATTTTCTATCTTTTTTTTTTTTTTTTTAAAGTAGGTGTACAAATTAGTGTGTCAATGCCTTTTTCTTTTTTTGTTTCTTTTTTTTTTTTTTTCTTGATTTCCTCCTTTTTCCATTTGGAAAAAAGGTGGAGGGGGGCGGGGATTTCTAACCCATTATCTTTCCCTGGATTATTTTGTGCAGAATGGCAGGGGTAAGAGATCCTGCCCCTGGGGTGGGGAGCGGTGGTGGCGCTGTGAGGACGGCGGCAGACGGAAGATGTGCTCGTGTGTGTTTAAAGAGTTTGTCATCTTAAGAATTGCGAATCCACTGCACTTCTACAACTGTGTTTTACGGAGGCTTTTAATTTGAGCAAGTTTGGTTTTCTTAGATTATATCTTTTGCCGTTTCTAAAAGACAGGCTGTCGCTGCTGAAACTGTAAGTCCTGTCTCCAAAACACTTCAAAGAGAGATTTTAATTCTTAAGTCTGTCTTCCCCTTGTCCCTTTTGGCAGAAGACGTTTCCTAAAATACATCTATTTTTAAGGTAGCCTCAATCGGATGCCCGTCATGAAAACTTTCAGGCCGATTCATTTGGCAATGCAATCTTACGAAGAACCCCAAGTATGTTATATCAGGATCTTGGCAAAAGTTAGCCAAGCCCAACAAGTGGCATTATGACCACATAATAAATAAAATATTTATCCTCGCTAGCCTCATATACAGGAAACCTATTGATTAAAACCTTGTCTTCGTCTTATTTCCTGAATCACCGAGTCAAAGTGCGTTTGATCTATCTTGTTTTCAAATCAGCAATATTTTTGCGTGTGTGCAAGATGTTGCGCTCCCTTTGATCCCTGAGAGATTTGTTTTGGCATTGCAGGAGCTATTTTTAATTTGCTTTGTGAGCGAAATAAAAATGGTTTTGATGAGTGCCACGGTGTTCCAGATCTGCCTAAATGTCATGTAAGACTTGCAGAAGAGACAAGAAGCTGTAGGTGCCCACCTGAAGACAAGCCATATATAATACGTGAGATATTTCAGAGAATAATCGCATTTAATATATGTAGGATAATAAATACAGGAATGAATAAATACCCTGATAAATATATGAACAAACGTTTAAGGGCTTATTTTAAATGTTGCGCTGCAGAGGAGAGGTTGTACAACTCTTTCCTGAATAACGAGCCTGTAATTACAAGAAGAATATCGGGAATTTTGCAGACCAGGTTGTGATGTGAAGAGCAGGGATGGTTGGTCAGGCTGAGCATCCTTTGCCTGCCACTCCTCTCTGTTGAACAGAGAAAATAAGAGCGAGACATATCGAAAGGGACAAATTGCTGTATGGGCTTTTCTTTATTTATTTCAAGGGTTTTATGGACTAGTGGTATCTTAAACCATCTGCGTGGTGGCATACGGCAATGCAAGACGAATGGCTGAAATTAAAAATGAAAGTGGAAAACTTGTTTTCCAAGTTGACTATTCCAATAATTTGGGGAGAAAAGTGAAATCATACCCTTGAAATTGCAGCAGCGCCTTAATTTGAAAAGTAGTAATGTTCCCTGATGGTCTTTAGATTAGGTACTTTGCTATCTAGTGAGGGTAGTGAAGGGCTTTATCTATAATGTAATGTCATCCAGCATCTGTTCTAAAGAATAAATACTTGGTTGAAATGAAAAAAGACTCCCAAGCAAAACAAAAACTCGAGTCATATAAAATAGATTGATGTCTCTACTAGTATTTTATAAATGTGCATTGCATGAAGGCAAAGTGCTGCCTTCAACTCTTTAAGCCAATTAAACATATTTCATTGTAGAAAGCTGCTGCTGGTTTGGGTACCATGGACTTCATCCCAGTGTGGGACATCACTCCCCAGGAGCAGGTCTGTCACGGTGCTGGGGGGTGAGCTTGGAGAGCTGGTTTTGGGGGTGAACCCCTAGCACCCAGCAACACCGGAGCAACTTTGGTGTCGCAAACCGGATTTCTTTGCTGTGCGTGCGGTGGAAAAGCTGCCAGGAGCAGACCGCACGTACGATGAGGCAAGGTGAGCATCCCAGTTTCATCAGCTGGGGGAGCGTGCAGGGTGAAGTGCTGTTTCCACCGCCACAACCCGTCTGTGATGGCGTGTCTGTCCAGGAGTTCTCCGCATTTGTCTCAGCCAGAGAGAAGAAATTGGCTTATAAGGAGCCAACAAATTTGCAAATGAGATCCATGTGTATGTGTGCTCCACCCTCCCTATATTTTCTATACATTGCTTTGCCAGGAGTTTCCTACCAACTGTTATGATACAGCCATCACTTCTAAAATTAACCACTGAAGAATTTGCAATCTGGGCCGTTGATCATGTTTTTGGGTCCCAAGTGTAGCAAGGAGAGCAGCTCTTCATGGGCTTCCCAGCTTACCATGTATCCGAGCCCATCTTGGGAAGAAGAGAGCGATGGCTTATCGCCCACCCTGCACATCCCTGGAGGAAACTGGGCAGTGCTGGGGCGGTGCAGGCTTAACGATATCCTCATCTATTTTAGGAAAAAAAGAGGAAAATTCAACAGTTAAGTCCTGCACAACCACTGCAGCCTCTAATAAAAGGGGGAGGAAAGGTATTGCAATATAAACCCATACATGACTGTATAAAGAAAACGATCCGTTCTTCGTTGGCTTTAAATAGAAATGATTTTCATTTTTAATTGCGCGCCTTTGTGTAGGAGCAGTTAATTGGGCTGGTTTACGTAGGACAAAGCATTACGGCAGCGAGAAACCTTCCTGGGTCTTGGCCCTTGTCTTTCCCCAGAGACTGATTTTTCTGGTGTGAGAGAGGCACTGATTGTTTTCCAGCTTTATCCGATTAAATAAGCTGAGATAGACTGTGGGGGTAGGCAATTTGTCTTGAATTTTTCTATTTGTCACTGAAATATTCCCACACATTTTGGGAAAATGTAAAAAATAAAAACGGCAAAAAAGGCCCACAAACCAACCCAGGTTGCTTGTAATAAAAACAGCAAAAAAATCCTCCCCAAAACCTTTACTGAAGAAAAGGGAAGAAAAAACAGTTACTGGAAGCTAGACCTGTTTGTATTTCTAAGTGCCGGCCGCTTTCCAGCAGTTATTGGATAACTTGGACGTTTCAACAGCTCACACTCGGTCTTTAAAAGCAATATTTTGGTGTGCACTACAACAAATCCTTTTGGTCTCGTTGCTCATATATTTTCATCGTACGCTTGTTTTCGGTGTGTAGCAATGATTTTTGGGGGCGAGTAATTCCTTCTTAATTGTTGTGATATTTTGTAATTATCCTTGCAACGTGGCTTATCTGACGGCGTTTTATTGCCACTGAGCACTGGTTAGCAGCGTCTGGAGGCTTTTGTATGCTGTGAGCTTGTGAGCATCCTCAGGCTGGCGTGGTTGGGATGACGGCAGGAGTCATGGACCATCTCACTGCCGCCTCCTCTTCCAACTCCACAGGGAGAGAAAGCAAAGCCGTGGACCCATTAATTGCACGCTAAGGGCAAAACATTGGCAGAACAGCAGGTAATCACACTAAAAGATGGTGTTACAAAAAATCCAAGGGAAAAAAGGTGGGAACAAGCTAACAGAAGATAAACGGCGCTATGTGAGCTTTATTCTTTTGCTCTGGGTCAGTGGAATAAGGCCACTCAGATGATGTACCTTGATGGGAGGGCTGGTGAGAAGTTTTTTCAAGGCAAAGTGTGCCAAGCCACCAATTTGTTATAGTTGAAGGTTTTATTGAAATAGTTATGCGTGAACATTCTGTTTCCTTGTTTGTTCTTGTACAGTGGCTAAAATGAACTGAAATTTAACCGTCATGGCTGGTATCGTAAGATTTTAAGGGAGTAGTATGTACTGAAGCACTGTAATGCAACTCAAGGTAATAATTTAAACCAAGGATCACAAGCAGCAGGAACCAAGGAAAGCCCTTAAATATGAATTCCTGCTTTACGGTTATGTATGTCGGTGTCTGTCCCAAAGCACACGTGTTTGGGAAAATGCAGCCCCAGGTGCCCTCCTTTCATCTTGGTTTTCATTGCTATTGATCAAGCAAAATCTCTTTGCATCGCGGCCGAGAGCACAGTGGAGGGGATGGCACTTCAGAGTTTTTATTCCCCTTTCTAGGAGAGCTGTTGGAGGAGCAGCGTATCTGCTTGCCGTGATTTGTAGCTCCTGTTGGTAGTACCTGGAAAACTTCAAGTTTTCAGTAACATTCAGAGATTTACCGTAAGGGTTTTAGCCTCCCTCTTTGCAAGCCTTGTGCTGGTACCAGGCGCTGCCTGGCCCAGCGTGGGCTTTCACATCACTTGCTATCATTGCTGTGCAATATCCACCCTCCTCTTTCCTTCTCCCTGAATAAACTCTGCAAGGATCTTGGTGAAGATAAACACATAATTTTTTTTAATATATATTTATTTTTTTCCTTTTGTCGCCGGTGATGGGATTTACGGTGTGATCTTGTGCATCATCCGCTTGAATGCACCAAAGGAAACCAAGCCAAAGTCAGGGGCACATCTCACGGCCCTGGGATTGCAACCAACTCTCAATGGCATCAGGACAGTTGGCGTACGCAGCGTAAATTAAAACAGTAGACAAAAGCTTTGGCAAGGGAGAAATATGAATGTTGGACGGGGGAGCTTGAGAAGCAAACCCCATTTTAGTGCAGAGCAGGAATCGTTTCCAATCACCTTTTTTCTGTTTCTCCTTCAGGCCGTGACCGTGCGAAACTCCATGGCGAAATCCTTGTACAGTGCCCTGTTCGACTGGATAGTGTTCAGAATTAACCACGCGCTCCTCAACTCAAAGGACATGGAGGAAAGCACCAAGGTAACATCTTGACAGCTCTTTTGGCTACAGTCTTGGGTTTTTAAAATAGGTAACTACGGGATAAAACATTACCCAAGCTCCTAACAGCATGTTGCTTAACATAAAGTTAATTTTTCCTCGGTTAATATTTTAGACTGAGTACTTCGTTATTTTAAGTGGCGTTTGCTGAGCTGGGAAAGGTGAAGCACCTCGAATAATATATCCTCAAAGCAGCTGGGGAAGAGGTTTTGTGGTAGCCACAAAAGCCTGTTCCCTCACCCCCTCCAGGAGCAATGCCAAATAATTTTCCTCTTGTGTGTAAAACTATAGGACTGCATACAATTGAGGAGAAAAAAGGGAAATCTTGCTAATGCAAGGTGCTTTGATGAAGTTGCTCCATAAAATTAATTAGAAAAGATGAACAAGCTGTGGTGTCGGTAAATACTGAGATAGGACATCTATAACGAGCAGAAAAGTGAGATTAGGGGAAAAAAAGGTCACGACGGGAAGAGAGAAGCCAGCGCGGTGCCCAACTGCTTTCCCGAAGAATTTATGGAAGGGATGACATGACGTTTCCTGCGATAGCAGGGCTGGGTGCCGCGACCCAGGACATCCTTTCCAAACTCTCTCATGTATTCATCCGTGCTCATTGTGGCGGGGAGAGGCTGACCCCAAAAAGCGCGGGTGTACGGATGTGTCCAGGCACGCAGCCGCTTGCAGCTCTCCAGCTACCCTCGGCTTGGAAATTCGGGGCATGAGCCAGCAGCGTGTGTTGGGTTTTTTTGGGGGGGCTTGTACATCCAAGCTGAAGCCGCAGCTGCCAAGAGGAGGATTGTTTTGCTAAGCGCTAACATTACGTTTGAATTATGCCGTAGGACCAAGGTTGCAGAGGCTTGCAGTGTAGCTGGTCCTTTATTTAACTCCGTAGAAATGCTTGCGGAGTGTGATTATAGACTGGACATAAATGCACGCATATAAAATTTGGTAGTATGCTTTTCTGACAAGAACGGTTGTTAGCGGGGGTGACATCCAGCGTGTCTTCTGACTGCACATGCTTCCTCTCCCTCTGTTTAATATTTTAGCAAAAGTGTTGTGTTCTTTTCTGATTTGTTTTTCCAAGTCATCAAAAGTTTTGTCTGGCTGTCAGGAAAAAAAACCCCACTGTTTGTGTATTTGGCGAAGCAGGAAAGGTGGATTCATTTTGACAAGGAAATGCATCTTAAGTACTAATTATTTTTTTTTCTAATGATCCAATGATTTTTAAAAAATATTATCTGGTCTGAAATATTTAAATACAAAATCAGACTACGACACTATTGCTTGCTTAGTCAGCATGTCTGTAATAGCAGGGCACAACGGTAGGTGTTTATGGGCCATTAAACTTTGGTTTCCAACCACAAATCTCAGCAGGTAAAAGCCAGAACAGCCCAAATTCGTGCTGTCTTCCAGCATCGCCACTGCGTATTAACTCTCTGCTTCCTTCAGCCAAGGCTCCTGTGCAGCGTAACCACCTTCTCCTTGACTTCCTCCCTACATCATCTCATAAATTCCCAATTCCCGGTTTTCTGACCTGTTTTTTTTTTTTTTTTTTGCCCGAAATCGCACAGTGTAGCAACAAGATCCAGGTTGGGCAGCAAGCACCGGGAGCCAGGAGCGGCGTTGCCCTTATGCTGGAGCAAATCCGCCTGGCAAACACCCAGAACCCGGGGCCGCAGGAACGTGCGAGGCAGTCCTGGGCTGTATGCAGGCCAGGTTTTCTGAAACGGGAAGGTAGTGCACAAAATTCCAAGAAATACATATTTCTAGAGGCAGGAACTTGATTAGGTTTATCTTCAGAGTGCTCTATGAACATTGATCGATTTTCACAAGTCTCCCAGAAATCATGAAGATACATGAATCCTGCCTGGTTTATGGGTCGAGAGGTTAAAGAAGGGAGTTTATGTGCATTGCAGAGAGCAGCTTTGTTAAACATTGACTAGCCACTTTTCTCTCGAGTTGTTCTACAGCGTCACTTCCTCACCCCTTTTCGTAGCCCCTGACTTGGGATCCTTCCAGCACAGAGGGAGGAGAAGCACCTGCCTGGACTGGGCAGGGCTGGGGATAGCTGCTCCTTTGCCCTCAAGGAATAACGTCGCTGCCAGCGAGCGGCCAAGGGTATCCGGGGCTCTGCGGCTACTGCTGAGACACCAAACAGCAATTACCACCCTTCTCTGCCCCAGAGGAACTGAGCCGATGCCGATTAATTTAGTTTTTCTTACCACTTCACAATCCTCTTGAAATCGTTTTCAGCTCGTGCTCGGAGAAACACCAGATAAGGGTATAGGTTCTTCTTAACCTCCCATGTGTGGTCTTGAGGTTGGGCAAACACCAAGTAACTGGAAGGTGGACTTGGGAACAGGGGCCTGGGATTAGGTCCGGTCCTCTCTGCAAGGCACGGTTTCAGCACTTGGATGATGTCTGCTTGCTGGCATCTACTAGATCCCTCAAAAAATCTCCTAAACACACCGAGTCTCCAATTTATGAAAGAAAAATACAGTCTTGCACCTCCCCATGAAAGGTTGCTGACTCCCAAGTTTGCAGTGGGTGAGCAACATGCAACTCACCTTGCTTAATCCCAGCCCAAAATTCCCACCAATATTCCTCTGACTTTAAGATATATTTTGAAATAATCTTGCAGGTGGTGAAGGTTCAGAAGGTTTTTAGATGATGGATTTTTGGCAGAGGGCTTGCTTATATGACAGTCATGTTATACAGAGTCATGTAAGATTCAAAACCATCTGCATTCAGAGTGCATATGGGAGGAGACCTGCAGCTGAAGTTGGTGAGAAAAATGAATATGAAACTATATCTCTTCATAAGTGTAAATTTTGATTTTAGTGGTCATCCACAGCTGTCCTATAAAAAAAAGTCATGGAGAGCTTGTTTAGCCTTCACAGAAATTGGCTTGCCCAAATCTACCATTCATCTGGTTGTGGTACCTTGGGGCTTTGATGTGAAGGCTTTGACGTGAAGGTTGCAGAAGGCGGCATTGCCCCAGCTATCTAGGACAACCTCATTGACCAAAACTCATCCTCAATCAAGCCAGTGGTGGACATAATATTCCTCGGTGCAAGCTGCACTTGCCGAGGAGGCTATTTATAACTGGTTAAGCTGATTTAATTGCTGGTGGGCCACATAGTTTCATGATGGGTGGGAAGAAGACCTAGATCCTAACAAAGACCATGCCCCAAGAGAACTTGGGTTAATGGGAATGGAGGCAATTTTCATATCCCAATATGTGTGTTTATTTGATGTCAGCAGTAAGGAGAAGATCAAAAGAAGAAGCTGGGTAAAAAAAATAAACACCCGGCAGTCGTTCTTCCACTGTTTTTCAAGCCAGTATTTGGAAGATGTAAATCAGACCTTTGATATCCAAATTTAGTTAAATGTACAGTGAATTATTTTGGGAAAACACAGTGGGATTTGGCTTATCTTGCTTGCTGACAGGATCCGTAGCATATTATTTCTGAAGAGAGTTGTGAATAAGTTATTTGATACTGATTGTTTTATGCTGCTGTGTATCGGTTTCGCTCCAACTCCTTTTTCCTTGGTCTTTGCTCTGTCGCTTTTAGCTTCTTTTATCTTCTCATGATCCCCTACAAACTGTCTGAAATTTAACCTTTATTAATGAGGTCAGAGACTTTTCCTCCTCTTGAGAACTGGATTACAAAACCTCAGAGAGTCTTATATTTAATTCCCTTTCCATAAATTAGGTTAAGAATTGCTAGAAGTCCATCTCGTTGCTTAAAACGATGATATAGTGTAAACTGTGGTTGACCAAAAGGCATTTCTTCCGAGGGTTTTTTTTTTTTAAGCTTTTCCCATTTAGTTCTTGTCAAGCGTCTTCATTTCTACCTAAATAAGCCAGCTGCTGTTTTCAGATGAGCTGCTGCATACGTGGTGATGATGGTGAGTGACAATTCATGGCCATGAAGAAACCTCGTTTAAATTTAATCAACTAGTTAATTCTTGGCTATCTGACCTCAAACAGAGGCAAAATTGCTGAAGGTGCAATGGGTTTCCTGCATATCTGTTCATTATTTTTAGGTCCCAACTTCTAAATTTGTAGCAAATCACTGCCTCGCACTTTATACAATAGGTCATCATGTATATCGTGGTGATGTAGGTTGGAGTAGTCCTCTTAGATTTAGTGGTGATGGGGTTTTGTTTGGGTTTTTTTTTTTTTTTTACAGTATTGGCTTTGGAATATTGTAAAAAAAAAAAAAATTAAGAAAAAATTTAAACGGATTAAAAAATAAAATAAAAAAAAGATAAGCTTTTTCCCCAGAGTTGGAAGCAAACCTATTTGTGATTGCCAAAATATGCCTCCCTGGTGGAATGACATCACCAATGTGTGTTTGGGGTGACATAAATCAGCTCCAACGATTGCTATTTATTGGTGGTTTGGGAATCGGAGAGCACGTGGACGCGGCTTCAGGACTGCCATTTGCCCTTAAAACTTGTGATTGGTATTTAAATGTCACGACTGTGACATTTGTAGGAAAGCATGAGGTCAGTTCTGTCATCTCAACCAGAAACCGGTTCCTAACCCAGGGTTAGCCCAAATTTTTAAAAATCCTTGTAGACGCACACTTTTTAATTACAGAAATTTTGCTATAAATTTCATATAGTAAGTAGTACAGTCGTTTGCTGCAGGCTTGTCCGTGCTGCCTACTTGTTAATTTTCAATATTAGTTTTGATAAAGGAACAACATTAACATATAAACTAGACTTCACTAATTGAGGTCTAAATTAGATTACATCTTTGCATGATTTCCTTAGGGCACTCGTTCAAAGTGTGAGTTTGAAACTGAAGAATTAGAAGATTTGTAAATGTAAAATTGCTTTGATGATTTTCTTTAAATATTGAACTGCCAACTTAATCTTAAAACCAGCCAGATTTTGTCAGGCAGTTTAAAAAAAATAATCTACTTTACATGTACCTGAATGAAATAGGTTTCTTCACCTTGCTATAAGAAATGACTCTGTACTGGTAGATTTGGGCCACTTTATAATGGAAAAACTGATATAACCCTTTTGAGTAGGTACCCTGAGATTTTATTTTTTTTGTCAGAAAGCAGAAAAATAGCCACGAATTCCCAATTTCTCATTTTTAAAAGTTTTACCCACTTAAATGCATTGACCTCTTTCTTTCAGGAGCTCTACGACGCTGCCTCCTGCAGCAGTGGGCAAATGGCCTGATTTACCCCAGAGCTCTGCCCCAATTTCTCTGGTGTGAAACTCTGCAAAAAAAAAAAAAAAACAAAACCCACATCTTCAAATTGGTGTTCGGGAGGCGTTTGGGAGTTATCCCCGCATAGACATGTGGGAAAAATGCTGGTTTTCCCCATGTAACAACCACAGCAGAATTCACCATCCTCATCTGGTACAGGCAGTTTGATACCAGGAGTGATTTTGTTAAATGCAGATTATTAATTTTTTGAGTTTTGTGTATTTTACCTGTCAGAGCCTGTTTAATTTTGTCTTTCAGTAAAAACTTATGAAAAGACAGCTTCAAAATATAATCTTTTTAATAGAATTCTTTTATAACAGAAATAGACGGGTTTTTTCCCCTATATATAACTGTTCTATTTTGCTTTATAAATGTACTTACATGCACACATTAAAATACATTGTGTAGCGGTTTGGACACAGTAAATGAACCAGCATTGAAAAAAAGGGGGAAGGTTATTTTTGTGCTCAGTTATTTCATATTAAATTATGTTTGTGAATGTTTGAAAATCCTCTTTAAAGTGTTCACTCGCAGCAGGGGCTTAACTATGTCCACAGAACATCAACACGGCGCGTGTGAGTGCCAGTGTCGGTAATTCCGTAAGGATTCTGGAAGTGTGAGCGTTTTATCTTCTAAGTCTTGTTTTTATGTCATACAATAGAGACTTTTATCTAGGGTAATTTTGGGGAGCTCTTGGGGATTGTAGGGAGAAGCTTGGAGGGTGGTGGGGTCGGGATTTGCTTACGGAAGGGCGATGCGAATGGAGCATCGGTGTCGTAGATGAGAAAAAGTCACTCTGTGGCGTTGCCATCATCACTTTTTCCGTGTATAATACAGATAAAATATGAGCTGTTCGTTATACAAAGAGTTCAAGGAGAATTCTTAGTGAAATCTATTTTTCAAAAAAATGAAGCAGAGGATTTCTGCTTGTTAGGCTGTCGCTAAATTAATATATCTGTGAACAAAAGGGTTGCCACGTTCGTTGGGACAAGCAGGAGAAGGATGCTTGGCCCTCGAGAAGCAGTGAGTGAGAGCGAATCCTCTGCCAGGCTCAGTCCTTGGTCCAGTGGCTTCCCATTTTCCATCTTCTGGTCAAACGGCTGTTTCTCGTGGGCCTTTTGCCAGCTGATGCAAACGTCTGGGACGCTGGCCAAGGGCCTTCAGTAGTCATCGGTGTCGTGGCATGGGTGGGGATGAGGAGGTAGAGTCTGGCCCTGGAATAGGGAATAAAACCTGGACAAAGGATAAAGTAGCCAAAGACCTCTTGAGAAAACGGGTTAGAGTCTTATCGTTGTTGCTTATATGCTTCTTTTAATTGTGTTTTCACTTGTTCCAGTAGCTGAAGTCCGTAACGTACAAAGCTTCAACTCACAAGCCGGGTGGCCGCTCTGCCCACAGCAGCTCTGTCTGTTCCAGCCGTAGGTGGTTCCCTGGTCAGGAGTCGAGCACAGAAGGAATGTTTTCCTCCCACGTTACGTGGTCGGTTGAAAACGGACAAACGGCAGCGCAGAGAGACTTGTGGATAGTCTGGTTTATATTTCTGGCAGTGGAGTTAGGCTAGTCTCGGGAAGGAAGTCTTAGGAAATCCAGAGTGCAAGATGAGAGCAATAAAATTAAAACCAGGGTGCCTGGCAGCTCTCAGGTTCTTCTGAGGTGGAGGTGTTTCTCCTCCCTGCTTGAGATTTGGTTCATTTGAGCAGTGCTAGTGCTTTTACCTTGCTTAATACTTTTCTTCAATTAATTGTAACGTATGGACACAGCCCATGTGTAAGTGAGGTGCCTTTGGTTAGACGCCCAGAGTGTGGTTCACTAACAAACTGCTGATGGACCTCTCTTTGCACGTGTCCTTCAGGCTCTTCGCTCCTTTTCTGATGACAACAGGCTTGCTAGGTGGACACAGCCTGAGCTTTATTTATAACTAATTATTAATTACTTGTTTTAACAGAACAGTCATATACATGTTTGGAAGTTGCAGCAGAAATTACACCTACTTAAGCTTGTTTTTCACCCTGGCTCCCTGTGTCATTGAGGTTTATTTGCTGTCACATCCCCATGTCCTTTTTCCCATGGGTTTATCAAATCCATCCAACAGGCAGAGGGCTCAAGTTTTATGAAAACCAGTACCTACACGAAGGAGAAAGGTCCACATTTCTAGTCTCATTAAGGGAAGGAAGGATATTTTGAGCTCGGGAGTGATGGGTTGCACTTGCTTGTGGCCATACATATGGCTGGGGGTCCACTACCTCTCGTTGTTATAGGGGAGCAGTGTTGGTTTGGGTGGAGAGGAGGGGGCCAGGAGGTTGCAAAACAAGCTGTGAATTCATCGCCGTCTTGGCCTTGTTTTGCCAACATAGAAATCTTTGGTGCGTCCACATCTTGATGAGCATCTCAAGAGGTCTTTGCAGGTTAGAGGAGAGACCAAGCAGGCTTTGGATCTCCAATTTGGAGAAAAGGCTGATGTGGGATATAGCTGATGTTTACAAAATCATCAAAGGGGTGGAAAAAGAGGCAATTTAGAACTGTAACTCACCAAAACCTGCAATTTATGTTATGGGGTATGGATTTAGTAAAAGGAAACACATCTCTATTGTGAACTTCTAGAAGTTGACCTGAGAGACTGTGAGGGATCATAGTGTCAATGGGTTCCAAAAAAATTGGATGGTTACCTCTTTACACATCTCTTGCCCGTGAACTAAAGGGAGCACAGAGGTGCCTCTCCATCTCCATCATCCCAAAACTGTGGGTGCTGGTAGAAAGGGGTGATGGGCCACAGAAGAGCCATGTTGACATAATGAGGATGGGGTGTTCTGCTGCCATGGTTGGAAATGCTGGACTGGAGCAGGGCTGGGTTGGTCCTGTAGACCATTTCTTGTGTCCTGGTGGCAGGCGCTAGGATGGCTGTACCGGAGCATGAGGCCCTGGGACAGCATCCATGGGAAACTGAGGCTTGGATCCCTTTCCTGCCCAGAGACCTTCATTCAAGGCAAGCAGTAGCCAAGTCTTCAAAGGGCACGGAAGGCAAGGAAAGCAGAGTCTTCGACAGTCTTCGATCATTAGGATAGAAAAGAAGCTTTTGTTTTATTTGTTTAACAGCTCTGATGCCTAAGTTTTTAATCATACAGGAACCTGACTCAGGGGATGGATTTGAGCCCTCTTTTTCAGCAGCATTACTATTTTTGCGTTCCTTTCTGTCCCTTTCAGTAAGGCGAGAGAGAGTCAGCGTTTCCAAAAATCAGTCCGTCTGGGTTACGCTTCTCAGTAGGAGACATTCACCGTATCCATCTTATATGCAAGGTGGATATTTTCTATTTGATACCATTTTACTTCTGAACAGACTTATTTCCTTTCGTCGCAATGGATTATTTCTGTGCAAGCACCTGCCGTGGAGGTGTTTCTTCAGAAGGCTTGCAGCTGCAGTGTGTTTGCTTAGACACCCTGTATTCACTTTGTAGCCATGTTTCTGTGGACTGTCTTCGTGGTGTAAGCCTTTTTTTTCCCAACCCTACCCCCGTTTTTTCCCTCAAAAGATAAGTATTGTCTTACAACCACTAGAATAACTTGGAACTGGGTTCAGGTTTCTTCAAAGATGGCGGTTTGTCTATAAATTACAAAACCCCCACCAACTCTATAAGGACTTCTCTTTTAGAAAAAGGCCATCTGTCCAGATGTTACGTGTTGTTTCTCTGGTGTAGGTGATGTCTTCCAGATGGCATAATATCAACAATTCCAGTAAAAATTAAAAGTCCTGCTATTAAGTATATTTAATTCTGTTTGTGTGCTTTTGATTATGTACTGCGTACAAATAATCCATTTACTTTATGTGATTTTATTCTAATCCGCATTCTTACTTTTCTTGCAGACTTTATCCATTGGAGTACTTGATATTTTTGGGTTTGAAGACTATGAAAATAATAGTTTTGAACAATTCTGCATTAACTTTGCCAATGAGCGCTTGCAGCACTACTTTAACCAACACATCTTTAAACTTGAACAGGTAAGTCTGGAAATACTCTCTGATGACAACGAGTGTTGACATGAGTTTGTGGCACTGATAAAGTTCTTAAATTGTCCCTTTAATTCTTGTAAATTAAGGAGCCTACATTGAATTATTCAAATTTAACTTCTAATTTATCCTATGACTTACTGCTACCTGTAAAATAAAAAGCCAGTCAGAGATTTGCAGGTTTTAAATAAACAATTTGGGATACAAGTATCCTCAAACATCCTGAAGACCTTAACCGTTGCTCTTATGTCTCCTTGATGTGTGCTCAGAGGGCTCATCCATCAGCACTTTCTTTCTTGCTTTTGCCTGGACTTGCTGCTGTGTCATTTAATATCACATAAAAGTTATTTTTCAGCATCTGTTGAAAATGCCAACCCGATCTTCTGCTGGTTTTTTGCTTTCCAGTGTTAATTTGTGGGGAGGGAGGGAAAATGTCACTCTCATACATGTTCTGCAAGGTCAGACTTGACATCCTTACGACCTCCAGTAGCCATGGTAGACAAGGAAAGGCTGAACTTTAAGCTTTGCTTTAGGTTTGTTAAAACTAGGTGGTGCTTTCCAGCCCCAAACTAGTGTGCTGTAAGAGAGATAACAGAAATACAGGCCATAATTTAGCAGGTAACATATATGATAAGATGGCATAGTCTATTAATTAGGATGGGAGGAGGCTTTTCCAAACATCATTTGTTATCTAACAACAAGCAGGACAAGAAAACTGCTAAAATACACGTTGTTTCATAGGTGCATAACATATAATTGGGCTGTATAATACGGTAAATATGTCATAGACCTTNTTTTTTTTCTTTTTAATGCCAGTCTGCATGCCCTCCCTTCAGGTGAAGTTCTTCTTTGGGAGAGGTCAAGGGAAACCCTCCTTAGCTTTAGTTTCAGCAGGGCTGGTATTTGATGAGCTGCGCTCTGCGGCCTGAGTCCAGCTGAGACCAAAGAATTAAACCAGGCCTTCCCAGAAACCCTGCTAGTTTCATTTTGGGCCTCAACAGTGCAGCAAGAGAGCTGAAAAGTCAGAAAGAAAAGTCTCCTTGAACGTGAAGATGGTCAAAAATAAGCAATATAGCCCTGAGTGGATCACCTGGGGGATGATTGCTCTGGAGTTTGATGCTCCTCTGTTAACTCTTTCTATATTTTTTTAATATTTTTTTTATCAAGAAAGTGTAGCAGAGCTGCTCAAACCCATTTTATTTCGTATTTTTAAGTGGTCTTTGTATGCTGATGCACCTTATTCAACAGATGCCTTACGAAATTAATGGGAAAACCTGTCTGTATTTCTAGAAAGAGGTCACTTTTACCATTAGGCGCAATAAAAGGGCAAACTAAAAGACCAATGCAAAGCCAATATACCTATATTTTTCTGATACATTTTTGAGAAGGCACTTGGGGAGGGAGGACCCTTCTTGAAAGCTGGAGAGACGTGATACCTTAGTGAGGTGGGATGTCAGGGCACTCAGGTTTCGGCAGCCTCCGCCGGCTTTGCGGGAGCCAGCCAAGATGCCGTCATCCATAAGGGAATTCCTGTGCTTGGGCTGGGATTTCTTTGCAGGTTAGTGCTCCTCCCCAAGCCTGGGGTATCTGCAGAGCTCCTGATTGCAGCAATCTGTAATTCTCCTTGGACCGGCTTATAACCGCTGACCTAATTAGCTTTCTCCTATAAACCTGTCAAGCGCATGAAGTCATTAACGGCAGTGTTTGCTGTATGGGTGAGAGGAGCGGTTGTGGAGGCATCTGATTGCAAAGGGCTCGTTCGAATTCTTAATGCCGGAGCACGTCATCTGTCTAGGGCTGGAGCACTGCGAGCTCTGCTGGTGGAAAATATGGTCATCTCCACATAGTTTGCTTTCTATAAATATAAATAAGCTGTACAGCTGCAGGAGCGCTAAGTTTTGAGTGGCTTATTTATACAGTTTAATCATTTGCTCTTGCTCTCCTTGGAACTGTATGCTGTGAGTAGAGGAGTGGATTTGGTGAAAAGGAAGCTGGTGATACATACTCAGATCTTGGGACTTCGGGATGTCCTTACTCTACCTAGCTGGCACAAAGATTAAACTGCTTTTTAACGGTAGCTGCCAGTCTACAGGTGAAGATTGGGTACTTAATATTTTTTGTGTTTCAGAATGGCAAACTGAGTTACATTACCTTGAGTTGTGAATTTATCTGAGATATTTTTGCTTGACAAGGGTTTAATTGATGTCTAAATGGCTGAAAAACAATGGGGTTATTGGTGATGGGTACCTGAAGTGGAGGGGGTCCCCCTTTGCGCCCGGAGATAGGCTATTTGTATCTCCAAAGCTTGTAGGAGGCTGAAGCCAGATTGCTGAGATACCTGGACATTTCTACTAGAATCACCAAGGATTTTTCTTAAAAATCATAGTAGAATTTGTGCGCAAGAATGGTATTTAGCCATGATGTAATTGTTGCTGTGGCGTACTGCCGATGTTATGGAAACCAAAATACCTACCACAGAGTCATCTAACAGAAGCGTGGGATTATTTTAACCTTTATTTACTTTCTTTTTCCTGGTGAAATCTAATATAATGCGCATTGCGAATCTTTTTTTAAACCTTCTGTCTGAAGACAACGCTATTTCCAGCGGTTTGCAAACAACCGACCTCGGGCAGTCTGACTTCAGCCTGATGCCTCCTATAAATACAGCTGCTGTCGCGCTGCGTTCCGAGGGTCTGCAAAGGGCTCTGCGATAGGAGCCTCCTCGCTTTGAGCCAACCATGAGAACAAGGATAAGGCATCTCTGCCCGCTGCTTATAGAAAATAAGAGAAGGCAGCAAAAAATGGTAAATGTTAGAGTCCGGCCTTGGATAAAGGGAGTTATTGATGTTTGTCTACTCTTATTTTTTTTTTTTAAACCAACTGTTCTGGATTGCTAAGGAAAATTTAGTGACGTCTGGTGATGCATGTGGACATGCTTTAGTGGGTGATGGAAGAGTACAAGAGACACAAACCCTAACCTGGTGGTAAAGCCCAGGCTCCTAAATCCCAGCCTACCTCTAAACTCTTGGTTTTGGACACATAACGTTCTATTTATTAATCTAGAAAGATTGCTATTGCAGGAATCCTAATTTTATTACAGCCTGCCCCACCACATAACAAGGGTGGTTTTCTCCTCCCCGTGTTACTCACTGGTCTAGGGGGTGGAGGCTGGATGAGGGGCTGTAGCTGGTGGCTGCAACCGCTGCCTGATGCGGTGCTTGCTCTGGGCAGCAGGAGGATAGAGTGTCCTTCACTGAGCTCCATGCAAAGTGCAGAAGCGCTTAACTCTGCCTTGCAGCATGGTCTCATCCCTCCCTCGGGCTGGTGACTTCAGGTGAGACATCCTCGTAGCTCTTGGACTCGTTAGGTGCTATCGGAGCGTCACACCTCGGCAGCTGTTCTCTGTTCCCCAGCTCTGCTCCATCCCCATGTCCTCCTCGAGTGGCGTCCTCTGCAGAGCAGACAAGCCCAGAGCTGCTGCAAGGTTCGGATAACGCCCGGCTGCTTCTGGGAGGGGAAAATAGCATTTCTACATTGCAGCCTGGCTTTTTTTTTTTTTTTTTGCAATTGAAGGCATTGCACAAAATAATTGCTGTGTGTGAAGATGTAGCTTGGAGGTCACCACTAGCATTAACACCCATGATAAGAGTTTCCTCCGAGTTTCCAGATCTTTGAGGACAGTTTGAGGGCCAGGAATACAAGTTTTTATTTCTTTATGTATCCCATTCTCCAAACTTTGTCATCTTTGACCTTACCAATCTTCCTCCATCCCTGCTCACACTCGTCTGATGCTCGGCTTTTCGGTTACCCCCCCCCCCC
>VXBH01004540.1:1845-55129 GCA_013400035.1 Rynchops niger | reverse complement strand
TGCTGCAACAGATGAAGCGTGATGCCCCCATAGTTCAAAAAAGAGCCATGAGAATAAATAGGTAAGCCAAGGAACATGCACCAGCCACACATCACCACTAAAATAAGGCTCTTCTTTTAGCGTGGTGGCAAGGTTTATTGCTCTCTGGGTGCTCAGGACCCGGCCTGAGCGGGCGAAGCTGGGCCTAATGGACCCTGCGTCCGATTAAGCGGCTGTCAGAAGCAGGCGGTTGATAAATGATGCTGATTCCCATTACTGCTGCACGCATCGCCGTCTCTCTCTTCTGAATCACTCAGGAGAAGCTTATGCTTGCTCAAGAAATATGCAGTCTTCTACAGTTGGCTGGGTTGCCGTATAAAAGCTTTTTTCCTGACTTGCACTAAAAATACAACAAATCGTAGTGAAATATATGATTTTTAAATGCCTATAGTTTAGGAGGGAGCTGTGAATGTGATTCTGTATGCCTGCTATGTCCTTGTTCTTCTATAGGATCCTGAGGAAAAAGCAAAAAAAAAAAAAGAAAACTCAAAGTGTGGAGTTGTTCCTTATTTTCAGGGTTGTTTTTTTTTTCTTCCAATGGGATGTGCTCTGTTTTGAACCTGAAAGGCTTCAGAGCCGTTAAAAACTCCTTCTCTGCATCCACACATATGGATATAGTGTGTATGGTTGGTGTAAAGGTACAGGACGTCCCAAATACTAAATTCAGGTCCTCGTAATTTTTTAGCACAAATTTCCTTGTGAGGTGTCTCAAAGCACTCCCGGCTCTGTAATTCTAAAAATAATACAGGTAGTCTTCATGTTAATTTTGGATGGGGATACTTTGGAGAGTTGGAAGAACATACTTTTTTGACATTTTTTGCTCATATTAAAAATAAAGGCAGAAGCAGCAATAAAAACGAATTGGATTTTTATAAAGGTGCATCGTATTAGTACATTTTTGAGGTTTTTTTTCCTTTTTTTTCTTCCATTATGCCATCAAAGTGTCTCACAATAGAGAAGTAAAAGCACAACTTGGATTGGTAGGACTTCTTCCAACACGTGGAGTAAGGTGCACTTCCAATATCGCTGTTTCGAGAGTGAGTCACAAGTCTCAAAAGCATATGATAAAACTGATGGGGTTTATGGACAAACCAGCTTGACTTTACTCCAAACACCCTAAACCAATTTCTGCAGAAGACTTCTCGAAGTAATCCAGCGGAAAATCTCTCTCGGAGGCGATAACCTTTATAAAAGAGCAAGAGTTGGAGTTACTTTGGTGGAAAACAAATAGCTTTTTTCTTTCTCCAGTGTGAATTTGGGGACAGATCCTCACTTTTACTGTAAAGGGTCATGACTCTGCCGGTCTTGTAGCGGTGATTGCTGCTAGCTGGAGGGCTCGTTAGCCCTTATAGGAGCAGCCGTTAATGGCGGGAGATGTAGAAGAGTAGAGCCCGGTGAAGAAGGAAAAGGAGTTCTGTTCTTTATTCTCTATAATTAAATGCACATGTTGTATCACCATTTTCTTCTAGCAACTAAATACTAAATACTATTTGATGCAAATACATTGTATAATGCTTTAACAGCAAGCCAGGCAAAGGAAAGAGAGAAGCGATGATGCGTCTCTGGTAGGCACGGTGTGCCATACAGCTAACCTGTGTCTGAGCAAAAGCTTGGGGCGCCTGAAATGGCAAAATATCATGCGATTCCCTGTGGTTGAGATTGTTCGAGTGGTTCTTTAATCATTTTCTTTCGCATCAAGACAAATATCGGTGGCGTATTAGCAGAAGAGGTGTTCACTTGGGTAAATGGCTCATCGGTTTCCACAAAAACCTTTGAATTTCACCTTTCCTTTTCTGCTTGCACCCAACATCATTATAATATCTGCGGGGTCTTTTTAGGAGGAATATAGAGCAGAAGGAATTAGCTGGCACAACATCGACTACATC
Source organism: Rynchops niger (assembly GCA_013400035.1). NCBI lineage: Eukaryota > Metazoa > Chordata > Aves > Charadriiformes > Laridae > Rynchops > Rynchops niger. The sequence continues at coordinate 53,204 of VXBH01004540.1, read as the reverse complement.
GACAACTCCAGCTGCATCAACCTGATCAGTAAGAAGCCGACAGGACTGCTCCATCTGCTGGATGAGGAAAGCAAGTGAGTGGGAAACTGTTGGTTTTACTATAGTGATATTTGTTTTTTCACTTAGAAGGCGTTTATCCTTAAGTCTTTGCTCTTATGATTCTTCCCAGAAAAATGCTAATAGCTCACTGGGCTGATTTATCTTCTGTCTCCAGTTTTGTTTCCGAGGTGGTGATGCAAACAGTGGAGAATCAGCAAGCTGAGCAAAACGCCTTAACAAATAATAATTAAAATTCTGTTTCAAGAATTTCTTCCATTAAAGGGAAGGGCAAAGGTTTCCTTGACTTCTCTCCTCATTTCTCTCCCTGTCTCTTGTGGCGTAACGATGTGAAGATGCGTGACGCTGAGCTGAGTGAAGGGAGAATCCAAGTGCATGAGTTAAAGCAGGTTGTGTGGGTGCTGAGGTTGAGATATAGGGTGGATTTATCAATTTACTTTTAAAAATTAAGCCAGAGTGAACTGAGGGCAGTTGTATGTAGGGGCTGCAGGGCTTCATGAGCGGCTGCGGTTGGCACCCCTGGGTATTTATATCCATCCCACTTGTCTCAGTAGAAGTTATCGGATGAGCTTGTGGCTTCTGGGTTTGCCTTTGGGTGGAAAGTTCTGAGCATAAGGCACCTCCCGTCAGATGCACGTGCCAGTTTTCTCCCTGGAAAGGTCAAGGAAAGGCCAGGTGGGTCTTCAGGTGTCGCCTTGGATCTGCGTGCTCTGGTCCAGGGCACGAGCTCTCCTCCCACCATTTGCTTGCAGCTTTCTCCTCCGTTTCTTGTCTCATTGATCAGGCACACAGCAGTGGTAATGCTGTCTCACTGATACCACACTAGACTAAACCAGCTTAAATTAGGTAAAGCTGGGAAATATACCCCCAAGTTGCAGATTTACATGAAGTTTGAGGATGGAGGATTGGCTTGTTCTTACCAAGCTGCTCAAGCTCTCTGTCCTTTGTCTTCCTCTCTCCTATGCCAGCATCAGTCAAGTAACTCCTGAATGTGATGTGAGATTTGTAGGAAAGCAGCTCAATATTTCCTAAATGTGTGCATATCCCATAGATATAGGAGCAGTCTAAGCTGTCAGAAGCTCGGGGTTTCAGATAAAGGTAGCTACTCTGGAAAATGTCCATGCAATAGGCATGTATGCAGTATGCCGCAATAAAAATACACCTGTTTGTGCTTTTCTAACCGATTTCAGACCGTCACTAAACCGGTTAAGAGTTCTTCAGACAACAGATACACCTTGCACTCGTATATAACCACATGAGAGCATACACAATAGTGCTTGCTTAGTATCCGCAGGCACAAAAGTGGAAGCTCAGGATTTCTCTATTTTCCCATTGGTGGTCAAGGACGAAGTGTAAAAGGTTTTTCGTTGGGTTCACGGCTTTCTTATTTTTAATTCTTTCCACTCAGTTTTCCTCAAGCCACAAACCAGACGCTGTTGGACAAGTTTAAGCGTCAACATGAAGGGAACTCCTACATAGAATTTCCAGCGGTCATGGAGCCAGCTTTCATCATCAAACACTATGCGGGCAAAGTGAAGTACGGAGTGAAGGTCTGTCACCCAGCTGTTCCCCGGCAGTTGTTTTCATTTAAAGCATCGAGCTGTGATGGGGAAGGAGAGCCCCAAAGGCTCCATGGAGATGTTTTGGAGAGGACTTGGCTAGAAAAGAGATGTGAGGGTTGGGAGAGAAGTGTTTGGTGAAAAGCTTGGCTGAAATGAGAAGGTGGTGGGGATGGTGTCTTCCTGCTCTCCTCCACCTTGCAAGCTCTGCGTGTTGGCATTTAGGGGAAGAATTTAGGGATGTGCACTGAGGTTAATGACACGTCCCAAGCGATGGCTTGAAATTGGGTATTTGATAGCCTTTCTGGGCTTGGTTTGTTTAGAAAACCCAATGTTTTTTGCATCATTAGCCATTTTTAAATAGGGGTTACATGAGCATAGGTCTTAGCATGTCACTTAAAATGCCACACAAATGATTTCAAACTTGGCCTTATTTATATTGATGCCAATTATTAGCAGAAAGAGTTCTGGTGGGCGGGTGAGCCTGGATGATTTACGACTCAGGATTTACGACTGCAAATCCGTAATTGTGTTTCTGATGCAATAAATGCATGTGACACACTTTAGCATCGGCTTCAAGATGCTTGAGAGAACAGGACTGTGGGTTAAAACATTTATTTTCTGGACATAAAGAGGTATCTAATATGGGGGCAGAAAAAAAAGATAGAAACAGCATTCAATAATTGTGCTGTCCCAAGGATAGCCTGGCAGATCTTACCTGATGTATCTTGTAGATATCGTTTATTTTCCTCTTTTCTCCCCCTCTTTTTCCTCACACCCTAGGATTTCCGTGAGAAAAACACAGATCATATGCGCCCGGACATTGTAGCTCTCCTGCGAAGCAGCAAAAACGCCTTTATCTGCGGGATGATCGGGATCGACCCGGTGGCCGTGTTCCGCTGGGCAGTCCTGCGGGCCTTTTTCCGGGCGATGGTTGCTTTCAGGGAGGCTGGAAAACGATATGTGGAGAAGAAAACTGGTACGTGTGCCGATCTCCTAATCCTAGCGCCTGTTTTCCACCAGCAAGCATAGATCTAATATATTACTACAGTATTTTAAGTAGCCTGACTTATTAGGAGCTATTAATCTATTTTTAAAAACTCATTAAAAGAGTGTATAGATTTTTGCTATGCAAAAGTTACATTTAAAGGTACATTTGGATTTTAACACATCGTAAGAAAAGATTTTCACTTTACTGGTGCTTTAACTTTTCCTTTTTGTAGGATGCATGCGTAGAAAATCCCGAAATATTTGAATAGAAACATAAAATTTATTCAGCAAATAAGGCAAATTATTTTTGCTAGGAATTCTTGAACTGTTAGTTACATCTGGGAAAAAAAAAAAACCAAAAGGAAATAATTCTCCTCTATAATTTTTCAAGCTGTTCACCCTTTAAGCTGCAAGAGACCGTGTCTCTTGTCTAGCAAAATTCATTGCTTCGCAGTCACCCAGAACCACCTCATGCCGAACGCGGGGGCGTTAAATTAAAGGAAAGTAATGGTGCATCATCATGCTGTGGCACGCGATACCTGGCTGTGCTTTTCGACCATTTCTCTGCATAAAGCCATTTCGCGGAGGCGGGTACAAGCTATTACTATCAATTTCTGGGCACAAGAGGGCTTGAAATTCATGATGAAATTAGAGCCTCAGCAGGGAAAATGTCAGCTGAGTTAAAATTAAGCACGGAGCCACCCCATGAATTATTTTTTTTTTGTAAGTCGGAGAGGTGTGCATCAAGGAGAGCCAAGGAGCTTTGGTCAAGGAATGTAGTTATGGAAGCAGGACAAGCAGAAAGAATAATTTTCTTGTTTGGGGTGAATAATAGCATCCCCAGAACAGCAGGAGGCTAAAATCGGCTTTCAGCTCTTGAGGCTTTTCCTCTCGAACCGCTCGGATGCAGCGTAAGAGGGAAAAAAAGATGTTTCTCGTGAACCTGGGTCTATCTGGCACATCAAGGCAGAGGCGTTTCGAAACGCCAAGAGGTAGATGGCATCGGGAGGAACATCACTCAAAAGAGCTGGCTTTGGGAATCCCGATTTGCATATTTGCCTTTTTTATCTTGCGTAAAGCCTGGGCTGAACTAAAGCGAGCTGGTCAAGGAGATAAAAAATACGCATTCAGTCTTGGGAAATAAGAGATAATTTCAAGCCCTCCTTTGCTTTCTGTGTCTCTGGCAATCGGTCGTGCCTGCCGTGCTCCTCTCCTCACTAGCTACCTTTCTGCTTTTCTGTCTTGACTTTGTGGCATTAACTTGCTTATATCTATAGCTATCTATAGATATCAATATATAGGTATAGAATAGAGTCCAGGAGGTTTTCAGACAATTCTGGGAGACTCACCTCTTGCACCACCTTCTCTTTCCATACCAAAACTAACACGGTAACAGCTGAGTTTCTAAACCTTTTCTGGCACACGTTGCTGCTGTTTTATCTATCTGTTGTCCTTTGGCCTGCTTTCAAATGGCTTTGTGCTTTGTAACCTTTGGGGTTTGAGTCAAAAAGAAAGAGGGGAAAAAAAAAAAACCCAAACCCCTTAAAAAGCTGGATAAGGTTTATCTTAAACTTCCCAACAATCCTCGGATAAGTCACACCCTGAATTTCTATGTGCATCTTTGGCCTAAATTGCGAAGAAGTCATGAGAAAGTCACCATGACATAGGTAGAACTAGTGGGAGGAGATTACCTAAATCTAATTCCCATACTGAGGTACACCTTACCTGTTGGGCAAACTTGCCCTACAAGCAATGGCGGAGCTGCGACCACTCTTGTTCAGCTGCCTCTGAACTCTTTGGAGAGGTACCCATCGTCTCCTGGCATGACTTCTGCCCAGGTAGTGGTAGCACTTAGTAAGGTGAAATCCATAGCAATGTTTGCATAGAATCATAGAATAGTTTGAGTTGGAAGGGACCTTTAAAGGACATCTAATCCACCCTTCCTGGGACATCTTTCAAGTAGATCACATTGCTCAGGGCCCCATCCAACCTGACCTTTCATCATGCTTTTGCTGGTGAGACCTCATGCCCGCCTCCCGTTCAGTTGTCCTTCTCCAAAATCCCATCCGTCTTGCCAAAGCACCACAAAATAGATGGCTGTAGGAGAGGTCAAGTAGATCACATTGCTCGGCCGGTGTCTGGAAGGTGGGACGGGCTGGTGTTGCACAGCATGTCTGCTACTGGATGCTAGTGGTCCTTCCTGCTCCCCGAAATAACCCAGAAAAGTCCCAAGCTGATGCTTTGCATCTATTGCAGAAGGCATTTGTCAGTTCTTAAAGAATCAGTAAAATTATCCCACCTCGATAGGCAAAAGCAGACAACAAAAGACAGCATATATTTTTTTGGTTTTATTTCGGTTTTTTTACCAAACCTTGCTGGCTTTATTTAGCCTGATCTGAATGCCTTACTGTCCACAGATACAGAGCTTTCGATAAAATTATGGTAGATTAGCTGGGAATAACTTCACGCACATATGTTCATCCAAGTGTGCATGCTTAATGTTTGCATATAATTTTTTAAAAGGTGTGCTGCCCCTTTCTTGGTTTCTGAGGTCCCGTCTGCAGCTGCTACCATCTGTGAGGAGGGTGTAATTAATGCGTAGGGGAAATATACGAAGCGTGCTTTCATTTATTTCTGGCTCTTTGCACTCTTTTGTCTTAACCCTCAATGAACCTTCTTTGCTTTTACCTGTCCGAAGGCCTGTCCGAATCACGCTTGCAATGCCCAACGGGGATTTTAATGAAAAATGGGGATTTTAATGAAAAATCTCCAGCTTACATACAAGCAGCTGTGCAAAAATCGGATCTGCTTCCTTTTTGCATCATCCTTTTGGTTACCTTCTCCATGCCAGCAGTGCCAACCTGTGCTACAGATCCTTCTGTAAAGATAATCAGCATTTTTTCCTGCTGGCTTTAGGGACTCTTCTTTTTTTTTTTTTTTTGTGCTCCTAATATCCTTGTAGCGCAGCGTTTAGTGACTGCCCGATTGTCCTCGTTAACCTGGAGGTGAAGAGCAGCAAAGTGGTGTCACAGTGAGTTTTGGGTGGGTACCTTTCTTTCTTGCCCGAGAGACACCTCTTATGGTGCTACCAACCCTCCTCGGGTGAAACACGCCAGGACCTGGCAAGATGCAATTAGCTGAAGGGTGGACTTTATCAATAACTTGTTTTTTATTATTATTATAATTGAGTTTATCAGGGAGGATTGAGGTAGTCCAAAAGAACTACACGTTTGAACTAGATTTGTTAATGAACTTTGATTAAAGGAACATTAGCAAGCTTTTTAGGAAAGAAATTTGGCTCGTTGACATTATTTTGCTATATCATCGATCTGAATTTATTACGCAAAAATTCTAATTCTTTGCTAGCGAAGACTTGATGAAGAGCTGTTGCTGTTCATATAAACCAGGCTGTGGAGAATCTCAGCTTTCTCATCTTGGTTTTGCTGGACACGAACCTAAATCCTCGCTCTGACGAAGGGTTCGTGGTCCTGGGGCTGTGCTGTCCTTCCATGGGCTCTTCATTTGCATTTAGCCAACAAGGGCTGCTCCTTGGCTGGCCTGCAGGATAACACCTTCTCAGAAACAATCCTGTTGACTTCTGCACATTTATTCCTGAAGCTGGGCACCAAAAAACCAACCCCACCCCACCCCCAAAAAAGAATAAAAACCCAACAACTGTATTTGATAAATAAAGGTGGTAGCAACCAAAATATTGGTCTTTGAGGTCTCACTGAGCCGCATGAAGTGGTGTTAATGCGAAGAAGGCTCTCCTTGACAGTGTTCCTCTGGAAAGTTCCCATTGGTCCTTGCTGATGATTTAATGCGTTGGTATGAAATGCTTCTGTAGCTGCTGACACAAGGTAACTCCTCGGTGACCTCATCACGCCTCAACGGGAGCACGACATATCCCTTGACTTGGCCAGTAAAGGATGACGGGGAGGTGCTGTTGGCACAGTGTCACCTGTGCAACCCCTCTGCCACCCTGTGGTCAGAGCTGGGCCGTCAGAAGTCCTCTTGAGATGGTTTCTTCCAATTTTTGACCTCAAACCCATCCTGCCTAACTCCAGACTCTGTGTCCTCTGCCCTTGAGGAAAATGGAAACCCTTGTTTAATACAAAGAATTTCTGGTTTTCCCCTTAATTGTCAATATCTGAGCAAAGCATGGCACCGGGATGGAAGATGAGAATTCGAGATGGCCATGTCTGGGAGTATCTGTGCAGGGAATTGCGGATAACACCTAGCAGAGGCACAGAAAGGATTTTAAAGAGCAGACAATAAAAGTAAAGGTTTATCCAATCATCTGGTTCTTGCCCCGATAATCTCAGAGTGTTTATAAAGTGATTGTGCTCCATCTAATAAGGATTATAGGTGGGGTTGGGACGTGATCCAGCCCATCGCTCCTGTGCCACGGTGCCATGTCAGGAGGAAACCGAGGTTAAATTGTGTCGAGCGTGAAAAATGCGCGACCCTTGAGCTCTCGCGTCCTTCGGGCTTGTTCTTTACCCTCTCCTGATTTCTGCTTATATAATCTTTCTCTTCTCTCCATTTTTTTTTTTTTTGTTGTTTTTATTTTGCTTCCCAAGGGCATGATGATGCAGTGCCATGTGCGGTTTTGAAAAGTGTGGATAGTTTTAGCTTTCTCCATCACCCAGTCCATCAGAGGAGCTTAGAGATCCTGCAGAGATGCAAGGAGGAGAAGTACAGTAAGGCTCCACCACCTGCCCTTCCCTCTCATATGACACTCACATGCCAAGAAATGGAAACCAGGTGCATTCAGCCTAGAAAGGGTAAAAAAACTGCCCGAGGAGCCCTCCAGGATCGAACCGCTGCCTTAGAGCAATTTTGAGCCTATCTGGGGAAATTAGTAGGCAGAGTTTGAAGAGTAAAATTAAATGCAAACCCAGGTCTCTTGAGATATGGCATCATTTTGTTGGCGGTTTCCCCGTTTACTCGCTGACGCTAAGTCGGGATGCTGATGCTAGGGGTATTTTTCGTGTGTTTTATTGTTGTTCTCACATGTATGATAACAAGTTCAAAGCACCGCAGGTCCAGTAGGATCTGATACAAGGTACGTGGCTGGTGCAGCTGGAATTTGACTTTATTTAGATTTCATTGGACTTTAAAAATAACTTTAGCTGGTGAAAATATTGTCTCCAAGGGCTTGTACTTAAAACTGAAGTATTTGGCAATGTTATTTTACAGAATGAGTTGGGTAAAGATGCACTTGGTCTCCATTTCTTCCTCCTCACTTCTCTGTCACATAATAAACTCATCCTGCATGACAACACGGACACTTCTGCCTATGCTACTCTTTTACATTTATATTAAAAATATATATATTTGGTGCTTGTATCTTTAGATATATTATTTTTCTGCCATTATTCTCTTCCTTCACGTTGCACATTAAAGCTTACAGAAATAGAGCACTGCTGTATGCAGTCTGCAAAGGCAAATCCTCAGCCTGAGTTGCTAACTTAAATATCGCGCAACTTGGGCATAAATGCAAAACCACCCAGGCTTTTTCTGCAGAGCCGAGCACGGTAAGTACGGTAGTTGCATGGTAAGTCTTCACAAATGTGCTTTTCCCGTGAGAAACCTCATATCAGATTTCCACGCTTCTTGGAACGTGTAGCTTTGGGAGAGCAGAGGTGTTTTAATTCTTAATATAGGCTTTAATTTTTAATTTCCAGTACATTGGGTTCTTCCTACAAGTTCCCCCCATTGCTACAAGGAAATAGAAAGCAGTAAGACAAGCTGTAAGAAAGACAGCAATAGATTTTCTTAAGTGGCGCTGTACTAAGTGACCTTAGTGGTACTACTAAGACGCTTTTGAAAAGGAAGGTGATTATCAGTAGAGTAATTTTAATTGCAAATAATTAATTGGTTACATTTTTTTAATTTGTAAGTTAGCTCAGCAACCTGGGAAGTTGGGGGGGGGGCCTTAATTTGCAGTTGCTTAGGTGTGAAGAGGGAAATTCATGAAACTCAAGAGACACTTAGAAACAGAGCTTTAATTTAGCACGACGCAGTGAAGTTGAACTCAGTGTTGAGCTCAACATGTTGAAACCTCACTTAGTGTAGACTTGTCCACACGGTTTGGTCTCGCGCAGGGTAAAACCAGCAGATGGATGCGAGGGTAACACGCCGCTGTAGTTTGTGAATTGGCCGAGAGCATCCGACCTGACAAACGAGTCATTCATGTTCTGCATTCAGAAATCACTCGGCTCTTCCCACGGGGTGTGCTCCGGCGAGCTGCCTCCCCAGGCTTCACTTCTGTGGCAGGACAAACCGGGCTTGGAGCCTGGATAATTTTTGGGTCCTGAATTTAGTGGCCTTGCGGGCCCCGCAGGCAAGGATGCTTGGGCTGAGGTTGGCCCCGGGGACTCGGCTTTTCCCAGAAGTCAGATGAGGTTACATCCGTGTCAGCCTTGAGAGAGGGACCGAATAGGTCATCTCCTTGCCTTGAATTGTGCCATTAGTTCTAGCTATGCACAAAGAGAGAAAACTAATTGATTTGATGAATATATTGAGATTCCCTGTAGGTCACTTGGTATTCAGCTTGTGTAGCCAACTGGTTGCCCTTCCCTTCCAATCTCAGCTGCTTCGCTGCTGTCTTTGAGCCTATCAGTTAATTTGTGGTCTTCCACCAGAGCAAGGCAGTGGGTTTAGACCTCTAGAGTTCAAGAGCAGAGCTGTGCTGGTTGGTGTTTGTGACTGGGATTATCCAAAGCTCTTCTCAGTGAGGGCAAAGACCTGTTAGGCAAATCAGTCTGTCTTTCTAAAACACTACTGGTGAACAAAAGGGAATATGCTGGAAAAATTGTAATAATTTTCTTCCTGAAATGTAAAATAGATCGCCCCACATGTGACCTGGGGGAAGGCAATGAGTGGTTTCCACTCATACCACGGTTTCTTGCACGCAGCGTATTAGTGTATACAATATAATAACCTGTATTCCCTAAAGAGAATTTTCAAAGCCGCGTGTGACTCATCAGGTTAAATCTAAAACCTTTTTGCTTTTCCTTACTGAAAAAAAACCCTCTATTTCCCAGAAAAGGGGCTACATCAATATGACAACTTTTATTAGGCTTTGGCACGTACGTATTTCCTTTAAGGGCCAAGTCATGGCACAATGTAGAAAAGTCCTTATATTTTTTTTTTTCGCTTTTGTATGTCTAAAGCAATCTTTAACCCAGCTTGTGCACCAGAACTTTTATTAACCAAAAAGTCACTTAAGGTGCTAAGCTGGCAGAATTACAATGCGGTTTTAATGCAGCTATTATCTAGAAGCCTGAAATAGGAATTCCATTTTCCCGAGCAATGCAAGGTGCGGATGCCGTAATACTTTGATACAACCCTGTCTTCGTAATTTCAACCCGACTTGTTGGGTTAGATGGGGTTTGGGGCTTTTTCTTTCAGGGTTTTCTTTGGTGAGGAGTGCAGGGAAGTGCAGGAGGACAGAGTTTGCTCTAAAAAGAAGGGTGTGGACTTAAAAAAAAATCTTAGAAATACCACTGAAAGGACCTTTTTCATTAAATGCTTTAGATTAGAGAAGCCTTCTGTGCCTTAATGGGTAAGTATTCAAGCATATTTACTAAATAAAAAATGGATGCAGCTAGATGTTAGGTACTTTCTTAGTGTAAAACTAGCTACAAAATTACAAACATGGTATTTTAAGCAGATTCCTCATTATTCTTTTTTTTCCCTCCTTTACAATTGGGTTTCTGTGCTCTAAAGAAGCAACTTTTGGCACAGAAATGCCAGTCTTGAAAGAGGTAAAAGAGCGCTCCTAGGACAAGAAATGTAACAAAAAATGGCTTAAATGGCAAAAAGGGGGATTAGAAAGAGAGTTTTGAACAGTAGGCGTAGCTAGGCGCTCAAATAGACTATCTGGCTTGCTTTCCAAAAATCTCCAGAGTTGGAGATTGCAAAACCTTCTCAGCAGGAGTGGTTGGATCCTGCCTTGGAGCACAGGAAGGATCAAGGATGACCTGTGGCAACACATTCCCAAATTTTCTTTTGCTCAGGTTTCTATTTTTTCTAGGCTATTTAGACACTTTTAGATACAATAACTTAACCAAGTGGACCATCAGCCTTTTCAGGCTTCTCCTGCCTAATGTTCAGGCTTCAAGAAAGCTGTTAAAATGCCTTAACAGGTAAAAGAGGACAGTAGATGTCCTGTTAAAGGGATGTCACCTGTTGAGGTTTGGTAGGAATTCACCTTCTCCTTAGACATTTCAGGCTCTGAGGATCAGCAGGACGGGCTCAGATCTCTGCGTATTTGCTTTGTGTTCATCTTCAGAATAAAAAGATCCTTAGGGCACCTTTTAGCTCAGCATCTGGGCTACTATTAAATAGAAAAAATGATAAATGTGGGGAGTAGGGGATATGTTATATTGCTTCTTCCTATTCTGTTGTAAACTATAGTTTAGACGTCTTTCTTTTTAGAGCAGGGTTTTTTGCAATGTTTTTTCCACTGCAGAAATCTCAGGGTAAAGGAATACACATTTTTCCCATGTTCAGGTGAGCGCTGTGATGTTTCCTGTCTCACTGCAGCAATTTCAAGACAGTTAAAAAATTGCTTGGCTGTTTCCGTGTCAAATTTGAGCTTATCAGCTCTCTAAATATCTGTAGTTTACTGACTTGAAAAGTGTTTTGTTGTCTACAAAAATTGTCTTCTGTCTTCCTAAATGCTTGGTTACAAAACATTTCCGCTTTGGGGAAGATAACAGGTTGAAACCTCTGCTTCTGTAACCACGCATGATGACTTTATTGGCTATTTGTTACATATAAATTACTCTAAAACTACCCCTATCAAAGGATGTAGGTTCAATAGGCAATAAAGGTTCAAAAGGCATTAAAGCCTCCCCGTGCAGTATGTACTACGTGCTATGTATGTCCCTGTCCATATATCTGTAGGAAGGGAAGAAACGTGCAAGGAATAAATGACCATTTTTCCAAGCACCCTACTTATGTCCGGGTGTTTTGCCCATGCAAGCAACCGGGTTGTCCCAGAGCTTAGTAATATTTTGGACACAGGTGGCTGGTCCCCCCCTATCACAGCAGCTTCTTCCTTCACACCGATTATTTACTAGCTGGGACAACGTGTCCCTAACACAACGTGCATGTGTGGGAGGCTTGAGCAAACAGCGTTAATCATAAGGGTGATGACTCTGCGGCAGAGAGGTAGAACTTTGTAGGCGATGGGTATGTCGGCATCCTTGGCACCCTTGTATGCCCAGCATGTGCCGTGACACGTCCGTGCTCCTCCTCGCTGTAGTCAATGCTAAGTTATGGCTGTGCTAATTGCCTTCTGGTGCAGAGCCAGGCAGAAACGTCTTTTTTTTCATGTGCTGCTCTAGGTATTACTCGGAAGAGCCCGCGGACTCCGCTCTCAGATCTCCAGGGAGTCAATACCATCAACGAGAGGACCCAGCGGTAAGTCTCTTGTTTTTACGTTGGCAGGGCAAGGAAACGTGGGATGGGAGAGCGCTCGCTGTTGTTATAAATGACTGTATTAATGTTTCTTCCAGCTTGCTTATTAATTTTGTTTTCTCTTTGTTCTAAATATCTTTACCTGACTTAATGGCAGGCAGGGAAAGCAACTTTCCTCCCTCAAAAGGCAGCAATTGTAGGTGGTGTGGTGTACCAGGTGGTACGAAGCTTGCAAAAAAAAAAAAAATTAACAAATGTGCTAAGATCAAGGAAATAAAAATTTAGTGAGGATTCTTCTGGAGTGGAAAACGCAGCAGTGTGTTTGGGTGCAGAACTGCACACAAGCCGTGTGATGGTGACTCTAGGCACTGCTGAGTGTGAAGGACCTGGGAAGTTACGGGGCTTGAGGTGGTACCTTGTCAAATGTTTGCTTGCTTTTGAGGGAAAGAAGCATGTTAACTTCAAAAAGGTTCACTTTTTGCAGTTTTTATATGCAGTTTTATTTCTTTAATCCTTCCTTGAAGGCTCTGGCCATTTGAGCAACTACTTAATGAGACCTTTTTGTTTGAGAGTCGGGTCTACCCTTTGAGGTGCAGAGCTATGCCTCTTCTGCAAAAGGTTTTCCAAATCCATTTCAGAATTACGTGGCTTGTGAAACAAAATGTCTTCATTTCAAAGGGAAATCTGGGTGCTGATCCTCCTCCTTTTCTCCAGCTGCTCTTGTGTGATCCCTCTGCAGATACCTGATTATTCAAATGCCACTTCTAAAGGGGTGTAGTGCCTTTCTGCTTCCCTCTGAGCAGATGTGTGTGTGATCAGAGCACCCTCAGCTCCTAAAATGATTGCTTGGAGCTGCAGACGTCCAGGTGTAACTTCATGGCTGCTGAGTTTCACCAGAAGTCTAAAACAAGGCGAGAGGAGTCTGTCTGAAATGTGTCCATCAAAACCCCTGCGATGGTCCTTGCATCTCAGTGGGTTTCCCTTCCACAGAAAACAAAATGTTCTCCAAATATACTATTAAACCTCATTTTTTCCTGGCTTAAATGCCAAATGACCAAGACAGAAATTAGACACGTGTTGTTTCTTTTTTTTTTCCTAGGGGAACAAAAGTGGCTTTTACTGTCTGGCTTTGTTCACCACGTGCCCTCTGAGTGCAATCAAGACTAGAATATCCCTCTTGCCCCGGACTTCTTCCCTTTGAGAGTCTTATATCATTACAAGTTGGCTTATTTTCAGTAGTCAGAAAGGATGTGATTTCCATAAAATTGTTGGATTGAATTCATAAATTTGTGCCACTTCTCGAGTTTGGGCAGAAATCCAGCTTGTGCCAGCAATCTCACCCTATCATGAGAAGGTGATGCAACCCTGGTTGTCCTCACATCAGTCTTTCCCACCCCTCCTTTTCTTTCCCCTCATGCTGCTACGGCTGTAATCTGTTGGGTTACGACGGTAGTAGGTACATGGTAACATTAGGCAGAGAAGGTTGGTGTCTCCAGAGGTGTGACGTTCTCTGTTTCTAGCATCTCTGGTTGTGCAGGTTTCCCTAAATGTGATGTAACGTGAAACTTTGTCCCTGTGGAGATCTTCACACGTAGATAAAGAGTAGTTCTGCAGTTTCTCGAGCAAGCCTTCAAGTCTGATGTTGGTGTGTGAAGAACAGCTGTGAAGTGGGATGAGGCACTGCTTGACCATACAGCTCCAGCTTCGGAGGCACGTCGGTGCAGCAGCTTGGGCTGCTGGCATTTTCATAGCCCAAAACATCTCAATTATCTCGGCGAGGGGCTGTTGTAAAGGCAGGGAAGCTCCTCCTGTCCCAGGCAAGGAGGGGGATGTATTTGTTTACTGTGGAGTTCAGTCTGTGGTCAGCTCTATTTATTTGGCTTAACCCAAGCCAGCAGAGCAGACAAGTCACCTTAAACAGACAGGATCAAGGGCAGCAACTACTGGGTCTTCCTTCCATCATCCTCAGCAGTTGCATCCTAACAACAGGGTCAGGACAGACAGTTTATTCCCTTTACTGATAAATTTGCAGAAAATGTACTTTTGAGGTTGCCCTAACTCCTGCGTTCCTCCTGGTGTGGTGCCTCAGCAGCCTGTTCCATTATCTTTGCTACTCTTGGGCATCACCAGTGACGGGTCCCCAAATGTCATCTGTGCCTCTTCCTTCTGAAAGCACAAACCGGGTCTCTCTTAAGACCTCTGAAATCCATCCTGTGCTTTTGGAGTAGGCAGGTGATTTTGATACCTTTCATTGTGGATAATTTTGACCTGAAGAGTCATATCGTGCTTCATAAATACTGGTATTTCAGATAAATTGCACTGGTGGAGCAAGAAGGGGTAAATAGAGGGGTGAAGGTAACACATCTAGAAGAGAGATTTACTCTAACAGCTTTCCAGCAGATAGTCCGGCAAGTGATTTATGGAGCTAAATTAAATAGGAATTTGCTTTCAAAGCCATCTCATGATCATGCGGTCGCTGATAAGTCTGCGTTGTACATCCAACCCACAGGATAGCCCGGGGCTTACTTCTAAAAGCAAATTTGAGGCATGACATCACGCAGGAAGTCATTGCAGAGGGTTTAGCGAGCCAAGCGCTCTCCTCTGATCTCAGAAGAAAGCGGATGGGTGGTTTGCACATGCTGGGGGGGGAAGCCAGGCTTCAGCAGAGCCTTGGGAAGCTGGCGTGCCTTGGAAGTGCCTTCACCGGCCGTCAAGTAATGAAAGCCGTGCCATCGCTAACCAAAAGCGCACGGGCCGTCTGTTTTCCTGCTGGTTTATGTTCATTGATGAAACTGTTTTATGTGCAGCGACGTCTAAGCAGCATGCGGGAAAGCAGGTGTTGATCAGTCTGTCTTGAAACCGTTGGTAGGGCTTGGTGAGATGATTGACCTCCCAAGTACAGTACAGCTGTGTTGGTCGCCACATGCATGTATCCATCCTAAAGTGTCCATAATAAACAGAGCTGTTGTTTTATCTCCTTTTTTTTTTTTCTTTCCTTTTTTTTTTTTTGTTTTAAAACCACACGGGAATTTCTAGGGTTTTCGGTTCCCTCGTCCTGTTCAGAGTCCATATATCCACAGCCGATCTCAAGCCTGAGAGTGCATTGAGGTCAGCCAGGATTAATGATGGGTTGTAGATCCTGAAAGTGGCCATTGAGGTTTAGTGGTACCCGTCAACCAGTGATTTTTTTTTTTTTTTTTTTTTTTTCCCTCCTGCAAATAGGAGGTTTTTGATGGACGGGACCTTAGCTGTAAAGAGAAAGAAGATGGACTGGAGAGATCACCTGGGTATCAAAGCTTCTCATTGGCCTTCCTTGAATGGAATGGGCTGCTTAAAAAAAGCGGGTCCTGGAGTCCTCAGGCAGGGGTTTATTTTGTTGTGATTCATCCTTTCTTTTAATAGCGGTACATGTCAAAATGCTGATTTAATGGGGCTAGGAAGGAATTTGAAAAGCGCTGCGGCGAGGCAGCAAGGAGACTTGCACTCCCGCGTCACGTTGCTCCAAGGCTCTGGCTCCAAGGCTTTGAGCTGGCTGAATGAACAACTTTACATGCTTTATTTTTTAATTTCCGTGTGGCACTTGGTATTTGCCCTTCCTCCAAATCAAGACTTTAAGGCAAAGGGCTGGTTTGTTGCTAGACCTCAGAAGTGACCGGTGCCGGAGGCACCACTTAAACCACCGTGTCCTTCGGCATCCTCATGACCAGAAGACTGGTGCTGCATCGAGTCTCCTCCTATTCCTTTTCCTCCTGGCTGAGATAGCTCGGGAGGGCTTGCAGACCCCACATCCTTCCTTAGATCAGCTTTATTTCATAGGATGGTTTCTGCAAGGCGGATAGAGAATTTAAAATTAAAACAATCCAAACAAACCACCAAAGCCCCACCACCAAACCAAAAGTATTGCAGTTGGGTGCAGCCCAGGAGGGGCTTTGCGTAACCACAGACACCATAGGAAGGCTCTTCAACTCTGGGAAATATTTGCCCTGATGTGAAGTTTTGTCAAGTACCTGTTTCCCTTCCTCCAAGGGAGGATTTTGGTTCCTCCCACCCTTCCCTTCAGTCCTGCAGCCAGGAGAGCGTTTCTGGTGACCAAAGCAGCTCTGCTCCACAGCACAGAGGACCAAATCGGGAGAGTGATTTGTGATCGGGTACCAGTGAGTGATTCTGGGCTGACCCATCAGTCCAGCTTAGATGGCATCCTTTGTTTGTGTCAAATAATTCATTTATTGCAAATAATATTTGCTTTTTGTTTTCCTAATGGAATGATTGCATGAATTAGAGAAGAGAGTCAGCACCAGCATCATCTGAAGTTGTGACTGTTAATGGTGGCAAGGCTGACGGCAAAGGTTATAGTCTCGTATCCTTTGGACCACTGGGGCATCTGCAGACCCAAGCCTTCCGACTGGGAGAACTGGGAGCTGTTATTCTCCTGCTGCCAGTTTGATCCTTTTACGAGTATTCGATTTTTGAAAGGTGCTAAATTAGCCAGTCGCTTTGTGTGGTGTCTGGCGTCATGAACTCATCCCACAGGAGTGAATGAACGGTGAAAAGAATAAATTGGTGACTCTCACTTCCTACCGATGGATTATTTTATGATCTCATTTTTTATTTTGTCACAGAACCAGGTTTTTTTTGTATTTCCTAACACTGTGGGGTGTTTGGTGTTGCAGCGATGCGTATGCAGTTGGCTGGAACGGCCGGATGGGGATGCGCCACAGCAGGCTCACCAGCCCTGGCGCCTTCCTAGACAAAGACGGGATATTTGTCAACACGACCAACAGCAAGCTGCTGGAGAGGGCCCACGGCATCCTCATGTCAGTATACAAAGAAGGGATTTTGGCTTTATTCCTGGAGCATAATGAGCAGTATGGGTAGTTAGAAGAATGTAAATAGCCAGAATAAAAAATAATCAGGGTTTCGAGTAGACTTGGAGACATTTCATAGTTGGGTCAAAGCGACCCCAGTATGTTTTACGCATCTGATTTATTTGTAATGACAGACGCAGGAAGAGAGAGAAGGAACGAGTCTGCCGGTCAAACCAGTCTCAAGATATGACAGCGATGTAATGCAGTCACATTTTTTAGCGCAATATCAAAGTTTCCATTACATATTAGGTGGGGAAATGATGTCGATGATTCACACTGCAGCCTCATCAGAAGGTTGAGAGAACATCGCTGGGGTGGCTGGAGTTAACATAGGGTATGAGAAAGCTGGAGGGTGGTCAGTTGTGTCGCGACGCCGCTCCCTCGCTCTACCCAAATTAATGGCATCCCCATCATTTCCAGTGTAACAAGTCCCTTTAATTTAATACCTTCCTCTCAAACCTCTGCCACTAAATTTGTAAAACTGGTTTGCAGCAGGCAGAAGCAGCCCCAATTTCAGTGCAGGTCGTAGGAAGCAACTGCTGAAGGGGATTGGGACGGGCTTGTTTCATAAACTCCTACATTCTGCGATTGCACGTGTGGGTTAACCTGAGCCATTTATTATCTCCCCAGGCGAAATAAGAACTTCAAAGCCAAACCGAACCTCCCAAAGGTGAGCGAGAAGCAGCATTTTTACCTTGCCGGTCCGTGGGTTAAGACTGTAGGTACAGTGATGAGGTGAGGGAAGACCACTTGTATCTACATCAAGACCTTGGTCAACTTGGCTCCGTTCAGGGCTCTTTAATCCATATAAAAGCAAAGGGTTTCAGCCCTGATTTGTGCTGGGAGACTGCTATATTAGTGCTTGTATCCTCCTTTCTTGGACCTGCTCTGGCTCCTTTTTTCCTGCTTCTGGCAAGGAGTATGTACGTGCTGGAGAAATTCGATAATTAAATCTCTAAACTAAAATGAGCGGGTAGGTTGTGCAAGAGGGATGGTACCTGGTAAACAACAGGCTTGTCTAATACTCAATTTCCCTCCAACTTGGCTGCATTTACTATGTTTTAAGAGATGCCAAGAGATCTGTTGTATCTAGAAGAATAATGCTTGCTGTGGTCCTTGCTGGTGCTGTGTCGGTGGTTGGGAATGGAGGACCAAGAGGAGCAAACTTTGCTTTTACTCCTCTGTGTGCACGTTGCATCTGGAGAGGCACAGATATAGTTTATCGATGAACTGCTCATCAACAGTGAATAGTTTGTCTGGAGCCCTTAGTGGATAGAGGAGCCAAATTTCTTGTGGTCAAAGATGCCCTGGGCAAGTCCTTGGAGGAACGTGATCTGGGGGATCTGGCTCCAGCCAGATCAGAGCAGAGCTACATTTCAAGCTGTCCCTCGGTGTTTTCCATTGAGATTAAGTAGGGTGGACACCCTAAGGAAGCCCTGCAGAGGGTATAAAGAGGGAAATAGCACATAGTATGGTGATAAGATCTAATAATACTTATATTTATCAAGAACAAACAGAGTCTTTCTCTTCCGCAGCACATGCTGGATGTGAAGTCCCTCAAGCACCTCACCAACCTGACGCTACACGACCGCATTACCAAATCTCTTCTCCATCTCCATAAGAAGAAAAAACCGCCCAGCATCAGCGCCCAGTTCCAGGTAATCCTTTGCCTTTGGTACGGAGAGGTGAATTAAAAGCAAATACCTGCTCCGGGGTCCCCAGGGTGCCTTGAAGGACACTGGCAGGCACAGTCTTGTCCCATCCTTGCCACCGCTTAGGACATGAATTCAGCTGAGGATGTGGTTTGGGTAAGCTTTGCAGCTATCTAAAGGGTGTAAATGGAGAGAAACAAGAGCGATGGTGGATATCGTGGGGGATGATGCGATGGAGCAAGATGGGATGTGAGGATGGGCTGCAGAGCTGTTGGTGCATCGCCGTCCTCTGGTACCTCGCTTTCCAAGCTGTCGCGTCCTGGCACTTTCTCTGCCAAATCGAGAAACCACAAAATCCCAAAATGATATCTTTACAGTCTTTTCACTTGCATTCAGCATCTGCAGTTCAATCTGTTTTCAAGTCAGCCAGAATGTGAATTTTAATAGAGACGGAAAGGTCAAAATATTGCTGCGCTACCTCCAGGCAGGCAGAGGAAAGATCGATACAGCATTTGTTGTGTTGTCGGTGCTGTGCGCCAGCCAGCCCTCCCTAGGAATAGCTGCAGCGAAAATAATCCTCCAAAATGCACATCAGGGCTTGGAACCTGCCACAAGACACATGCACGAGCAGGTGGTAATATTAAAAAGCAGCTTTTCAGTTAAAAATTCGGTTTCTAAGCAAGTCGAGCTTGGTTTGGACTTCTAATTTTATTTTATTTTTTTGAGATGCGAATCATTTTTAGAAAGTCTCCATGTGTAGACCTGGATAAATAAAGTAATTAAGTCTATAAACACACACACATATATATGTATATAGACCTATGTATATATAACTTGCAGAATGCGCGTCTGGAGAGAGAGAGAGAGAGAGATATTAAGGTTAGTCTAGTCTAATGGTATGCTGATTAAAATACGCAGAGTTTAATTCATACAATACCACGGTGGGGGGGGTTGAAACAGGGATGTCTTGGAGTGAAGTGCCTTCCCGAAACCTATTCATCCTTCAAACAAAACTCAGAAAAGCCTCGGGGTGCGTGACTGAGATTTTTATATATATTTTTACAGCACATACAAATAAAAGACCACTAAACGCCGTGAAGTTTCCCCCCTACCCCTGTGCAGCAAAGCAGATTGTTCAAATACCTTTCCCTTGCGTTTCTGGTGTTCCCCGGCGGTGATTTGACAACGCAGGAGCTGCGTCTACAACCCATCCTTTTTTTGTGTCAATGAACAAAACCGTATTTAAGTCGGAGGCAGCTCTGGCCTGACTGCCTGCTTCCCCTCCTAGACAAACGCCGGGCACTCCAGCCCTAATTTCGTTTAACACTCGTAAGAGAGAAGCATTTTCTCGAGAGAGCAGCCTCGCTGCAAGCCAGACGGATATTTTTTTTTTTTTTTTTTTTTTTTTTTTTTTTTAATCAACAGCAGGCTAATAAAATTGCAGCGCATGGAACTGGGTCACAGGCAGGAAACACAAATGTTTCCTATCTCGGGGTTTGAGTGGTTTGGTTTTTTTTTTTTTTTTTCGCTGATAAATGCTGCCTTGTGGCTAATGCCTGAACACCAGGTTTGCAGCTGCTCCGTCTCCCATTGATTTTAACCATGCCTATACTTATGGTAATCTGTAAGCGAAAAAGCTGTGTTAGAGGATGCTGTAAGAGCAGCGATGGCTTTCCCAGTTGACAACTAGACCGCTGGTACTTAAACTGGGGATTTTCAGCCTTCCCTTTTCCCCTGCGTGTGCTGGTGGTACCCTAGAGAAAAGGATGCTGCCCCGCCAAGCGCAGGGTGATGCTGAAACTGTTCATCACACCCTGAAAGACCAAACCCAGGCAGCAAAAGAGCAGGTGGCTGGAAAGTTTTGCAGGCAGAGGGTTTAAGGAGCAGGGTAGGAGGTTAATCCGGGGACCGCGCCTGTCCTTTACGGATTCCCAATGGCCAGAGCTTGCGCCAGATGGCAGAGAGTGCCTGCACCATCTGCCGCGCGCGGGATATGGCTGGCTGCTGATGGAATGGAAATACCCCCTCCTACGGGGCTGGCGGTCGCCGTACCACCCAATTTCCACGATTCCCAGCGCCGGGAGCGCTTTGCTTGCTGGGATTTCAGCAGGGCGTTTTGGGAAGGGGGCTGCATCCCATGTGTCTCCCTTCCCTCCTACCAGCCCGGTGAGGGGCACGGTGGGATGCTGCAGCATCCTTGCTGATCCATGTCTCCTAATAGACTCTCTTTTTTGGTTTTTTTTTGTTTTTTGTTTTTTTTTAAAAAGAGTGATTTCAGCCTACTTTTAAGAAAACCAGGAGCATGCCAGCAGAGATCTGCTGCATCATGGCATTCCTGCTGCTCCCCGGGCTGGGAACAACAGGGACATTTGCATGCAGTTAATATACGCGTAGCGCAGCTGTGTCGCACGTGCGTGGGATCCGTCCCTCGCTCTTCCCCAGATCCTGGATGCAGATATGTTCTTCTAAACATGAAAGGCTTCCTATAAAGATGTCTGTAAAATGATCAGAAGGAGAAGAAAAGGCTTCCTGGAAGCAGATCATTAGGCGAAATGCTTCTTTTTAGTATCACGCTGTTTTATTAACACATATATTCAAAAATTTATAACTTTGTCTGTAGTAAATATGCAACAGAATACCTTTTACACAACTGAGTTTGAAAGGCTGTAAAATTCAGGAGTAATGAACTCTGGGGCACATTACTAATACCATCTCACTAATGTGCTCGGCAATTAGAGATATTCAAAATATTCATAGGGCACAGCAATAAAAATGCAGTCGAGGAGCCTGGCCAGCCGCAGCCTGACTCAGCATGCTCGCATTTTCGGTATGGTTTTATTCAAAGAGCTTGCGCTTCATCGCTAAAGAGTCAAAGATTTGCGAGGTGGAAGAATAGCTCGGCGTGACGTCCTGCTGGAGCAGTTGGGCGTAGCGATGTTGCCAATATAAATTCATTTTTATGGGCCAGACTTTTAATAATGATGCAGAAATAAGGGGAAATATAGAACGGGAACCTGGAAATCCCTCGATTCTCAGTGATCACAACTGTGCATTTCAGCAGAGGGACATGGACAGGAATATGCCAGCATTCTCCTCTAGAAACAAGCTATGAAGTGTTTAGGGTTCACAGGCTTCAAAACTCACCGCAAATCCCAGGTCTTCCCTTTGCAAAACCCTCATTAAGAAAATTCATTTTTAGGCCAGTAATGAATTTTTGACAATTAAAAATCAGGAATAAATGCTGGGCGGGGTCACTTTTGATGAAGGAAAATTGTATTTGTATTTAAAAAACATCATTGATATTTTGGCGGAAGATGTAAATACTTGTCTTGGAGCTCCCGCTCCTGTCTAGAAAAGGCTTGTTGGTGCGGAGCAAGTGTGACTTTGGGCTCCAGATGTGAAAAGGTCGAACCAGGGATCTCAAAATACAACCCAGCATTGTATTTATCTCTAGCGAATTTGTTGGGTGCAAAGACAAAACCAGCCCAGTTCTTGGTCCAAAACACTCATTTTGGTGAACAAGTTCCCATTTGCCTGGTTTACTTATCATTTATTCCAATTTTTTTGTTTGTTTTCTGATTTAAATGCTTGGATTTTCATTATTCGTCGTGGTTTCTTCTCCGTTTCCCAACCAAAGATGTCTTCTCTGTTGCAGGCATCGCTCAACAAGCTGATGGAGACCCTTGGCCAAGCAGAACCTTATTTTGTCAAGTGCATCCGATCCAACGCTGAAAAGGTAAATCCCGTCCCGTGAAAGCGGCACTGCTAGAAAGCATCTTGGAAATGTTTTGGAAATTTTTACAGGGGGTTAAAAAGAAAAGAAATGCCCGAATCAAGTTGGATCTAGAAGATATTTGTATGTGAGCAATGGGAAGCGTGGATGGTATCACTTGGGTGTTGCTCTTGATAAACTGCACTGGCTCTTCTGGTAATTGTAGAAACACATATACGAAAAATATATGGTTTTAATTTATATGAGAAATATATTGGGTTTAATAAATTAATTTGAATCCTCTGAAGCTCCTGCCACCCATGATAGAGATTTACAGGGCTGTGAATTCACTGGTGCTGTTACTGAGCCCTGAAGCTTCTTTAAAATGAAGTTTTCATAGGTGAAAGCGGGTACTTTTAGAATAAGCCACATTATTCAAACTGACTCAGTAATGCATCGTATCTCTGGAATTTGGCTTTAAGGATGGATGTGTCTCATGGGCTGAGGACCCTCAGTTTAAAATGAAAGTTGCAGTAGTGATGCTCTCTTGTGGATTAATCCTTCGGAGTTTTACCCAGACATTTAAGGACAAAGCTTTATGCCTAGGAGATTATTTAGTTGCTCACAGTCTCACCCATTAGCTGTGCCCCTGGGGGGTCTTATTCAGTTCAGGGGCACCAAACACAACACCTTTATAGCTTTATATATCTAGCTATTTGAAAGTCTCCATCTGATAGCTGCTTGGAAGCAAACAGGATTCAACCCTGGTGGGATTAGCTTGGTTCCTGGGGACCTGCGTTCCCTCCCTCCCATCGCGTCGTGGCCAGTGTGCATGTCATGCAGATGTGCTACATCTGCTGAATCCGTTCACCCATCCGCGGGCTTAAAAGCTTCAGTTAAAGGAAATACTCACCTATCGTTGCCCTGTTGTTCCTCTTCCAGCTGCCCCTGCGCTTCAACGACAGCCTGGTGCTCAGGCAGCTGCGATACACGGGCATGCTGGAGACCGTTCGCATTCGCCAGTCGGGATACAGCTGCAAATACTCCTTCCAGGTTGGGGAAAATGTTTTCAGTCTTCCGCCACCTTTACCATCGTTAGCCTAGTTGCCTGAATGTTGCTAGCTCGTTTGTTTTAACAAAGTAATGAATTTATAGCTCGTGCAAGGCAGTGGGTGTAATGGGCTGATGTCTGGCATGGAGCGGTCCCCTGCTGCGCTGCTGGCTTCTGGCAAGCTGGTCTAGACCTAGGTGAAGGCTACGGCCCCTCTGCAGACAACGTCACGGGTTTTGAACAAAAGGAGCATTTTTTTGTAACATGAACTTCCTTTTTTCAAAAAGAGGTATCCAATTTGCATGCACTCTTCCGTGTTTTGAAATCACCTGGGAATGGCATTCGCCCCGTCACGGCGGTGCTGGCTGTATCCCATCGGGAGGGTGATTGGCATCCTCTAAACAGGTCTAGAGTTATCCAGCTTTTCCTGTTTTCTTCTTTTCTGTGTTTTTGCCAGGTTTTGCACACATGTCAGTCCTTTCATGCTTTGCTGGTGCCGATTTGTTTCCTGCTGGCAGCTGCTTTGGGCCAGATGTCGTGTCCTGCGCAGCAGCTGTTTAGAAAAGGAAAACTGCTCAGTGCTTTTTTTGCTGTGAGCATGGATCCCAACCACACTTGGGAGGATCTCTCCTCTCGTACCTTCTCCGCTCTTTGAGTCCTCTCAGCAGTAACGGATGGAACATCTCAGAGATGTTTTGCAGATGGTGGTAACCCCCTTCCGTAGCGGCCCTTGCTGAGGATTTGGAGCATTTTTTGCTCGAGATGACCCCGTGGGTTCTGCAGAACCTCTCCTCCCACGCTGAGAGATGTTTGAACGTTGCCGAGTCCCTGCTTTGATGTCTTTCCCATCAAACCACAAATGGTGCAGGAAACTTGGCGTTCCCCAGTCTGTAAAATGCTATCTGTCCTTCTGCTCGCCCGATAGATCCTGTTTCATGTGGCCCATGGAGCAAATCTGTTATTTATGGAAGAAAGGGACACAGCAGGACCCATCTAATCAAATCTTGTTGTTTTTTTTTTTTTTTCCCCCCTCAGGATTTTGTCAACCATTTCCACGTCCTTCTGCCACAAGGAATCAGCCCATCTAAGCACAATATCCATGATTTCTTCCGGAAAATAAAACTCGATCCAGACAATTACCAAGTTGGAAGAACAATGGTAAATGTTTGTCCTCAGCCCAGACTTATGTTTAAGATAGAGATGCAACATTTGCCTGCATTTCTGTAATGATAAATTAACATCTTTATATATGCTTTTAATTAATGAAGCTATTTTTCTTCTGTTTGCCGGAAGCCTATGGTTTAAACGAAGCTTTGAATACTGTTAATGCAAAATAGCAAGGAATATTGTGGCTTTGTGTTAAACCGTGGCCCAGGTCTGGTTGTAACGAGGCAGCCTTCAAAACCCGTGTCTGTGTGTAGACATGGCTTGATACAACAGCTGTCATTTTGCCTCCCCCGAAGGGAAAGCAGAGCTTGTAATTCGGAGCTTGGACAGTCGCAGGCTGGAGATGAAACCGCAGAAACCTGTTAGAGGTGGCTTAACTGAAATCAGCAGCTGAACTTTCTTCTGGGCACCCAGGACGTGGAAACCAGTAGCATTAAAGGGGGGCCTACAGGAACGCTGGGGAGGGACTCTTGATCAGGGGGTGGAGCCATAGGACAAGGGGTAACGGTTTTAAACTGAAAGAGGGAAGACTTAGATGAGGTATTAGGAAGAAATTCTTGGCTGTGAGGGCGGTGAGCCCCTGGCCCAGGCTGCCCAGAGAAGCTGTGGCTGCCCCATCCCTGGAGGGGTTCAAGGCCAGGTTGGACGGGACTTGGAGCCACCTGGGCTGGTGGGAGGTGTCCCTGCCCAGGGCAGGGGGTTGGAACTGGATGGTCATTAAGGTCGCTTCTGACCCAAATCATTCTATGATTCTATGGTTTGTCTTGTGATGGTGGGAGCTTTCCATGCCAGTGGGTTTTTTGGTTTTTTTTGGCCAGGTTTTTGTGAAGGAGTGGGAGCGGCAGCTTCTGCAGGACCTGCTCCATCAGGAGGTACTGCGCCGCATCACGCTGCTGCAGCGCTGGTTCCGCAGCATGCTCTGCAGGAGGCAGTTCCTCAGCTTAAGGCAAGCGGCAGTGATCATACAGGTAGGTGATGGTGCCTGATTTCGTTGCAAATTACAATCCGCAAGTCCTACAGATACAGCTGATGGGTAAAATCAGGTTGTCTCTCCGAGGAAGGCGCTTACAATCAAAATTTGACTCCTAGTGCCATAATAAGTTGGGAATGGGGGAGACAGAGCTGGAGGGGTTCCATGAAGGTAGATGCTCTCCCATCTTCATGCAACACCCATTACAAGGAACTGCCTGCTGTGTTTGCAGAGATTTTGGCGTAGTTACCAGAGCCGAAAGCAAGGCAAACCATCCCCGGACCCTCTCGTCCTTGGCAAAGCCGCCATCGTTCTCCAGACCCATTGGCGTGGCTTTGTGGAGAGGCGGAGGTTCCTGCAGATGCAGTTCGCAGCCCATCTCATCCAGAGCTGCTGGCGGGAGTACGCCAAGCGGCGGCACGATGCGGCCACTAGCATCCAGGCAGCCTGGCGAGGACACCGTGCGAAGCAGTCGTACACAGCCAGCAGGAGCAAAGTCGTCTGCTTGCAAGCGGCTTGCAGAGGATATTTAGCCCGACAAAGGTAACGCCATCAGCCTTGGTTAAAAAAGAAAATATTTTTTCTGATGATGCTGACTGGGAAAGGAGGCGGTTGATGTGAATTCAGGCACTGCTTAGACTATGGTGACTTTTACAGAGTGTCCCTTCGTGGGATCCCTGACCCTGTCCCAACCTGCCCTGGTCCTTCGTTTGTCCATGCTTTCTAACAAAGGAGTTTATTTAGCTGCACATCCTACTCCTAGTATAAGCAGGGCCTATTTCAGGTTGGAGCACGTAGGCAGTGGAAAGCCGAGGCCATAAATATTCGCGAGGCTTTTTTTTTCCCCCCTTGGCAGCAGCACCAGTTTAAGTAGCCTATTTTTAACTCAGATTGCCTCGCTGTTCTAGTTGCTGTGCTGTCTCACAGGGACAGGAGATACTGGAGCCAGCCGCTGTGAAGGGGAGAGGGCTTCCAGCCATGCCTTGGCTTGCTGGCCACGGGGCAGGTCTTGGTTCGTTCTCTGGAGGCGCTGCCTGCAAGGTGTGGAGCACCTTGACATAGGGTGGAAGGTTGGGAGCTGCAAAAAGCTCTTGATGCGGGGTGCAAGTCCCTGCTAGCTGTACCAGAGGCAGCCCAGGCAGGATGGTGAAGATGAAGAAGGCAAGGGGGTGCCATGGGTTAAGATCTTCTGGCTCTGTCAGTTTACAAATGAGCTAGACCAGGGA
Source organism: Rynchops niger (assembly GCA_013400035.1). Taxonomy (NCBI): domain Eukaryota; kingdom Metazoa; phylum Chordata; class Aves; order Charadriiformes; family Laridae; genus Rynchops; species Rynchops niger. The sequence goes on along the minus strand of VXBH01004540.1, from coordinate 26,520 downwards.
TGGAGGCTGGAGCTGCTGCCGTCAGCACGAGGGGCGCTTTCAGGTGCGTTGGGGCAGTCCTTGAGTAGCAGAGATGGCATAAGAGGAGAAGATTGAAAGCTGAACGTGCATTCACATTGTCTTGCATCAGATGTGCAAGGAGGGTTGCTTGAGATGCCGGTGGTGGTGAGGTGATGATGATGGTGGTGATGAGACGCCAGCAGTGCAGTGCCTTGAAGGGACGTGAGTGGGCACGGGGGTGAAATATGCTGTTTTTCTGCTTTCTTGCAGGTTTAGAGCTTTGAAAGAGCAGCGATTAAAAGCGATGCAGCTGGAGAATGGCCTATCAGTTAGAGAAGAGGATGGACTGGAGGCAGATGATGCTTTGGAAATTAAGGGCTCTGACCCATCTAAGTGGGAAGATGGCTCGTTTGAAGAGCGTGTGAGAGCTATAGAGGAACGTAAATTGCTGATGGAGAACAATCGGGTGAATCACATTGACCCACTGGATACTTCTGCAAATTCATTGTACAAAAGACACGAGAGAGCCAGTAGCCAGAGCGGGATGGACACTGAAGAGGAGGTTGTTGTGAGAGAGAGACCCAAGTCCCTGGAGGATCTCAACCAGAAAAAAGTGGTTCGTGCAAAAAGAGAAAGCCGGAGGATGCGTGAACTGGAACAGGCAAAATTTAGCTTGGAGCTGCTCAAGGTCCGGTCCACCAGCGGGCTGTCACCTTCAGAAGAGCGGCGGTGGTCCACCGAGGTTGTATCTGAAGCACTTCATTCCCCTCAGGGAACCCCGGAGAGCGAAAGCTCTCAAGGGAGCTTTGAGATGTTAAGCTGTGAAGATACCCCAAGTAATAAATTTGTTTCCTTAGTTTTAGACGAGCAAGATACGCAGATGTTTTCCACTGACTCTTTGCCTAGCAGTCCCCAGGCTCATCTGCAGGAGAAGTCTTTCTGTGCGGCAGATGTGAACAGCAATTTACCCAGCTGCAGAAGGATGCCCTCAGACTTGGAGCTACCTGATAACCTCACCATGAAGGAGCATGTGGTCCGTGACCCCCAGAATGTTATATACAAGGCGCATCCAAGAGAAACTTTCCTTTCCAGCAACCTACCTACTTTCTACGTTCCACCACAAGACAATGTGAAGGTGAAGCTGATGGAGAATAACCTGAGGAACAAAGCAGTGGAAAGAGAGGAGAGGACAGTTACGTTCTTTGAGGCCAAGAAGGACTCTGAGCCAAACCAGGGCAGAGCCTTGGGAGGGGAGGCAGAGGAGAAGTCCTCTACCAAGAGGGAGGAACGTGGGACAGCGACTGTGACACAGGCTCATTCTCCAGACTCTGTCATCCAGAGATTGGAAAAGCTCAACGTGGAGAAGGAGGAACGGCAAAAGCAGCTTCAGCTGCAAAACGAGAGGGAGATGATGGAGCAGATCCGTCAGCAGAAGGAAATTCTGGAGAGACAACGCAAAGCCTTTGAGCAGCAAGGGAGAGTGGAGGCTTTGCAGAGGGCTGAGCAGAGCAGAATGAAGGACTCCTCCCTCAAACCAACCAAAAAAACAGACAGCCGGCCTCAGTCGGTCCTCATCCTGCACCCCCAGAGCAGAGGGGAGCACGGCCCCACCACGGGTGTGACTCCAACCTCGTTGGTGGACATTAAAGGTCTCACTGTTGGGACCAGAGGAAGCTCTCCAGCCCACAATGCCTCCAAAGACAGACCTGTCAGCATGTTCATGGAGCGACGAGAAGGTCAATCGGGATTGGCACTGGAACCCCGCTGCCATTCCAGACCAGCTCTGGACCCCAGGGACCTGCCAGGTAGCCACTTCTCAAGGACGGAGCGCCTCCGGCAACCCCGAATGCCCAACCAGGCCACCGAGGACACGAGGGCGAGCACTATGTTCTTCATGCCGAAAGACAATCCCTTTGGCCTCCAGTGAGTAAAAAGATGGTGTGCTTTCTCCGTAGCTTTCTCCGTTCTGCTGGAGACCATTTTATACAAATGGTCCAGAACGTTGTTGCTGGAAACTGTACAGAACCCCTAGCAAAATGAAAACGGGTTTTCTTGAGCAATGAGTGGGCAGAGATCAGTGGAAAAGGAAAAAGAAGTGGAAATATGATTTCTCGGTCTCTTATGGGATGGGCATTGTGTAAGCCAGGGGAGATAATCGTGGCCGTTAGAAGAGAGTTAACACTGTTTTCATTTACCCTGGCTGAACAGGGATAGGGGTTTTATTTCTCAAGGTAAAAGATGAAGTAAAAATTCGTAGGATTTTTGGGTGATCGGAGTAGACAAGGCAGAAAATGTCAGGAGTGTTCTTGCTTACTGTAGAATTAACACAGCCAGCAAAGCCATTCAGGCGATCTTACCATTGCAGGTTATAAAACAGCAACTGTCTGGAGGGAGTCTGGGGTATGAAGGTGCTTTTGACAGTGTATTGCTTACATGTATAATTACACGTGTATGTGTATTACACATGCATGTGTAGAATTACACTGATTAGCGCAGTCCTTCAGCTGAAGGGAGCTTAAATGTCCTGAAGTGGAAGCTTAAATGATGGTCTGCTCCCACATAGGGCCTGCAGACGGCAGCAAGATCTCGGGACAACATTTTCTCCCACTTCGTCATGTTGCCTTGCCTAATTTTGGAGAGCTTTGGGCCATTTAGCTCAAAAAGGACATAAACCCGCCCAAATCCTGCTGCGCCCTTTCCAAGGCAAAAGCTACCGGTGAATGTTTGCTGTTGGTAGCCCAGCTACCTCCAAGTGTAGTGGTCTTGTGGTTTATGTGCCGTTGCAGCGGGAGGAGATTCCCATGTAATTTGTGCAGGTTCCTTAAGTCCAGAAACACGTGATGGAGTAAGGACCAGTCAATAAAAAAATAGCCCTTGCCCCCCCCCCCGCCCAGCAGAGCCAACAGCATCCTTCGTACGTGGGCATGGGGAGGGTTTTATTCGGAAGTGATGGTAGAAGGAGTGAGCTGAGCAAAAAGCAACTTTACACGTGTGTATTTCTTAATGCTAAGTGAGATGCAAAGTGAGGATCTCCAGGAGGCCCTGGAGAATTGGTTTGGAAGTGGGTATTTGAGAATAGTCTTCCTCCCAGAAAAAAATCCTTTTCATTTCTTTTCCTGGTTCTTGCCCAGAGTGAGCAACAGGAAAAAAAAGATATTAAAAATCCCTGAATTTTACTTTTTATTCTGCAACAGAACAATCACACGTGGGAATCCTGAAGTGAAAAGGTACCATCCGTAACCACCATGATGGGTAGACTTGGCAGGCAGAACTCCCTCGCTTCTTGTCCTTTGGTATTAACTCAAATCCTGAAGAATTCCAAAAGCCCAGGACCTCAAACTTGCAATTTGGTCCTGATTGCTCGGGCAGTTGCATGCTCCTGCGAGCCGGGCTGGCGTGGTGGGAAGGCTTTTAGGAGAAGATGAAACATCTCTGTTCTCTTGTGTTTCAGCAGAGAAGCAAATCATCAGTGCCTTTCCAAGGGCGAACAAGCTAGGAAGCCGTTTAAGATGCCGGGGTCTGGCAGGGGAGAGGTAAGTTGTGGCTTGCTTATTTTCTCTTTTTATTGAACAGGGGTGAAATAAAACCCTTATTCTGCCAGTTTGCCCTCAAAACCTTCAAAGAAGTGAACTCTAAAGCATGAGGGCTGCTAGACATAGGGAAGGGGGATGTCACGGTACGGCAACCTTCACACCTTCTCTTTAAAAATATAAACCCCCCCATAACATTAATTCGTAGCAACTCTGGATAAAAAAGAACTCACAGTCCTGATGGCAAACACCGTCCAACACAGTCTTGTCTTGGTTTGGTTTAACATACATTTGAGTAACATCCATCATTGTCCGTTTTCATCATGTTCTCTTGGGTTTTGTTTCTCCTGCTCCTGTTTTGTTTGCACTAGATATAATATCGTGACCCCTCCGTGGGGTGCAGTGTCACTCAGAGATGTCTTAAGCCCGTACTTGAGCTACGCTATGATGCCAAACATCAGTAGAATCTCCTTTTTATTTTAAAAACCCTTTTTGTTTTGTTTTGTTTTATCATTTGGTCAAGCAGGTTCCCAGACCGACCCATAAAAAGAAAGCCCGCATGGCGCGGACGCGCTCCGATTTCTTGACGAGAGGTACTTTTGCTGATGGGGAGGGGGATACGGAGGAAGATGATTACGATGGCAATTTTGAGTTCCTTCTCTCCTCTGATCAACCTCCTCACCCCGAGGCGGTGCCTGCGGCCCGGCTGGGGCAGGCCTGTTACAGTGACTCCGAAATGGTAATTTTTGACAAAGTGGTGGGGGAAATGAAAGGAGGGAGCGAGCGGAGCTGCGGGAGCCTTTCTTTGCTAACCTTAGCTGCACTGATCCCTCCACCGCTTCTTCTCCCACTTCCAAGGATGCTGGAGATGGGTAAACTCAGTGAACACAGCAGAAACAGATGCGAAAAGGGGAAATCACTTGTATTTCTCAGCCATGGGGTGTTTCCTGGCTTGATTTGATACCGGCTACGGTCTCCGTAGCTTCCTGCAGCATTGCAACTTGTGGTGCGCAGCTACCTATATTTTTGTTTGTTGTATAACCTCAATAGCAAAGTCCCTCTAGGATCCTTTTGCTCTAAAAATGATCTACACGCATCCATAGAAAAGATCAAAGCAAATATTGTCCGAAAAGCAACAGACAACAAAGAAAGCGATATAAATCTTGCACCTCTTATTACTTTTGATTTTTTTATTCTTAGCCACAGTACTGATGATTACTCAGTCCTCAATTATCGGAGCAATGCTGGCAGACAGCGTCTTAGAGAAAGCAAAAACGTGTAAATTGGGCAATAAAAATATAGCGAGAGTGAAATAGTATTTAAAAAAACAAAAACAAAACAAAACACTGTCTTTAGTGGCTTTTTCAAGCGGAGTGACTGATGTCCACAGGCTGCAGCACCGTGCTGCGTGAGCCTGTGCTGCCGAGCATTTGCATCTCAGGCTTAATCTCCCGCCTCGATAAGCTGCTTTCGGAAAATCACAAACCCAGCGGTTTCAGGAGTGGAAGAGGCCAACGGCTTCCAACCCTCTCATGTTTTTTTCCTGACGTGGTGGGGATGTTCCCGTAGAAGGGTGGATAAACACCAGGAATCATCTCCTGCCGTCAGAGCTCGAGAGGAGCACTGTGTAGAGCTGCCTGGCTCCTCTGCTCCAGCACTGGATGTGGAGCTGAGTATAAAACCAAACAAAAGCATGAAAACTGAAGTCAGCAATTTATTTTGTGCTACAGCGCTGCCGTGGGTCCGGCAAACCTCTCATGCTATCCTAAAATCGGCTTTTCCGGGAAAGTCAGATGGCTGAGGAGGGTTTTTTTGGTCTTTTCTGTTAGCAGCTTTTATTATAAAGGATAAATTTTTTCCCAGGATAATTTCCTCACGGGAAGGGGCAGAGATTTGCAAATTCCCTGAATTTTTAAGGTTGCTTTTGATAAATTTCCAGGGGTTTTGCACCAGGACTACTCAAAACCTGATTGAAAGATGCAGCTCTCTGAACTTAGCTCATTTGGCTGCGTCTTAGCGCATCTCCCTGCGTGTAGATCAGGAAAGGGAGAATTTTCTGTCATATTTTACATAGCCTGGCAAAAGCCCCGGGCAAGGGGCCGAGCCGTACCCGGAGTGCCGTGCTGTGTTCCTGGAGGCCACCCTCTTACAAAGCGTTAGGGTTTTCTTAGCCGTAGAAATCTGTCCCGCTGGGATGCGAAAGGCGCTTGGCAATCTCCATCCTTGGGAAGGGACTTGGCTCATCCCACTCTTTAGAAATGCTCCCTGGGACTCTGCTCACCTGGTTTAACAGCTCTCACCGCATGCGAGTAGTAGTAGGTGCCAACTGTCTCTCATCTCTCCTGTATCCCTCTTCTCCTCTGCTCTCCATCACTAGCTCTAACTGGTGCTCAGCACTTTCACCCTTTGTGTGGTTGAGTTCTGCTTTCTAGCAAACGCTGCCCGTGAAGTTGTGTGCTCAGCGATACCCTACGTCTGTATGTCCCGACAACATGAGTGGTGTTTCCATCGGTGTTCTCTGTTGCAGGTTTGGGGCCAGCCCTTTGGCTTGTGGCTTTTCTGGGTCAGGATCGCCACAAGTAGCAAAATTTAGGGACTGCTGATTCGTATTTATTAGCAGAGCCCGATTGGGTGTTGCAGGTGATGGAGCAGTCTATGATAGAGCAATAGTGGTGAATATTAGTTTGGGTACAAACTCAAGTAGGTCAATATCTACATAGACACATTCGTTGTGTCTTGTGATGTTCGCATGAAGACGAGTCAGGCAGCCGCCATGCGCGGGCTGGTTTCGGTGCCGGTGAATAGCTTATTCATACAGCTCCTGCCCCCAGCTACGACTTGCCAAAAAAAGCCTCTTTTAATGTGCTGCTCAGCGGCCGAGGGCTGCTGGATAGACAAAAGAGAGATCACGAGCGACCTTGTGAAGTGGAGCATGTGATGGCTCACCAGTTGCACTGCCTGTTTTGCCCATTGGTTTCTTGACCTTCAAGTCAATGATTGTGTCTCACCAGCTGGTAAGTAGAGGCCCACCAGAAACCAATGCTCCCGGCCTGAGTCTGGGGTATCCCAGAGCAGCAAAGACCAAGAGCATCTTCGGCCAGAGATGAACCCCAAGTGCACCAGTACATAAGGTGGCTGCTTGAAGGTACAGGTTACTCCAACGTGCTTTTAAGGCTAAACAGCTTCCTGACGTAGACCGGCCTTCAAAGGTTGCTTGAGTTTTTTGGCTATTGAATAGCCAAGATTTAACCTGCCTTGTGGTGAGACAAGTGGGAGAAATAGTTCCTGGCTGTGGTCAACGTAACTGAATACCACTTCTCTTTTGCACCTAAGCCTGGAGAACTTTCCTGCAGCAGACAAATAGAAAGCCTTGGTTAGAGAAACCACACCAGATATACCTTCTGAATACGTTCTCCTTTGGCAGAGGCTCTTAGAGAGAGGGACCTGGAAGGCGAAGCTGTTATTTTTCGCTAGCCTGCATGCTAAAGCCATGAATTGACAAACATCAGTCCAAGTATCTGTCACCAGCTGATCCCAAGCATGCCTGAAGACCCAGCAATGAAAGAAGGTCTCCTGTCCTAAGCCGTTCAGAGGGAGCACTGCACTTTAGGAAACTCTTCAATGCAGCACGTAACTCTGCTGCCTGCTGGGACAAATCGTCTCGCTTGGCCACGGTTACCTCTTGCTAGCGCAGGCGGGTGAAATACAAGTTGTTCTTTCAGAGGAAAAATATTTGATCCCCTCTTCATCCAAGGGACAACTCCAGACCCCCTGGCTATTGCCACTTGCCTCCATGTGATGATTTGTGGTGTTCCCTGGCCGGGGATTACCTGGTGCAGAGGCTTGTCTTGCCATGGGAGAAGGTTTTCCATCCAGCCAAGGACCTTCTCCATCATAGCTTCTTAGAGGAGTACCTCAAACGGAAGGATCTCAGTCTAAAAATGTCTTTTAATCCTCATGTTCAAAACCTGGAGAGGTTGCTGTGATAGCAGAGGAAACGCTGAACGACAGTAGGTCAAGAACTGGGGCAGAGCAGAAGAGCGGTGGTGGTAGTAATGGTAGAAAATCCTTCTTGCAGTTATGTCTAAAAAGTGCGTTTCAGAAGTTTTTGACTCAGTTTTCTGCATGAGCCAGGGGTTTCACTTGCTTTGCTCCACTCCAAAAGCCGAACGCTAGATCTGCTCGTGCAGTAGGTATGGTATATGTTTTAAAAAGAAGGTGTACGTGGTGTCTTACAGAGCAACATCTGCATTGCTCCAGGATCCCCTCAGCCTGCCTGCCACCGCCAGCACTTACCAATGTGCTTGAAATGGCTTTGAAATAGAAAAAAGGGAGTAAGTGCCCCCAAAAAATACATTTTTTTTTTTTTAAACTAAAGCACTGAAAGTGATTAAAATGTTGGAATTACTCAAGAACAAAACTATATCATTTGGGCAGGTATTTTAATAAGTCATTTTTAAAAGCAAGTAGTAAGTTTGGGCTGGATGGAAATCACTTTTATGGGTTTTGAAGGTGGTTTTTTTTCCCCAGTATCCATCCGCAGTTTGTGTGTGATCATCACCTAACTGCAAGCGCTACAGGAACAGGAAACCCTTGGATGGTTTAGGCAGTTTCTTACTTTCCCGGTGGCAGTTTTACCTTATGTGCTGCCATCTCCTGGCTGGTAGAGAGCTTAGTTCAGGGGTGAAAAATAAGATATTCAAAGAGAGTAAATATGGTAAATGTGGCTCCCCTGCAGCCCATATTTTATATAATTTTATTTGAAATATATCTAATACAAGAAAAGGAAATTCCTAAGAACACAGTGCGTTCAGTTGAGACATTTACATGATGGGAAAGCTACAGGAGATATTTGACCATCGTCTTCCAAAAGCTTAGATACAACCTGATTCCCTGCTTTCCTCATGCCGAAAGTGTCTTCTCCAGGAGTCAAACTCTGAAATCAGAGCTCCAGTTGGAAAAAAAGAACAAAAAATGCTATTTTTTAAAAATACGACAAGGCAATTTCTGAGCTATTTCATGGAAACCCATTAGGTTGAATTATTGCAAATTAATTTCACCCTTAAAAGTGATGCCAGGGCATTTTAAATGGTGGTGAAAGCAGAGATTCTTTGTATTAAAGCTGCAAAATCTCTTATTTCTAGAGGTTTCATTTTGACGTGTCCTTGGCACAAAGACTTTTGTCGTCTTCTCTGTAAACTCCTCAACAAGAGTTGGAGGAGGAAGCTCTGCTGGGGCAGATCCATGTGGTTGAAGGTTCCTTTGGTGCAAGGAACACCACAAATCACTTTGTCATCGCTAACTGTCGTCGCTAACATGGCTCTTCTGGGTTGGACAGCTGGGCTGCCCAGACCAAGATGGTGAAGCAGTTGTGTGGGCTGAGCGATGAGGACCCATTGCTTGGTGCACACCAATTTGCATCGTTAGTTGCTCAAGGAGAAAGAAGGTTGGACCCCCATGTAGAGTTGGGGCAAGGGAAATCCCTTTCTTTTTTATGAATCGTTGAAATATTTCTCTAGTTGTAGCTCACTCAACAGGACTGTAGGTTTTCACCTGTAGGCAGATAGAAGTAAAGATGTAACAGAGGAAATATCTAATTTTTGTCAGGGAAAAAAATAATCAGCTGGCATCCCAAGAGGTGTCTCATTTTTAAATGCTTCTTGCTTGGAATCGTTACAGACAGTGCAGCGACTCGCCTCTGGGGAAGGCCAAACAAAACTGCACAAAACCATGTCTCAGGGGGAGATCGGGAAGCTGGCGGCGACGCAGAAGAGCCTGGCTCCGGACGGGAGGTAGGAAATGTGGTGGGAAATGGAAGATGAGTCCCTCTGGTGTCCTTCTTGCTCTCCATCATCTTACTGAATGACCCCAGCTCCTTTGGAGCTCCACCAGGCAAAGCCAGCACACGAGTTACTCATCCCACCTTTCCTATGTGACCGTGGACAGGCCCAATTAGAAGAGGCATCCTGCTTCTATCACAATAAAGTTTTGATGACATGGGCCAGGAGTCCCCTCCCAAACCACCCAATTGCATGTGTGAAACCTGAGTTTCTTGCTTTTCCTGAGAACGCGTAGCCTGGTTTCTCTGGTAGAAGTTGTGTGGATTTAACTCCTCCTCAAACACCATGAAGGTCTGGGAGATATGGGATAGTTTTGGGTAGAAGGACATTTCCCTAGTTAAGCTGGTTCCTTTTTTGATAACTTATTTCCAGGCCTCAGCGAGCCAAGATGAGGTTCTGGGGGAAGGGAAAGCAAGGGGAGAAGAAGACCCCACGGGAGAAGCTTGCTACCCAGTCGGAGCTGCTAGAGCTGTACGCGGAGCAAGAAGCCCCTGGCAGGGAGACGGTTTCTGGCTTGCAGCTTGGTGAAGGTAAGTGGTGGGGTGGCACAGTGCCCATGTTGTAAGGAGCAGAGAAGTTGCATTCACTTTCATGGCAGAGGGAAAAGCCAGTGTAAATCTGGCTTTACGCCACAACCAAGCGCATCCCAATATAAAGGGGCAACCGAGGACGGTTGGCTTATCCGTAGGGTAAGGGTGTCTGTAAATGGGAGTATTGTGTTTGATGGTGTGGTTGAGCCGAGGCTGCTGTAAGCGGGTTGGAAAGATGCACAAATTGAATGTCCGTGCTGGTTCACGTCTCTAGAATTCATGGACAGCGTGAACCTGAAACGGTGGCAAGTAGGTTAGACGGTGGGATCCAAAATGGTTCTCAGCAGCTGTCTGGATATGGACAGAAGTTTCCCCTCTTGACGGAAGAACTAACCAAAGGAGAAATGATGTTTAATTTTCCTGCGAGTACCACACGGTGCTTTTCTCCTCCTCTGGTTTATTCCAGTGTCCATCTCCCTGGTTCAGTGGCAGAATTATTTTTCATCTGCTTTTCAGTCTCATTCCCCCTTTTTAATTATCACCTGTAGAGTTGGGTCCTCACCACCTGACCCCTCCACGGAGTCCCGAGCTGTCCGGTATCTACCGGCGGGAGTTTAAGGAGAACAAGGAGCCCTCTCCCAAAGTGAAACGCAAGCGCAGCGTCAAGATCAGCAACGTGGCTCTGGAGCCCGTGCAGTGGCAGAATGACTCGCTGCAGATCATAACCAGCGCTAGCGACTTGAAGAGCATGGATGAGTTTCTCCTGAAAAAGGTAACTCCTGTCCTCACTGCTCCAGCTGATTCATCAGAGACCTCAAAGAGCAGACAGACACAACAAAGCCAAAATTATCCTGGGGGCAGCAGTAGCAATACTACTAATAAATCTAAGGGTGGGCAGCATGCACCAGGGCAGGCTTGGGAGAAAAGACGGGCACGCTGTGCGTGCACCATGTGGTCATTCTGCACGAGCACAGCGGCTTCAGTGCTTCCACTGCTTTGAGGTGCCCCTGGTGGCATCAGAAATGGGTGACCTAGGAGGGCAGGAGTTGAAGGCTGTGGGCAAATGCTTGTGTTTCCAGCTTGCATGCAGGAGAAACTGTGTTGTAATCACTATTAACATCATTTGCCCATGGTGGAGCAGCTGCTCGTTAGTGCTGCTTCATCTTACACACGCTATGCCACAGCAAAAGTGGCAAGGGTGCATAAACCCCTTTGGTTTCCCAGATGAACGAACTGGATAACGAGGACAGCAAAAAGGACACGCTGGTAGATGTTGTGTTCAAGAAAGCACTGAGGGAATTCCGACAAAACATCTTCAGCTTTTACTCCTCGGCGTTGGCGGTAAGTCACCGGATGACAGGTGAGAACTTCTGCCTTCAGGAGAAACGAGATGCTCTGGGTCCTCCTGGTGGTGGAGACATTGCCAAGCCTTCCACTCCTGGTCTGCACATCTGAAGGGATGGATGCTTTTCCTCTGCATTCAGTCCCATGAGCTGTAAATTCGAACTAACTCTTCCTCATTAGCCAGTTCTCAATGTACGTTGAGCAGAGATTTCTGATCTCCTCGTTACAGCTTGCTCCCAGTCAAATGCGAGATGACACTAAGTCAATAAACTCCTATTTGCCACCCAAAGTGCCTGGAAACCTTCGTGTTACATTTACAAGTGGTGGAGACACCTGAGCAACGTGGAGCTCTGCTCTTCTGCTACTTCTGAATCTGAGCAAAGATCACTATGGTGTATCATCAGAGAGATCAAAAAAAGCTATTTTATTGCCCAGATTGTACGAAAAGTTCCCTCTAAGACTTGAGCTGGCACTTAACGTCCTCCTGCTCTGCACACAGAGAAGCCACCCTGTCAGAGGTCACAAAACAACGCTCTATTAGATGATCCTTTTTTCCTTCTTTTAATCATACTTGGACTTTCCCTGAGTGGTTGGAAGCCAGTCAGGCTGAAATAATTGGCTGGAGCAGAATAGGCAGTCTGGGATGTATAAAAATCGCTTTTCTTTTTGCTTCTGTTTCTATAAAAGATGGATGATGGGAAAAGCATCCGCTATAAGGACCTCTACGCCTTATTCGAGCAGATTCTGGAGAAGACCATGAGGCTTGAGCAGAGGGACTGGAGTGAGTCTCCAGTCAAAGTCTGGGTCAATACCTTCAAAGTCTTCCTGGATGAATATATGATAGAGTACAAACCACTGGACTACACCGCAGTGAAGGTAGTTGGCGCTTTTCTTAAGTCCCTTGAAGGTGTGGGAACTGTCTCTCCATGGGGTTGTGGTCTCTGTAGAAACATGGAAACCTTTATTGTCGTCTTCTCTGCTTTAAGCTGAGGTGGACAACATAAGCCAGCGTGCAAAGCACGATTCATTGGTTGGGTTTCACTGGGCTCAGCAAATCCCAGTTCACTGCTGGACTGAGCTGGGCTATGGCAAATGCCAACGTGTAGATGATGTCTCCAAGGCAAAGCTGCAACCATCTGTGGATGATTGAAAAAGCAGCTTCTGGTGCTTCTTTTTCAGCTGTTTTTTGGGGGTTGCTGAATCTTTGAGGGAAAGTGAAAGAGACACAACGTTTTCTAGTCTCTTCACCTCTTCCCAAGTGACCATGTACTTCACCATCGGTTGGGTTGCAGGGGAAGGGGACATGGACAGTGGCTGAATCCACGGTTTTTAGAGCAGTCAGGGCTTGCAGTGTGCCTTTCACAAACATGATCTCCTCGCTTTCTGCTTCATAGTATCTGCAAGAACAACCACGGGGTTTCAGGCTGGGCTTGGGAGACGGTGTTTGTTGTATAAATATCCTATCTTTGGGCTCTTTTGATCCGAGGCCTCCCCAGGCTCATCTCCAGGCAGGTTTTCTTCAGAGCAAGCTGAGCATCAGCTCTGGCTGCAGTGCTGTGCCACGTTCTCTTAGAGTGTCTTGCATGAGATGGGAGAGCTTTAGGTCACTGATGCTGGACTTGGAGCTGGAGCAGCAGCTAACCTCAACTCTGAGATGAACACGGGGACAGTTGTCCAGGAGATTTCTGAACAGGGGGCAATCTGTAGGAGAGTTTTCTGCAGTGATTCTTCTGGGGCTGCAGGTGCATTAGAGGATGGAGCTGGAGAGCAGTGGGCAACATCAGATATAAGCCCTCTGTATGCTTTACCTGGAGAAATTGCCTGTAAATACACTTAAATCTCTTTCTAATACCAGGTGCCAAAAACAGAACGAAAAAAGAGAAGAAAAAAGGAAGCGGATGTGGTAAGTTGAGCAATCTGTGCCTGCACATTAAAAGATTAATATCTTTGTGGCCAGAATGACAAGCATTAAGAGACCTGCTCATGACATGTCCCGTGCTGAGAACTGAACTTCACACTGTAATGAACCTCCAGACGTGAAAGGTCGTGCTAGAAAGATGCACTAGGTGGATTTAGTTTCCTTGATCGAGGATTGCTGCAGGTTGTTCTCTGAAAATGCATCCCGCATCAGTCAAGACAGTAAATGTAATGTCAAGAGTTATTACAGAAGAACTGAGAGCGAAACAGAAAGCGTTGCTTTGGGTTTCTGCATAAACTTACAGGCTGTGTTTTACATGTCTAATATCAGAGGTGTAGGAGATTACATCTCCTTTTGTCCTAAAGGATATGATAGTACTAGAGGGCGTGCAGGTGCAGAGCAAAAAGGGGCTTTGGATGGACAGGAGACCTTCTTAACATGGAGAAGTTGACCAGCCAACCTCAGTCAAGCACAGTTTCTAACCTGCGTGGTGATTTGGTTCCCATACAGGCTGGATGTCTGTTTGGGTTGCCTATGGGGTTATTGGGCTCCAAAGGAAACAAAAATAGCAAATAACAGCTAAAAGTTGGAGAGCTGACTGTGTTCATCTCCCCCATTTTGCAGCAGACCAAGCTCCCGTCTCCTTTTTCTCACCACCCAACTTTTATCGTCGCAGGTGGAAGAGCACAACGGTCACATTTTTAAGGCGACCCAGTACAGCATCCCCACCTACTGTGAATATTGTTCCTCCTTGATCTGGATAATGGACAGGGCTTCTGTTTGTAAATGTAAGTATGCTCTCTTTCGTCTTTCTTCATGTGCTTGTATCACAGTGATGAGTTTGGGGATCTTGAAAGGTGTTTCCTGCAACCCCACTCTCAAATAATTTGGATTTTTTTCATGTTGGTAGAGCTTTTGGGACAGATCTTAAGGGTTTCTAAAGTCAAACTAGTAAGTCCATCACAGCAGTCCTTCCAGTCCTCAGCATACGGTTAGTTTTGTGTGCGAGAGCTTTGTGGTACACGTCTTATCCCATAAGGTCATATGGTTATCCCATATGGTCAAACCATATATAAGTACCTTCTTAAGAAGGACGGTAGAGTTGAGTATGGCAAATGTGCCCTAGGGCTTCATCCCGTAGGATCCTGTGGGTCTCATGACCATGGCCAATTCATTTGGCTTAGCCTATTTCACCTCCAGGCACATGAATCTTTGGGGAGATCAGGAAATTGGAGGAGGGCCGATGGGAAAGGTTGATCCATCACTTTGGGTTTTCCAACATTTCTCTGATGAGCTTGAAGGTATCAACCCTGGGGTATTTCAGGCTGATGTCCAGTGCAGGAAGGATACAAATTAGGTGGTATTTCCAACCTCTTTAAGGGTATCCATGTCTGATAGCTCAGTGACTCATGGATTATTTTCCCACTTCATCTGTAAGGGTTTTTTTTTTAATGTTTCAGGACTTAAATATGGGACCTTTAAAGTTAAAGACTACTTTTTGTTGTTGTTGTTGTTGTTTGAGTGGATCTAATATAGACTTGGCCCCTGGAAACTGCAAATCCAACGTGTTTTTGGCCTGCTAGTCCTGAGAGGAGCTACTTCATATTAATTCATATTTTTCCAGTGTCATGACTTTCTGGATTATTAAATACAATTTTTCTTCATTGCAGTATGTAAATATGCTTGTCACAAGAAGTGCTGTCTTAAAACCACGACCAAATGCTCCAAAAAGGTAAAAGTCTCTCATTCCTTTTCTTTCATTAAAGACCTTTCAGATGGCTTGCATACAAAGAAATGTTTGCAGAGACAGAACTTGATATAACGCTGGCAATAACCCTCCTTCGAGCAGGAGCTTGGAGCAGAGGTCCCTGGAGGTGTCTCCAACCAGTGCTTTGGGGTTTGTGTATTTTGGGAGCAACGCAGCGACGCATCACTATGCACCTGCCCAGACATGCAGCAGACGTTGCAGTGACGTTCCCTGCCTTGTGACCGCACTGAATAATAGAAAGCTGACTTGTTTTAAAGCTCTTAAGGACTTAGAAATGTGGGGTTATTCTGGAAAATACGGGTTGTTCTTAACGCCGCTGGTCCCTGCACAGGCTCATGGCGCGGTCCCCAGCCAGCCGCCGCACTACAGCTGAGCGAGGAAGGGTGGGTGGAGGACGCCCAAGCCCTCACCGTCCTCCTTAGAGGGGAATTAAATATCGTTTGCCGGGATTAAGGGTGTGGAGGACAGTGAGTGAATGCAGCAGGTCGCCCCAGCTAACAATGAATCATCAAGATTTGATGGTTTTTCTTTTAAATAGATTATTTTGTGCCCCGAAGAATGTTAATACAGCCAGGATAATAATGCGCACAAAGGTTTATCAGCTCCCTGGGAGGCTTCTCGAGGAAGAACGACCTCCATAATATACAGCCGCTGTAAAGCTGCATGATTACATTTTCCCCAAGAAATAATCCAAATATATACCTTGAAGGTTATACATATATTTGAATATATTTTTATTTTGAATATATATGGTACTTTTGTTGCACTCATTCTCTTTCTGGCAGTATTTCTGCAAGGGCTGGGAATGCCTTATATGAGTTTCTGCTCTAAAATCTGGGAAGTTCAATGAGATGTCTGATTATTATTTTTTTTTTCAGAGAAGCTCAGAGGTGCTTGGAGCCTTCTCGTTTCTTGGGGTTTCTCTGCACAAGGAAGTTTTTGTGCTGTACCCAAGGAGGCGAGTTCACCACGTCTCCACGGTAGCTTTCCGCTTGGACAGTTGGAGGTCCTTCCCTAGGAAGGCTCTGGCTTGTCTGCGCTTGGTGGGTTAACGTTTTTAGGGTTGTTTTCAGCAACACGGAGCCACAAACCATCTATTACGCTTGGAGAAAGAGGTCTTTATTTTCTGGCAACGGTTCATTTGTAACTTTTAGCCTTGTCCCAGGCTGGATGTGTTTCTCCAGATCTATGGTGAACTTGAGCAAGCACCAAGCTCATCTCTTCCGATGGCTGTAGAGTTGTTTTCACCCATGTTTGGTCCTCGTCTCAGAGCTACTTGACTTGTGTAAAGTAGCTCATGGGTTTTGTGGCATCGCATTTACTGGTTGTTTAAGCAGCCAAGCAGGCTGGTTGAGCAGCAGGTGATGAATTCCGGCTGGTAGCTGAGACCAGGCAATCCTGGGTGGTTTCTCTTTTCCCTAGAGCATGAAAGAGCGTGGGCGTCTTCCCCACGTCATCTCATAAGGTTGACAAGATTGATGAAAAGATGACCTTGAATGGGAAAAACAAAGATGCAGGAGTGGTTATAAGAGGTGCTGTGACCTGGGTCATGGTCACCACCGTCTTGCTGATGACTGGATTGCAGTGTGTGCCATCTCACGTCCTTTTGCTGGGGCTGGGCATTTGTGTCAAAATTTTATTGGGTCTTTTGACTTTTCCCACACAGAACCTTCCATGCAGGAGGACTTTGTTCACATTTGAATTTGCCAGGTATCATATCTCCAGTGAGTGTTTGCAACCGGAAAAGGGGTCTTTCCTGACAGATGTAGATGGGTTTTTTCATGCTCTTATTTTGGCATCATGTTTGTTCACAGACGTTTTGTAATTGCCAATGCTGCGAGTTGATCTAAATACCCAAGACTCAGATTTACCTGTTCTGCTTCGTGCATCCTCTTTGGGGAGTGAAATCACCCCTGGAGATGGTGCCGAGGGGCAGGAGGTGGAGGAGGACCATGCCCAGCTGCGTTGGCTCTGCCAGCCTGAGAATATAACCACAGTGGGGTGGTTAAAGAAAGAAAATCCAACCTTTATGACTTCAGGTGCATGTCTGGAGACTGACTTAGCGTTGCACAATGTACATTGCTGGCTGTCATCTTCTCCTTCATTAGACTGACTTGCACGTCACCTGGATCAGCCGAGGAAGTCTGAATAGCAGTCGGATCCAAGCGCTGCATCGGCATTGCTCCCTAAAATTATTTTACAACTCTTGTTTTCCTTTTCAGTATGACCCCGAGCTCTCATCTCGGCAGTTTGGTGTGGAGCTTTCCCGGTTGACCAGCGAGGAGCGAGCGGTGCCGGTGCTGGTGGAGAAGCTCATCAACTACATCGAAATGCATGGGCTGTACACAGAGGGCATTTACAGAAAATCAGGGTCCACCAACAAGATCAAGGAGCTGCGGCAAGGGCTTGATACAGGTAAAGGGTGGGAAAGAAAAACCCCACCCGGGGAGAAAAATCTCTGCAACCTCAAGGTTGGACATAAGGAAGTTGGGATGCTTCATCGGGGCAAAACAAGGGAGCAGTCCTGTCTTCCCTGACTGCGGGCTGTGCAAGTGATGCTTTCACATCTCCAACCAAAACTCAGGTCACCAATTCATGGTTTTTTGGGCGCAATACATGGAAAAAAAGTCATTCTAGTTGAGGGAAAATGCTACCTTACTTAAAAATAGCAATAGATGCCAGTAAGAAAAGAAATCCTGGTCCCACCTAAGATGACTTGCTCTGGAAATGCATTTCTCTAATTTTAACACGTGGAGCTGAAATCAAGTGCTGGATTTCTTGCCATTAGACGCAGTGTGATTTTGGGGTGGCATGTGAACTTTTTCTGTCATACAGGAGTAGCTTATCATAGAATGGTTTGGATTGGAAGGGACCTTTAAAGGTCATCTAGTCTAGTCCCTTGGCTTCACTAACAACTTCATATTGATCGTTCCCTCCTGTTTTTCATTCTTTTTCCTCAATCTGCTGCCAAACCCAGACATCGAGAATGTGAATTTAGACGACTACAACATCCACGTCATTGCCAGCGTGTTCAAGCAGTGGCTCCGAGATCTGCCCAACCCTCTCATGACCTTCGAGCTCTACGAGGAGTTTCTGCGGGCGATGGGTAAGGAGCCTCCTTCACTATCCTGTTCCCTTGGCGGAGGAAAACGGTGGCTGCTTTTAGTGCCAAACTTCTTATTTACTCTTTGTACCCAAACTGGCTGGTTTTGCCAAATTATATTTACCTGGTTTCAAAGTCTGATTTTTTCGCTATAAGGGTTTTTTTTATCCAAAGCCACGGGCAGTTCAATATTGTCTTTGGTGGCATGCATTTGCGTCATGGTTCAGCAGATTTCAGCCCAAACTATTAACCAGAAGAATCATCTTTAAGTAGTAAAAGTAAGCAAGCATTAAGAAGGTATCGTTTTAAATAGGAGGAAGAAGTAGAAGCCACCCCTAAATGCTGGTCCTTTCTCCGCAGGCCTCCAGGAGAGGAAGGAGACAGTGCGGGGAGTGTATTCAGTCATTGACCAGCTCTCCCGCACCCATCTCAGCACCTTGGAGCGTCTCATCTTCCACCTGGTGAGGTATGTTGAGTCAGGGCAGCTTCGGGCAACGGGAAGGTGCTTCATACCAAAATAGGTGAGACCAAAAGCAGGTGGGCAAGGGAAAGAGAAGAGCTTTCAAGTCCATCATGTCTCCCAGGAGGTGGCCCCAGAGCTGTTTCTCCAGACGATGCTTGTATTGATGAGCAACCTCCACAGTGCTCTGGTCGCTTGTGGTACCTCTCACTCCTGCAGGTACAGGTTTTTTGGGTGGAAAACACCAGTTGTTTTCCTGCCTTCGGAGCACCTGAGATGTCTTCAGGTTTGGCTTTCTCCATCAAGAAAGCAGAGGGCAGAGCAGCGTGCTTGCTAGCAGAGCAAGAACGCACTGTAGAAATGTCATCTCCTCTGTTCATCCATGGCCTGGTGGAAGAAGTGCAGTGGAGGTGCCTTAACCTCTGACTTCTCTCTTAATCCCTTATTTTTTTTTAGGATCGCCCTCCAAGAAGAGACCAATCGCATGTCAGCTAATGCCTTGGCCATCGTCTTTGCTCCCTGTATCCTCCGCTGCCCCGATACCACGGACCCGCTGCAGAGCGTTCAGGACATCAGTAAAACAACCACGTAAGAATGTGGTGCTGGATGACCCAGCTCCATAACCATTGCCATGTCACCACTCACATCTTGATAACCCTTAGTACGGTCAAATCGATGAAGACTAGAGAGTTTTAACATGGAGATTATAAACACGTATTAAATGCATCTTCGTGAAGATATTTCATATTCTCTCAATCCCCCGGGGGGGGTTTTTTAAGCAATAGAGGATCCACAAGAGCAGATCAACTTGCGTTCCTGCCCGACACATGTCAACAGGAAAAGATGGAGCTTGTGCTGGTGTGGTTTTATAGTTAATGCCTTTTATGGCAAGCAGATCTTTATTCTTAATTTTGTCTTTTTTATTTGAGGAGGTGCGCTTGTTTGGTCTGCAGCAATATTAATATTGCATACTTAGATTTCTTTAAGGTATTTGACATATTTGCAAAGGTTTTACAGAGAAAAAGGGAAGCACTTGCCTTAATTCAGTCTGGCTTGTTTTAAATAGATTTAAAAACAGATAATGGAGACAATGATAATAATGGAAACCATCCAGTGAAGGGCTGGGCTTCTGAAAGAGGTGATTTTATTAAATATTAAAATTGTTGAAGACCAGAACGTGCTTGGAGACCCAGCTGGTAGGAGCACTTATCCTTCAACAGGATTTCTTTGTAGCTTCTCCCTTAGACTTTAGCTATAGCACATGCTCTAATTTTATTATGCAGAAAGGATTCTTTTTTTCCCCAAACGCACTCCTGACAGCATTCAACAGTCAGCTCAGCTGAACAAGCTCGCTGCAGCACTATTGCGTGCAAGCGAGTTGGAAGCAACCTGCCTTCCCCAGGTTTGTATTTCCTTCATCCCTCTTCCAAGGGAGGAAAATTTCTCCAGTGGGATCTTTGGAGGTTTTTAATTTCTCTAGTCCGAGTTCCTCGATCCATCCATAGCCTGTTAGCACTATTTTTAGCGGAATTTCCACTACTCTTTGGTTTCCGGCTGGATCTTTCTCCCTCCATGCCTTTCCATCAGGACAGATCTTCAGGCAAGACAGAAACAGCTCAGATCAAATAATTTCCTCCTCCCATTTTGTCTTCTTTTGGATTTTTCCCCCATTAGTTGCGTAGAACTAATCGTCATCGAGCAGATGAACAAATACAAGGCTCGTCTCAAGGACATCAACAGCCTGGAGTTTGCAGAGAACAAGGCCAAGAGCCGCCTCTCCTTGATCCGCAGATCGATGGTGAGATGCCAAAGCCGTCTGTGTCCTCTCCTGTCCTCTCCTTGCCCCTGAAGCAACCCTACCTTGTCTTCTCCTGCTTATCCCAGCCTCACAAACCCCTCGCAACCACCCACACCATCTCCCCCAGGACAGGGACCCTCAGGCCCGTGGTGGCTCCTCATCTTTGCAGGGAGTCATACCAAAGCACAAGGAGGTGGAAACGGTCTGTGGAAACGTGATCACTCCAACTCAGACACTCCTGATCAACGTTTCCACCTTCATTTGAGCTGTTTGGTCCTGGGTTGAGTCAAGCCTTTCATTGACTGGCTCGACGTCGCCCCATGGGAGACCTGGACCATCCTTTTTTTGTGCTCAGTCACATTATCTAAACACAAAATGAGCTTCCCAAAAGCCCCCCTCTGCTCCCTCACTGCCTTTTTGGGAGCCTCAAACCCATCTCATTGAGCTTCCATGCTTCCCAGGGGGCCGGTGGGCTGCAGATGCACGCTGCGCTTGGCTTGTTGGGCTGCAGGAAAGGGACGGACTCGGCGCAGCGTGGTCGTCCCAGGCTTGGGCTATGGAGCCGAGCGGCCCCTCTGCTTGGACCTGCCCGCTGTGGTCCTCAGGGATACGTTGCTCCTGCTTTTTTGGGAATGAAATCCAAGCAGGGGCTGCCCAAGGTTGTGGGGCTGGTGCTGCAGAGCTGCCCCGCTCATACCAGTTTAAAAAAAAAAAAAAAAAAACAATCATAAAAATGAACAAAAACGGGTTTTTTGGAGGGGCGATGGCATGTGCACTCTAACCTTCTGCTTTCCTTTTCATCTCCTCTCTAATCCAGAAACCCGTACTAATTGCAGTTAGATTTATGAGCATAACCCGCAGTTCAATCCCGGTATGTATTAACTGCAGCGCGCCCTGCGCCAGCCGCCGCGTCCTTCCGTTGTGTGTCACCGCCGCTCATTCCAGCCCCGTCCCACCGGCCATTGTCCGTGACGTTGCCCGTCTTGTCCCCGAGCGGGTGCCGCTCCTCAGGGCCACTGTTTCTCCCGCAGGTTCCCCAGGCGGCAGGAGTCTGGGACGGCCTGCACTCGGACACCCCTGCACGCAGCTCCTCAAACAACCGCTTTCCAGCCCTTTTCCCTGTCCTACTTATTTTTTTTTCTATTTTATTTTCTTTTTCCATCCTGTGTTTCCCTCTTCTTTGCTTTGCTTGACTCATCCCTTCCCTTCCCACCCCAATTTCTGCTCGATCAGGATGCATTTCAGCATCAAGTTGCTGTTGCAGTGCTGCTGTGTCTCAAGATAGTGAATAAGACCCCCAGCTCAGATGCCTCAGAGACCACGAGGCACCTAAAGGTCTCCTCCACCTTCTTGGAGGAGGAGCACCACCATCACCTTGAACACAAAGTCATATTTGAATTGGGAGGGGTCCAGCAGCCCCTCTATTTCACAGCTCCATCCCAGCTTGAGTTTGACTTCCCAGTGAGACCACAACGGGCAAGAAAAACACCTGCAGGTTTTTAAGGATGCTCATGGGGCTGTTTCCCTTCCTACCAAGTTCGGCCCATGGTCCTTCTCCCTGTCCTTCAGCATCCCTGAGGGTCAGGAGACAGAGAAGAGCAAAATTTGAGCTCTGCTCCCCTCATGCTGTTTCACAAGCACCACATTTGCAGGGGCTTAAGTCCATGAGACGGTGGGATCTTTGGGATCTCAGGGGTTTTGGCTAATAGGATTCAGGTAGCTGCGCTTCAGCTCAGGAGCCCACGTGAGGTGTCGTCAGAAGAACGCTGGGGCACGGGAACGGCTTTGCTGCCAAAGAAAGGTGTCTCAGATGTGATGTTAAAAGGGGTAAAATGGAGCAAATCTCACTTTTAAAGACAAAAAGGGAGGCTCCTTTACCCTGCAAACCTGCTCTGGGCACGTGGGTTGTCAGGAAGAGCTGGGGATGCCCCACCTGCAGGGTTCAAATAGTCCTATGGGGAGAAAAGTTGTGTTGCAATGAGCTCTTCAACCATGAGGAGACACAGGTTCATCCTGGGTGGTGGTTGTCAGGAGGAGGGCAGCAAGTGATGGGCATGACTCAGGCTGGTCGACATCTCCTAAGTCCTGGTTGGTTCAGGATCTTGAATTTAGACGATGAGATGTGTCTGGTTATGATAACGGTTAAGATAAAAGCTTTTTAATGGCCGTGGTCTCCCTCATCCCCAAAAAGCCATCTTTTTCTTCTACTCTGTGGAGCAGATCCGTAGCGCTGGTCCTTAAAGTGTAAAAGCAGCTGCATGTGTAATATTCCTCCATGCGTACTACCCCTGTTCGACTCCTTTTCCATTGCTAGTTTTAATATTAAAAAAAAAAAACTAGTTGGTTCTTCAGAGCTTTTCAGCAGGAACCGCTGCCGTAAATCTCCCTGTTTAACCATGGGTCCCAAAATTAACATTTATTGTCTTATAATGGACCACTGGAGGTGGTCTTGGTTTACGGATCTCGTGTACATGAGATCAGAGCATGGGCAATGAGATTGGTGTGAATTACCGACTGCTGAAGGAGTCGGTGGAGACCCTTGTGATGCTCTGGAAATACCAACGGTGGACAAGGGAAGGATGCGAGACATGATGTAGTGATAAAGCAGGAGCCAGGTGCCCTGAAATCAAAGCCCTGGTGATGCTCCCACCCAAAGCCAACATGGGCACCTGGCAGGTCACGCTTCCCATCGCACAGGCTGTGGGCTTTGCGGAAACCTATCCTGCTGCCAGCTGGGTTTGCTTTGAAGTCCAAGTTGCACTTGATCCATCAGCCGGTAGCTGGGCCATCACTGCCATCCTCGCTCCCTCCACTCTCACCCCCTCCAATGTGTTGAGTCCTTGTAGTACCTCTCCCAGCCTGGGGTGAGATTTTGGAGGGTCCTGGGTGTGACCGCTGGTGGCGCACTAAGGACCCATGGCCAGGATTGTCGTCTTTCCTCCTTGGGAGACCAGTGTGGTTGGCACCTGAGATGTTTGCAAAATCACCTTGGCTGGTGGTGGTGACACCATTGTCTCTCTTCAGGGCAAGGGACGTGTGCGACGCGGTGCCTACCCCAGCCCAACATCTCCTGTTGCCGTGCGCTTGCCCTCGGTGACGGATGTCCCTGAGGAGACCATGAGCAGCGAGGAAGCCATGGAAATGGAGGTGACGGAGCAGCAGCAAGTGGCCATGCAGCAGGAGGAGAAGGTGCTGACTGAGCAGATCGAAAGCCTTCAGAAGGAAAAGTGAGTCTGGCCGAGGGTTCAAGTCACGTCCCCTGGCTATAGGTTACCTATGGATGTTGCTTGACATCATATGGTTGACGTCCTACTCACAGGGTGACCTGGAGGACTCCTTCCCTCCATGATCTCTTGGCATACATGCATCCCTTTCTTTTCCTCCCCACCTTTTTGGTCCCGTTGGGTCAATGGGACTGGGTTGGTTTTGGCAGGGAGGAGCTGACGTTCGAGATGCTGACACTGGAGCCCCGCGCCTCCGACGATGAAACCCTCGAATCAGAAGCCTCCATCGGCACCGCCGACAGCTCTGAAAATTTGAACTTTGACTCCGAAGGAGCCATCTCCGATCGTTCGGGTAAATCCAGGCATTCTTGGGTTCATTATAGAATGGTTTGGCTTGGAAGGGACCTTCAAACATCATCTAGTCCAACCCCTCTGCAATGAGCAGGGACATCTTCCCCTACATCAGGTTGCTCATGTTTTTCGGTGGCTTTCGGGGGAGGTTTATTTGTTTTTTCCTGCCCGCAGGAAAATTAAAGCCAGAAATTTAAATGGGAGTTAAAGATTAAAAGACATGGACCTGGGGAGGTGGGTGGTAGCACCCAGGGTTTGGTGGGGAGGTGAGCACTCCTCCAGTGCTGCCGCATCATCATGGATGATGCTACCTACGGTGAGATGCCAGGAACATTGTCCTGGCTTGCTAGAGTGCGTCCCCGGGGAGCGGCGCTGAGATGCTGGGTGCTTTTGGGGTGTTAATCCTCCGGTGGTCCTTCCCCCCACAGAGAGAAGCGTAGCACTTACCTCCCTGCGCCCCGCCAAGGCGGAGGGGCCGAGCCGGCTGCGAAGGCACCCCAGGACCCGGCCGGACCTGGCAGACCCAGCCGACGCCTCCATCTCCTCCTCCTCCTCCTCCTCCCAATCCTCCACCTCCTGCTTGCCCCACCTACCCCGAAAGCGCTTCCAGATGTACTCCAAATCGCCTTTCTACCGAGCGGGGGGGTCCAGCGAGCCCTCCGAAACCCGGGCGAGCCCCGAGGGCTTCGTGGGACCTCTCCGCTATCCCGAGGACCGGCCTCAGTTCACCACCCGCGGGACGTTCAACCCGGAGAAAGGCAAACAGAAACTGAAGAGCGTGAAAACATCCCCCCCGAAAACCAAAGAGC
>VXBH01004539.1:0-35563 GCA_013400035.1 Rynchops niger | reverse complement strand
GGGAGCGGGGCGGGCGGCCCCGGCGGCGCTGACGACGGCCCCGCCGCCTCTTGCAGAGGATCCGCTCCCAGAACATCGTGCCCTGCACCGTGTCGCAGCTGCTGGCAGCCGAGCATGTCGACGAGACGTTCCGGATCGGCGACGTGGAGATCTCCCAGGTGGGCTTGGGGGGGAGTGCGGCGAGCGGGGGGAGCCGGGCGCGTTTCCCGGCGCCTTCCCGGGTGAATCGCCCCAATTCCCGCGCAGGTCACCATCGTGGGCATCGTCCGGCACGCGGAGAAAGCACCGACAAACATCCTCTACAAAGTGGACGACATGACGGCAGCGCCGATGGATGTCAGGCAGTGGGTTGATACTGACGTAAGCACCAGATTCCTCGTGATCGCGCTTCTTTAAAAGCTGTGGGAGCGGTGAAGGGAGAAAACCTGTCAAAAAGATGCGGCTGTTCGGAAAGCTCTTTGAAGAGTAACGTGCCTCTGAAGGCCCAGGGGGACGCTGCTGTAGCGGAGGTCACTGGTGCCGTACGTGGCTCTTCTCTTTTGTCATTCACGTGTGGTTCTACACTGAATCGCTTTGAACAGTTGCTCAGAGTTCAGCTCCTGAAGCTCAGCTGTTACCTCCCAGCTGAACCGAGAGGTGCGTGCTCAGGACCTTTGTGTGGAAACACAAGGAGAGGGGCCGAACAGAGACTTTTCTGTGTGGTTCGGTGATTGAGACGAAGACATATGCTGATGAAGGTTGTCTCATTCTCCGATGCATGCCTCCTGAAGTGCTGATAGCTGTCACTGCCTTTAAAGCTGGCCCGTGTTACCGTGACAGGTATCAAACAGCTGAGTTCAGCTGAACAACTCTGGGAGAGTAATTAGGCAGACATTCAGTTGGCTTAGCTGCAAGTTTAGCATAACTTCAGAAAAGGTTCTGGCCTGCTTCTCTTCCTCTAGCCAAGTTATGTAGGTGTACACTTCGGTTTTTTACTATTTGAGGGTTCTTTCCTTTTGTTGCTCTGTGAAAATTCCTGAGAGGTGGATAGAGAGAGCAGAGCAGACAAATGGCTTTGCTGACAAGTTCAAACAAGCAAATATTTTTTCTCCATCTTTCATTTACAGTTATGTTTACCTGACTGCTCTTACGGGGTGTAGGAGTGCATGCCATTTGTGTTTGCTTGCGATAAGCCTCTTTTCCTAAGTCGCTTATTGTGATAGTTGAGAAATGGAAACACGAATCAGCAAAACCTTCCTTTCTGCTTTTCCTCTCTGTTAGGAGGCGGGTGGTGAGAACGTTGTGGTACCTCCAGGAACTTACGTAAAAGTAGCTGGTCATCTTCGTTCTTTCCAGGTAAGATGATGTTACACGTGTCTGACTCCAAGTCACAAGGCTGGAGCAGCGGTGTGAAGGATTGGTGATCTGGCACAGGGTTAGTGGGTTCCTTTTAGAATATCCACTTAATTGTTGTCTTTATAGAATCATAGAATTGTTGTTTTCAATAACATGCTGTTTTCAGCAGAACAGAGTACTGGCTGCCAGGTTCTTGGGTATTTGTACTGTCGAGCTTAGACCAGGTTTTAGTTAATGGGGACGCTTCTTGTAGCATATTATGTGATGTGGTTGCCTCATAACTAAATATACGAATAAACATTCAAATAATGGTGCAGGCATTAAAGCATCTTTTCTTTTTTTTTTTTTCTCTTTTTTTTTCTTTTTTTTTCTCTCTTTTCTCTCTTTTCTCTCTCCTTTTCTTTTCTCTCTCCTTTTCTTTTCTCTCTCCTTTTCTTTTCTCTCTCCTTTTCTTTTCTCTCTCCTTTTCTTTTCTCTCTCCTTTTCTTTTCTCTCTCCTTTTCTTTTCTCTCTCCTTTTCTTTTCTCTCTCCTTTTCTTTTCTCTCTCCTTTTCTTTTTTTCCCTCCGAAAGAATAAGAAAAGCTTGGTGGGATTTAAGATCATGCCTCTGGAAAATATGAATGAGTTCACCACACACTTACTGGACATTGTCAACGCGCATATGATCCTCAGAAAAAATCTTACGGTATGTACTTGAAGATCCTGGTTCCATCTTGGTCCGTACTGGGTTACTAGTTATGTCCCAAGGAGAGGGACTTTGGGAGATCGTACACAAGTTGTGGGGCTGGAAAGCTTGAAGGGCTACAGTGAAGGTATAACAGGAGTCCTGGCCGCGTTGGAGAGAGATTGTGTTGCAGTCCATTTCCAGTGGTTTCTTTTGGGAGTCTGTTTTTAATTACTGTTTCTGTGCAATAACACTGAGTCTTTAATGCCATGGGCTTGTGGCAGCCTGTGTAACCACAGCAATTTCACTCTCGTAATTGTAGTCAGCATCAAGAGTGCCTCAGTCGTTTTCCTCTGCTGGGATTGGTGACATGGGGGGCTATGGAGGCGGTGGCAGCCTGCCAGTGAACGGACTCACAGTGCATCAGAGTCAGGTAGGTGCAAGCAGCTTCTCCAGGAACGCAGCAGCTGCAGTGGAGGCTGCTGTGGCGTGAGGTAGGACAAAGAAACGCAAGCTCAGTTACTCTTTGAAGACTGATAGTTCCTCAACCTTGGTGTCCTTTGACAATAGAGAAGCTTATCTGTGTGCTAATGGTGGTTCTTGCGTTTCCAGGTGCTGAACTTGATTAAAAACTGCCATGTCCCAGAAGGTATGAGTCTTCAAGAGTTGAAAGTTCAGCTCCACAATATGAGCATGTCAACAATCAAGTAAGTGTGTAGAAACGAAGGATGTTCTGGAAATCCAGGCAGTCCTTCCTGGTGTCTGATAAAAGGAGGCAGAGAGGAAAATAGCGGGCAAGCCCCAGATCCTGGCTTGTTCAACAGCGCTAGTAATTTCAGGTGTTCCCAGTAGGATGCAGTAGTGAGCTAGAGCTTTTGAAATCTTCCAACAGCCCAGAATGAGCCATTGTCAGTTGGTGAGGTGATAAAATACTTTGCTCCCTATTTCTAAAACAAGCTGTTTAACAGTTCAGTAGCAAAGTGGTAGGTGCCTGGGAGTGCTGCAGTGCCTCAGCAGGATTTTCTCCTGTTCGAGGACCACCTTGCTCTCTGCACACGATCAAAACTTGGGAATAGACTGTTTCTCTTCTCCTCTACTATCTCATATAGCTTCCCCTCCCTGAGGCTTAGAGAAAGAGTGAAGCCCAAAGGCAGTAATTAACGTCCGTTACCCTTCTGTGTTCTCTCCCCTTTGAAGCCCGGCGCAGGTACTGCTGTTACCTGCGGGGTACTGAGAGCGGTCCCTTCCCCTCTGTGGCAGGCGGGGTCTCAGAGCTGCTGGGGGAGCACGTTGCCCCAGCTTTGGAGAAATTTTCTGTACCTCCTGACTGATAGAACTGCTCACAGGATAGAGCCACTGGGTGGAATCTGTAAATGGGAAATCCCTGAGAGAAAGGTGTTAATATGAACTAGTGAACAATTGCTTTTTTAATTCAAAGGCAAGCAGTTGAATTCCTTAGCAGCGAGGGACACATCTACTCCACTGTGGATGATGATCACTATAAGTCAACGGATGCTGAGTGAAGTTACTTCCGGCTGGATTTAGCTGTAAGCAAGTGCTTGTCCCTGTATCAAGTTATCCTGCCGAGCTTTGTGACGTGGAAGGTGATCTTTGTTCTTTCTAGCCTGTGGAAGTCCCAGTTCCTCTGTGAGGGCCTCCTTGGAATTCAAGGACAAGCAGAACGTATAGATTCTGTGAACTGGACTCGATTATACGCTGTGACCGTGTGACTGAAAGCATGAGCAGACATGGGAAAACTGAAATCCTCCAAGCTTTCGGTTTCTGTTTTGTTAGAGGACGCCTGTGTTAGAAAGAACCACCTCTTTCTAATCTTGCCCTGGGCAGATTGTCTTTAGTTTCTAGAGCTGTTTCTCCTAACTCAGCTTTCATTCTATTTCATTCACAAAGTGGGTAGCCAAGAGTAGTATTCCACTAATGTACAGTAATCATGAATATATTTTTAATTGGTTTAGTTTTTGCATTTAAATCTATATTTGTACTACGCGGCGATCTTGTTACTAGAGCTTTTGAATGTTTCCAATAAAATTTTAACATGGGTAGTCTTGCATACGCGTGTGGCTCTAGAGGCTTTTGTTCCCTAAAAAAAATACCATCTGCTTGGACAGAACGTAGCCATGTGGGTAAAAACAGAGCCCATGCTTTCAGAATTTCTTAAACTGTAGTTATTTTTTCCCTTAGCTTTTGAAGTAAATTGCTTTAAAAGGTCAAAGTGACGCGAATGCCTGGACACTAAGAAATTAAATAACTGTACCACTGAAGAAATCTACGTGTTGTATCAATGTTACAAATATAGCCAGGATCACTTCTGCCACCTGAGGTACTTCAGCTGAACTTCAGATGAATTACACTGTGTGGAACAAGTCTTTCTTCTTTAAATTATTTTTAAAGAACAGAAAAACATTTGGTTGGGAAACAGCAGGGTTGAAGTTGGTGATGTCTCAGGGTGGAGTTAACAGATTTGCATCTCCTGTTTCTCTGCACAGTCCTGCCTTGTTTGGGGAGGCAGCATGCCACGGGCAACCGCTTCAGCCTATTTCTGTCCTCTTAGTCTCAGGGTACGCTTCCTGTTATATAAAATGTGAAGCTGAAAATTACCTTCTGGGAACTGTTTTGCGTTTGTTAATGGGAGCAGGTCAGCGGTTCACAGACACTCAGGAGCGTTTTTTGCCCAGACCCCGGGAGGCACGTAGCTGTTCTCCCAGGAGGAACCACAGCTCTCGTGGTGAAGGGCTTGCCAAAAAAGCAGGACCTGGGATCTTTCAAGCTGAATGCCGAGACACCAAATGCGCTTGCTGCTGCCAGATGGCAGCCTGGTTTGCTGCGCTGACCTGTCCCTCGATTGCTGCCTGTGAGCGCCCAGGGGCCTGCTGGAAAAACGGCATGTGCAGCCGGGGCTGGTTGACTCCGGTGCTGTGGGAGCTGCCAGTTGTGGGGGTTTTGTTACCGGGGACTGGTGAAGTGACCTGGCTTTGAAGAAGTGTTTTTTCCCTGTATGCACATCGGTGGGGCTGGCTGGTGGGCCCAGGGCGTCTCCTTCTGCCGTTAGTGCTGGGGGCAAGACCCAGGTGTCCTGCTCAGGTTCCGAGAGCGACGCAGCTGTAGCCTGCGCTGCGCTCCTGGGCCTCGATTGTGCTGTAGGCGTGGAAGAGGTGAACTTCCAGGCTATGGAGCCCAGCAGATGTAGCAGCCGAAAACACCGTCATTTCCCTTTTGCAGGGGGTGTGCAGGTTAGGAAGAAAATCCCTGATGATTTTTGGAAGTGAAGATGAATAGAATTGCTTGCAGTAAAGAGAGTAGTTGTGTGACTAGACAAAGCTCTTGTGATGTGACTGGAGAGGAAAAACTCATTGTCCGGGGAGGGCGTTTAAGTCTGCCTAGTCTCCACTTGGTGTTTGATCTTCAAAGCATCCAGGAGCATCTGCTGCTGTCCAGCCAGTGGGATGATTTGGAATAGGTCTTAGGGGACAGAGGTGTTGTCTGTTTCAGGAAAATTTTGCATTTAAAACTGTGAAATAACAGTGAAATCCACACTCTGAATGCTTTTGTCTCAAATAAAGGAGAGAAGGAAAAACGCTTGGGCGTTTTCAGTTGTTCTGGTTTCCTCTATGCTCTGCTCTGCTCCTCTTCTCCTCCCTGGAGCCCATCCCCTCCCCAGCCATGGTCCAGGGATTAGTTTTTTCCCCCAGGAGGAGGAAAAATTGGATTCTGCAGAGATTTAAATACCTGTTGGCCCCTGCCACCCCGGTGTGTCTCTTGACTGAATCTTTGTACATCGTATGAAGCAAGACTGAGAGAGTTGGGGTGTTCAGCCTGGAGAAGATAAGATTCGGCGGAGACCTTGCAGCCCCTTCCAGTACCTAAAGGAGGCCTGCTTGGAAGACAGAGAGGGATGTTTTACCAGGGCCTGTAATGACAGGACAAGGTGGAACAGTTTTAAACTGAGAGAGGGTAGATTTAGGTTAGACATAAGGAAGAAACGTCTTAGGATGAGGGTGATGAGCCCCTGGCCCAGGTTGCCCAAAGAAGCTGTGGATGCCCCATTCTTAGAGATGTTCAAGGCCAGGTTGGACGGGGCTTGGAGCAGCCTGGGCTGGTGGGAGGAATTGGACCAGATGATCTTTAAAGGTCTTTTCCAACCCAAACCATCCTGTGATCTGACCCTATGATTTAGGTGCCGTTAATGAATGGCTCGCACCTGTTTGCAGGTGAGAGCTGGCTTCTCCCTCCTTGAGTGACTGTTCCGTGAAAGGACCTCAACAGCAATGCTCAGTGTCTCTCCCACAGTGCTGATTTGAGGAGCGTAAATCCCAGGGCAGAGCCAGGGGAGGAAACCCGCCCAAACCCAAGCTAGGACTCGAGCCAAGCTTGAATGAATGAGACCCTCTCTGCAGCTTCGGGACTCTGCCCTAGGCGCTGAGTGAGGAACGGCATGAACCGAAAACTCAACCCAAAGCTACTCTTCACTGGGAGAGGGGTAAAAAGAAAGGACAACAATTTGATCTTAAATGACATTTATTTTCCTGCTCTGATGTGAAAGGAGTGCAGTTGTGTGATGCGGGAGTGAAAAGCTCTCCCCTCGTCAGCTCTTTTCCCTTAATGCACATCAGGACTATGAGGTCCAGGTCTCGGCTGCTTTCCTGGGGCTTTGCCAAACTTCCAGGAAATTAAGAGCTAAACTTTGGACCTTATTTGGTTTCCAGGTCTTTTTTTTTGCATCCAATGCCATGAGCGCAGCGAGGGCCTTCGCAGGTGCTAAGAATCTGCAGGAGTGTGACAAGCACACTCACAAGCAAGAGGGGGTCGTGGGGGTCTAGGACAAATGTTCCTTCCAGTTGCAAGTGCATTTAAAAATGGATGAGAAAGGCAGCAAAATCTAAAGCCACAATATTTTTACACAGTTTCTACAGCCTTGGTGAGAAATGAGGCCAGAGTGGGAAGCGAGTTTGGCTGTACTTGAGAAAAATGCCTTATGGAGGTGGGTTTCTGATGTGCACAGATGTGTCACTCAGCTGTTTGAGCCCCAGCTGGGGCATCGCTTGCGCTGTGTGAAGCACCTTGTCGTGTCTCCTCCTAACCCCGTCCCACCCCACGTGCCAGACACTGGATGTGCTGGCCCCAAAGCATCTCAATCTGGAAGTGTCCGTAATCCCAGCCCGGCCACCATGGTAATGCAGCGGAGCAGAGATCTGTGGCTCAGGGCCTGGCATCTCGGTGGCATCTCGGTGGCCGCCCAGCTGTGTGCTGGTCGGGTGCTGTCGGAGTCCTACAGGTGACAGCTGAGGACACAGCCCGCAGCGCAACAGGGGGATTTATTCTGTGCCTGGGGCTGTCCCGAGGGGGTGTGGGCGGCTTGCCGTCGAGGAGAGTGGGCACCTTTCTGCAGGAGTTGTGCAGTTGGAGGTTGCGCTGTGGATCCCTAGGGCTGTATTTAGCCTCTGCAAGGAACCGATGTCACGTAAGGTCTCAGAGTATTTGGAGGCTGGGTGGCTTCCAGAAACCAGAGGACTAGAAGGGAAAAACTGCCTGCATTTTGCGAATTGTCTTTTGAATGTCATCATCCACGGTTTCGTAATCGTGGTCATTGTTGTCGCTGTCTGTGCCTAGAAGGGAAGGGAGAGCACAGCCTGTGGACGTGCACCCCACGGACCGTGCAGAATCCCGGCCGGGGAGGCCCCGACGTGCCCTCCCCACCGACACGGCAGGGACCGGGGTGGGGGGAGAAGGGCCTCTTGCGGCGTGGTGGCAGCTGCTCTGCCACTGCAGACACCAGCCTCTGTGGCCACGGGTCCCCTGTGACCTGTGGGGAGGGAAGGTGCCCCCTTCGCTAGCAGATGGAGGAGAAGGGCGGTGTTCACCATGACGTCCCCACTGAGGTCAAGCCTTGCTTGCCCTCATGCCATGGTCCCTGCGTGGGACAAGAGGATGGGCTGGCTCCCCATGGGTTACCCCCCACCTGTGGGACAAGGGAATGAGGCAGACCCTGTGGGTACCCCCAGCGTGTGGGACGCAGGGGTGGGGTGAACACCTGTGGGTCCCCCCCTGCACCTGGGACAAGGGGGTGGGGAGGTGCAGCACCCACGGGGGCCTGGCTGGCAGGGGTGCAGATGTCCCCAGCTCAGCATCCCTGCCCCAGGTCCCCATGAGGACAGCCCCGGGGAGGTGGTGGCCGGCAGCACGACCTGCTGATGCTGCCGGGGGGCCCCGTCCTCCCACCATGGCAGTGCATCTCCAGGCTGAGCCCCGCGGAGGGGCCGGGCCCGCAAGGTGCTAGGGGTCTCACCTGCATCCCTGGGGGCTCTCCGCCAGCCGTACTGTTTGGAGGTGCTCGGCTGGGGCAGGGCTGGGAGCGGCAGCAGTGGAGGAGCCAGGCAGGCGCCTGCCGTCAGGGATCTGGGGGCTGTAGGGTGATGTCTCCCAGGGCTCACCCCCCGCTGTGTCCGCTTGGGGGGCCGTGGGGGTGGCGGGGCTGCGCTGCCAGGCAGCTGGGCCAGCAGCCGGTAGTAGAAGGCCTCAGTCAGCTCCTCCACCCGGCATCGGAGCGTGCAGGGGGCCGGGGAGCGGACGGACCCCTCGCTCAGCAGGAGGGAGAAGTCCAGCCACCGCGGCGGGATCTCGAAGCCCTCCTCTGGCGCCTGGCAGAAGCTGCCGACCAGGAAGGGCTGGTCCAGGCGGGCCTCCAGGCGCAGGGCGGGCAGGGCGCCCAGCGCATCCCGCTCCAGCCCCGGGTCGGCGGCCACCACCCGGACCTCGCAGGGCAGCGGCTGCCGATCCAGCAGCTCCGCCAGCCCGTACTTCTTGCTGTCACACAACTCCTCCACGAAGCCACCCCCCAGGTCCAGCGGCAGCAGTAGCTCTTCGCTATCCTCCTCCTCCCCGCCGCGGCGGTGGCAGAGCAGCCGGGTGCCAGGGCCGCTCCCCTGCAGCCTCTGGGCCTCCAGCCGGTCGCCCACGCCCAGCGGGGGCACGTCGTCCCCCCGGCCCTCGCAGTCCTGCGTCACCACCACATGCAGCCGCTGGCCAGGACGCAGGCCGGCCGCCAGCTCCTGCACCCCTGTGAACTGCCGGGGCCGCCGGCGGAACCGGCCCTGGTAGGCACTGGAGAGGAGGAAATGGCGGCCGCTGCTGGGGGCCGAGGCCAGGACCCGCCAGGCAGGGGAGCGGCCATGGAGATGCAGCCGCTGCCCCCGCTGCAGCCGCGAAACCCAGGCGCTCTCAAAGATGGCGGGGCCACCTGGACCCTCCAGGATCTCAGCCTGGGCCGGCAGCGCCTCCTCCATCCTCAGCACCTCGCTCAGCAGCAGTGGCCGGGCGAAGTGGACGTGCTGCGCCTCCTCCGTGATGTCCTCCACGTCCACCTCCAGCGTGGAGGGGATCTTCACCACGTCCCGACGCACTGCAGAGGCAGAGCCGCCCTGACCCTGTGCTCGGCCTCTCCCTGGCCCCATGTGGGGGAGGACCCCACCTCATGACCCCCCACCTGCAGCCACCCACACCCTGCGCGTGGGGGTCCCAGCACCAAGCCAGTGTAGGCCCCCAACCCTGTCACCCCCATCCCCGCCATGACCCCACAGCCTCACTTCCCGACCCTACAGCATTCCTGACTCCCCAGCACCTTACCCCAACCCCCCGGGCTCCCAGCCCAGCCCTGTCCGGACTCACGGTGCATGGCGGCGTGCACTTCGTAGACGGGGTGCAGGAGCAGGGTGTTGGGGCCGATGGCGGGGCACAGCAGGGGCTGCGGCCGCCCGTCGCACCGCCCCAGCGCCTGGTGCAGCGTCAGGCCCCACTGCCTGCCACCCAGGAACGGTGTCTGCAGTGTCGGGTTCGACCTTGGGGCTGGGGCAGGCTGGAAAAAACCTGTGGGACAATGAGGCTGAGCCCGCGGGGGCTTCAATGGTCTCCCCCAGTAGGACATCCATCAGGTTCAGGCAGCCCTGCTCACCCTTAAACGTTGGTGGCAGCTCTTTTGTCTGTCCCGTCACCGTGTCCTCACAAATGACCTTCTGCAGTGCCACGGCCATGACTTTCAGCAGGTCGCCCGTTGACAAACAGCATTCGTTGCCCGAAATCTCATACACGGACCCTGCAGGATGAGGAGGGAGAGTTCCCTCAAAGAAAGTGCCTCTACCAGCATTTCATAGAATCACTGAGTGGTTTGGCTTGGAAAGGAGCTTCACAGATCACCTGGTCCAAACCACCTTCCATAGACATGTCTCCCTGGACATCTTTCACTTGATTGTGTTGCTCAGAGCCCTGCCCAACCTGACCTTGAACACTTCCAATGACAGGGCATTCACACTTCTCTTGGCAACCTGCCCCAGTGTCTCACCACCCTCTGTAAGCTGGCCTTTACTGCTCCCTCAGAATACCTTTAGGTGGTTGGTGCTCCTGTCGAACACTTGGGAGCTCCTGACTGAACTCAAACATACAAAGGAGGTGCGTGAGTGGTGGCAGCAGGACAGGTGGCCCAGGAGGAGAACAGAGACACATGGATGGGGTTAGGAAAGCCAAAGCCAGCCTGGAGCTGAATCTGTTGAGGGATGTGAAGAGCACCAAGAAAGGCTTCTACAAGTACATCAGCAGCAAAAGGAAGAGACTGGGGAAAACGCAGGTCTGCTGCTGAATGGGGCAGGGGACCTGTGACAAAGGACACCGTGAAGGCAGATACGCTCAATGCCCTCTTGGCCTCAGTCTTTACAGGTATGACCAGCCTTCAAAGAACCGCCCTGAGACCAGGGGGAAATTCTGGAGCAAGAAAGACCTACCCTTGGTGGAAGAGGACCAGGTAAGGGAGCACGAAACAGACATACATGAGCCTGCGGGGCCTGTCAGGATGTGCTGACTTTGTGAGGCCACTCTATTATCTTTGAGAGGTCATGGGCAACTGAGAGAGGTTCCTGAAGACTGGGAAAAAAGCAAATGTCACTCAAGAGAGGCAAGGGAGGGACCTACAGGCCAGTCATGTGCCCTTCATTCCCTGGGAAGGTGACGAAGCAGATAATTCTGCTAAACCATTACCAGATACATGAAGGATGAAAAGGTGATTGGCATTAGTCAGCATGGGGAAATCATGCTTTATCCAACCTGACCACCTTCTACAATGGTGTGATTGTCTCGATGGATGACGGGAGAGCGGTGAATATTGTTACCTTGACTTCAGTAAGGCTTTTGGCACTGTCTCCCATCACATCCTCGTAGAGAAGCTGATGAAGAATGGGCTGGGTGAGCAGACTGAAGGTAATGAGGTGGACTGAAACCTGGCTGAACAGCAGGGCCCAGAAGGTGGTGATCAGTGGTACCAAGTCTAGTTGGAGGCCAGTCACTAGCGGTGTGCTCCAGGGATCCATACTGGGCCCAATCCTGCTTAACTTCTTCGTGAATGATCTGGATGATGGGGCAGAGTGCACCCACAGCAAGTCTGCAGATGACACCAAACTGGGAGGAGAGGCTGATAGTCCAGAGGGTCGTGCTGCCAGCCAGAGGGACCTCCACCGGCTGGAGGAACGGGCTGACAGGAACCTCATGCAGTTCAACAAGGAGATGCGCAAAGTCCTGCCCCTGTGAAGGAACAACCCCTGGCACCAGCAGATGCTGGGATCCACCTGGCTGGAAAGCAGCTTGGGAGAAAAGGACCTGGGTGTCCTGGTGGACACCGGGTTGAACACGAGCCAGCAACATGCCCTTGCTGCAAAGGCAGTGAACGGTGTCCTGGGCTGCATTAGGCAAAGTATGGCCAGCAGGTCAAGGGAGGTGATCCTTCCCCTCTGCTTAGCACTCGTGAAGCCACCCCTGGAGCACTGTGTCCAGTGCTGGGCTCCCCAGTACAAGAGAGACATGGACACACTGGAGAGAGTCCAACAAAGGGCCACAAGGACGATGAAAGGACTGAAGGATCTCTCCCATGAGGAAAGGCCAAGAGAACTGGGACTGTTCAGTCTGGAGAAGACAAGGCTCAAGGGGGAATCTCATCAATGCACATAAATAGCTGAAGGGAGGACGCAAAGCCAGGTTCTTCCCAGTGGTGCCGAGTGCCAGGACCAGAGGCAACAGGCACAAGCTGGAACATGCGAAACTTCCTCTGAACACAAGAAAACATTTTTTTTTGCTGTGACGGTGGTCAAGCACTGAGACAGGCTGCCCAGAGAGGTTGTGGAGTCTCCATCGTTGGAGATATTCAAAACCCAACTGGACAAAGTCCGTAGCAACCAGCTCCAGCTGACCCTGTTTGAGCTGGGGGTTGGTCTGGATGATCCCTAGAGGTGCCCGCCACCCTCGGTGATTTAGTGCTTCCCATCACGAGTGTTCATGATGTGTGCCATTAACAAATGCCAGTTACATAGAGGGGTCCCCCCGGCCTGGCCAGCTGTGGTGAGGTCCCCAGGGCAGCAGGGAGAGGGCTGACCCACGGCCTGGCCCTGGCTGCAGGCTTTGTCCTTCTGGGACATGAGCCAAGCCTGAGTGTCCTGGCACTCACGGGTGTGCGCACAGCCCTGAGGGAGCCTCAGTGCCTACGGTGGGGCCAAGGGGACCGCCGACCCCTGGGATGGCAGAAGGGGGCTATAGGATGGGGGTGGAGGGTCCTGGGGAAGGAGGGCAGCTGTTCAGGGAAAGGCAGAGCTGGTCCACAGGCTCAGCGGTGGGCAGAGGTGGGGCTGGCACAGATTCACCTGGTGAACGGGGTGAGCTGGTGCCTTTGGCCACGGTGGCAACATGTTGGTTTAGGGTGCCGGCCCACACAGCTACATGCCAGCAGGTCTGGGCAGGACAGACGTAGCCAGGGCAGGACGTGCCACCAGAGACGGGCTGGTGTCCCCGCCCTGGGTGCTGATGCCCGAGCACAGAGGGACAGACGGTGCTGCAGGCACCGCCACACCACTGACCACCTGTGGAGTGCAGGTGGGACCGTCCAGGAGAATGTTGTCCCGCCGGGTGTGGGGAAACCTCGAAATGGAAATAAATGTGAAAAAATAAACCACAGGAAGAGGCGGATGAAAGCTGGGAAGTTTCAGAAAGTATTGCATGTTGTGTAAGCCTCAGTTCCCTTCTTCCAGCCCTCCCGTGCCCTGTCATGACAGCAGCGAGGGTATGGGCTGAAAAGGGAGGAAACGCAGCGCCAGGCTGCCCTGCCTCGCTGCTGCGGAGACGTCTCACACCCTGGGTGCAGAGACCCAGGTAACTCCACGCACGCGTGGCACGGCTGGCCACCTTGGCTGGCAGCAAGACACACAGACACAGGTGGCTGCGGATGCCCTGTGCAGGACCCCAGCGCGCTCTTCAGTTCCGCAGCAGCGCCAGCTGGGGAGGTTTTGCAATATAAAGCAGGACGAGGAGCGCAGAGGAGGGGGGGAGCGCGTGGCTGAGAGAGGGGCCCGAGGAGGGGCTGAGACCAGCAGCAGTCGTTTAACATCTTGGGGATCCACCCAAATTTTTTGCTAACAAAATCCCAGAATTACTAAGAGCATCAGTAGCAGCAGGAAATCCAGCGGTGCTCAAGAAAACGCATCAGCTCAGGAGGGCACGCTGCAAGGTGCAACACCGACTGATGCCCAGTGTCTTCTGATCGGTCTGCGAGGTCCAGCACCCTTCACCAGCAGCCAAGGGAAGGCACAGCCAGGAAGCTGTCTGAGGGGTCTTTGTTGGGCTGGTGCTTATTTCTAGGGAATCGGGAACAAGCAGAAGCTTGCACAGCCTGTGTCCTGGAAAGCTTCCAGTGCTGGTAACTGCGCAGGGGTCATAACGGAAGAGAAGAGCAGTGCAGAAGAGCACAACGGGAACGGCTGGAGACCGATCCGATGGAACCCAGACGAGAAATGCAGCAGGAAAATTTCAGCGGTCGATCACGCTGCAAAGGGATGGGGTAAATGTGCCTTTCCTGGTGCTGGAGCTCCTCAGGCTACATGACCGCGATGCCCTCCAACGCAAGCAATACCACTTCTGCCCCTAAATCTCTGCATTCGTTGAGCTGCTACGAAACCGTCTCCTCTCCCTGAGGTGAACTCATAACCCCTTGCTATGCGAAGCAGAAAGCACCAGCTACCTCACCACAGCTACCAGCAACTGCTAAAAAAATTGACTGCTGCTGTGGTCACAGTGGCATTTTCACTCATTTAGCAACATGAAGATGTTACCGAGGCCACCAGAAGCCTTTGGTAAAGCTAAACATCCATCCTAACTGAGCTAGCAGAGGGAGACCACCCAACCACTCTCCTACTCTTTAAAAGTCAGTATAACCTAAACAAATGCTACAAATCCTACAAGTCCTGATGGTGATTGCCACATTGGTGTTTCCAGGATCCTGCTGTGCTTTCCCAGCATTTTTGGGAGCCCCAGGAATCCAGCAAAAGCTTTTGCTAATTTCTGACTCTGTTTCAAGGCTTCTCCTTGACCTAAGATGTCCGTGGGGACGTGGCCCAGGAGGAAGCAGAGAGCCCACCCCAGGCTGTTCTCTGCACCCTTGCTGGACTCCTCATGCTGGGCCAGGGGCAACGCCAGCCCACCCTCCCCCAGCCGCTCAGCCTGTGGCGCCATCCCTGCCAGATCCACTGCCAGCAGGCGATCCGCCGCGTGGGAGCACCAGCGTGGATGGTTTTTGGTGCCCCACCACTTCCCTAGCAGCATGACAGCACGCGCTGGGGCACTCGGCTGGGTGGGCACTGGGTGTAGAAGAGAACGTTTTCTGCAAGCAGCTGTGCCTTAGGCTCCACCGCCTGACGGTGGCACGAGGACCCGTGCCTCTCCCTGGACATGAGCACCCCGGTGGCAGGGGACCAGCCGTCTTGAAGGCAGGACGGGCCAGCCCGGGCTGCGGCGGCACAGAAGGGGGAAGGTGGGCACCCTTGGCAGGCAGTGGGTGGCCAGCACTCACCTTGGAAGTAGACACCGGAGCAAATCCTGAGGATGCGGGGCAGGGTGGCGGGGTCCAGGGAGCAGATGTATTCCTGGAAGGAGAGGGGCTCCGTGGCCATGCTGCCGGGTGCTCCGGGGCACTCTGCAGAGAGGGGAACTGCGTGGGAAGCAGTTCTGGGCTCTGATTTCACTTCTGCCTGCCTTTTACTTCTGCTTGTGGGAGGGGTAAATTCCCTCTCTGGCGTTAGACTGACGCTGCCGGCAGCTCTCCAGCCTGCACAGGCGGAGCGACGTGCTGCTGGGACAACCCTCTTCCTGGCCCCCATCGCAGCTTGCTGTCCCCCAGTCCTGCCCCTGGTAGTGCCACTGGTGCTGAGGGTGGACCTACCCAATGGACACCCCCCAGGCTGTCCCCATCGCTCGTCTCCCGTGTACCAGCCTGCCCTGCCCCTCTGCGGCTGGGCCAGAGTGATGGTGCCAGACAGAGCGATGAATGCAGACTGTGCCAGAGAAAGCAAAGGGCTACGTCCAGACAGCCCTCCCCCCTTACAAACACACGGGGCATCTCCATCCCGCTCACCTCTGGGCTTTCAACCCCGCTCGCCCCCAGCACAGACATCCTGTGCACCATGCTCCGGCTGCGCTCAGCGCGCGGAGAGGGGAGTCCGTGGGTCTGGGCCGCGTGTCACTGCGGCGGCGTCCACCGTGGGAGCGGCGGAACCAAACTCCCACGCCTTCAGGACAGGCAGCAGCATCCGTCTCACTCTCCTGTAGACACGGGACCCGTCCTCCGCCAAAGCAGCCGAGGTTTGTTACTCACCTCTCCCAGGCTGCCAAGGTGGGAATGGGAGTTCTGGGAGCTGCTGCTCCCAGTGAGCTTCATCTTTGTAACGGTTTTCCTTTAACTTCCCCTACAAATAAAACCAAAGCTGCAGGTTAAGAACAGGAGCAAGATGGGACTTAAGGTAGAAAAGAAACTTGGAGAAAGATATTTTTAAGTAGACAATGCAGAAAAAAAGGTCTTGCTACTTTGCCTCCAGCTGCAGAAGTCAGCTCCACTTATGGCAATTTGTGTTTCCTGTTAAGTCAGTGCGGAATGAAGCAATCTGAGGGACGGAGTGCTGGCGCACCGAGGTTCCCCCCGTGCCAGGCAATTTCAGTGGGCCGGGCAGGGTGCCACAGCAGCAGGGACGTCTAGAGGACTTCAGGGCAAACTGACGCTTGGAGCTGGACTAACTAGAGCAAGTCAGATGTGTCAAGGTCTTGACAATCTACAAGGATGGAGACCTTCCACCTCCCTGGCGATCTGGCGAAGGGCTGCACCACCTTCCCAGAGGTGTCTTCCTAATGCCCAGCCCGCAGCTCCCAAGCTGTAGATGTGGCCATTGGCCCTCACTGTCACGTCTGCCATTGCTGAGAAGAATTTGGCTGCAAAACTGTCCTTCAAGCAGCTGCAGGCTGCTATTAGGTTGTCCTTCTCCTCTTCACTAGACAAAACCAGCCCAGCTCCCACAAACACTTCTCACAGGTTGTGTGCCCAGCCCCACGACCATCTTGGCTGCCCTTTGGTGGTTCCTCTCCCACCTGCCTCCTCTTGAACTCCGGGTTCAACACGGTTCACTATTCCCAGTGCAGGCAGGCAGGAGGGACGGCTTCCCTTGATCTGTCAGCCACGACCTGGTCTTAGTCCTGCACACGGTTTGCCCTGTCCACAGCCAGAGTGTGGCCGTGGTGTTGCACATTGAGGATAAGGGGGAAAAGAGGCAGGAACTGCCAGGGGCCATCCCCCTTTGGAGAGCCAGCACCTTGTTCCCCAGCAGGACAGGCTGTCCCAGGCAGGCTCAGCATCACCGCAGAAGGCGTAGGGATGCCGAGCCCGTGCTGACGGGGCATTGCAAGACTTACAGCAGGGCAGTGGCACAGGAGCCTGCGTGGAACCAGAGGAATGAAGCTAAAGGGGGTGAAAGAGACCAAGCCGCAGAAGTTCAGATGCCATCAGCTTTATCATCGTGAAATGGGAATGGGACAGAGCGCCTGGGAGAAATATCCTTTTTACCAATAGCTGGGAAGAAAGTGTATTTTGTCGTATCAAACAATGTCAAGAACCCCTGAAGGGCAGGGCCAAACTAACCCTTGGAGGTCAGGAAACTCTCCATGTAGTACAGAGAAGCCCCCAGAGCTGCAGAGCTTGTCCCTCTGGGGCCGTTTTGCTGCTCTAAGGCAGAGTCCAGAGAGGGGCCGAACAGGTGTATTGCTCTGGAAATCACAGAGTAACTTGAATAGCCAACAGCAAAGGTCTCTGGACACCAAGCATCTGTTCCTCCATTCCCAAACGGTGCCTGAGGAACCAGTCATGTGCCTAGACAGTCCGAAACCCCAGTGGCAAGGCTGACTCCAGGGCCTCTCCACAGGGAACAGGTGACGGTGGTCACGGTGAGCATCCCTGGCAAGCCAGGGTGTGGATTTCGGTACAACTGAGACCTACGTTTGCAGCTGCAGCAAGAGAATGAGGGTTTCCCCAGCTGACGTGCCGGTCTAGTTCAAAACCAGAAGAGCGCGGCCACAGCCACCCCTGTATACCATACCTGTGCTCTGCTACCTGCCTGGGGAAAATGGGAGGGGAACAGAAGGAATTAGCTTGAAAAACAGCCATAGAAAAATATGTCTAAAAATAAAAAGTCACTTCAGGAACGAGAAACACACAGTAGCCTAAACTGGACAGCTGAGCAGCCCCTTGTCCGCATGTAACAAGCTGACTGTGGTTGGGTAAGGTACCAAACGCCGC
This sequence comes from Rynchops niger, assembly GCA_013400035.1. Lineage (NCBI taxonomy): Eukaryota > Metazoa > Chordata > Aves > Charadriiformes > Laridae > Rynchops > Rynchops niger. The sequence goes on along the minus strand of VXBH01004539.1, from coordinate 17,911 downwards.
CTGCTCCTTGCTGAGGTTTCCTCCCAGGGACACATGATAACCTCACACGGAGCAGAGCCGGTACAGAGAAACCCAGCGTAGTGCAGCTCCCCAGAGCTCTGCCCACTGACACCTTCCTGGGATGCTGCTGGGCACCGCTGGTCCAGCAGCCCCCAACTCCCAGGGCCCCCAATAAGCCCAGTGAGCGATACAGGGAGACAGGCTCAAGGGGGATGCTGATACGCCAGGCTGCAGAGCGTGGCTGTGAAAGGGCAGCTGAGGACCCAGCAGGCAAATCTCCATGGGAAGCCTGGAAAAATAAAGGGGGTCACACAGGTGTCCAAGCCCTGGACACAGTTACAACGAGCATGGCCATGGAGAGCAACCGTGGTCAGCTTCACGGGCTCTTGCCTGAGCGAGGCTTCCAGGAGCGGGACTTCAGGCTGCCGAGCTCCAGCAGCAAAGAGCCAGGACTTGGCCATGGTGAGTCAGAGCCAAGGAGAAAGCAGCATCTCCTTTTCAGGAATGGGGAAGAGCTGCAAGGAAAAGAGAGTGAGGAGAGGCAGAGACACGTTCAAGACAGGTCACTACGGGCCAAGGGGCTGAGCAGCTCTGCTTTAGGGCCGGTGAAGCCTGCTGTCCTCTCCTGGTAGCTTTAGCCTTGATTTCGTCAGGGGAATGGGTGAAGGAAGTTGTTGCTTCGTAGCTCCCCAGAAGCACGTGTAGCAGTCCCTCGAGGTTTGGGATGCCTCTGGGAACAACAGAGCAGCTGAAGGAAGAAAAGGCAGCAAACACATCAGGGTTCCATCGTCCCGCACACAGCCAAAGCACCGAGCTGAGTAAATCGGTGGAACACTTTCACTTCCTCCTGCTCTCCCCAGGCTGGTGCGCATCTGCCCGCGCTGCCTGCGAGGGGAGGGGCAGGCCGCAGCAGGGCCCCGAGAACGGCTGCTTTATTTCACACGCTAATCGAAACCAGCGCATCCCCTTTCCCAAAAGCAGCCCTTGCTTCCCCGCTGCAAGCACTCCAGCACTCTGCCGGGGCTGAGGAAAGACCATGCTTTCCCCGCAGCAGACGTTTCCACATCAGCCACCCAGGGCGTGACAGCGGGATGGCTTAGGCTCAGGCTGGATGCACACTCCCTGGACTGAGCATCATCTCTGTGAGCGTCATCTCCACCTCTTGGAGTTCAAGTTCAGAGGTGATCCTGCCCAGCAGGTGCCACCTTCTGGGGGGTCCCCCTGTAAGAGCAGGGCAGCATTTAGAGATGCTCCAACGCAGCAGCACGCGCAGCAGAAGAAACTAAAGCCCCAAGGGATAAAGCTGCTCATCCCAGGAAGCAGGACCCAGCTCACTGCCAAGGCCAGAGGAGCTGTGCATCAGGAAGTTCCGAGAAAGAGGGAATGTCAATAGTAGAGGGCCCTGATGGCACTGCAGCATCACGTACAGCGCCTTGATGATCCTGTTCATGCTCCTTTTGGCGCTCACTGGTGTTTCCCTGCTATCCACTACCCAGCCCTGTGCTAAAGCTAACCCAGCATCATTTCACTAGACGAGACACGTTCTTCCGCTCTCCAGCAGAGTGGTGCGAGAGCCAGGACCCATGAGAGGTTTTTGTTTCTTACCCTGCTGAGGCTCTAGGAGGGGTGATGAGGTAGTAGCAGGGGACCCAGCACTGCCAAGCCCACCACTAAGCCGTGTCCCTCAGCACCACATCTACCCATCTTCTGAATACCTCCAAGGGTGGCGACTCAACCCCTTCCCTGGGCAGCCTGTTCCAGTGTTTGATAACCCTTTCAGTGAAGAATTTTTTCCTAATATCCAGTCTAAACCTCCACTGGTGTGACTTGAGGCCATTTCCTCCTGTCCCATCGCCTGTTCCTTGGGAGAAGAGACCGACCCCCCCTGGCTACCCCCTCCTTTCAGGGAGTTGTAGAGAGGGAGAAGGTCTCCCCTCAGCCCCCTTTTCTCCAGGCTGAACACCCCCAGCCCCCTCAGCCGCTCCTCACCAGACTTGTGCTCCAGACCCCTCACCAGCTCCGTTGCCCTTCTCTGGACACGCTCCAGCCCCTNTCGAACCTCACACCATTGGCCTCGGCCCATCGATCCAGCCTGTCCACATCCCTCTGTAGGGCCGTCCTACCCTGCAGCAGACCGACGCTCCCACCAACTTGGTGTCACCTGCAAACTTACGGAGGGTGCACTTGATCCCCTCGCCCAGATTTTGATAAAGATATCAAAGAGAACAGGCCCCATTTCCGAGCCCTGGGGAACGCCACTTGTGACGGGACGCCAACTGTATTGAACTCCATTCACCACCACTCTCCAGGCCCGGCCTCCAGCCGTTTTTTCACCCGGTGAAGCGTACACCCGTCCAAGCCATGGGCAGCCAGTTTCTCCAGGAGAACACTGTGGGAAACCATGTCGAAGGCTTTACTAAAGTCCAAGTAAACAACAACCAGCCTTTCCCTCATCCACCAAGCGGGTCACCTTGTCATAGAAGGAGATCAGGTTAGTCAAGCAGGACCTGCCTTTCATAAACCCATGCTGACCGTGCCAGATCACCTGGTTGTCCTGTACGTGCCTTGTGATGGCAATCAAGATGATCTGCTCCATAACTTACCCCAGCACCAAGGTCAGACTGAGAGGCCTGCAGTTTCCTGGATCCTCCTTGTGGCCCTTCTTGTAGGTGGGTGTCATCTGGCTTGCATCAGAGGAAGTTGCCACTTTCTGCCTCGGGCAGTTAGCCAGGAAACAATGCAAGTGCCTTTTTTTTTTTTTTTCCTCTCCAGTTGTGCGTTTGCCTGAGCAGAACACACCCATTAACATCACGGACAAATACAGGTGAAAAACCCGTGGTTTCCAGAAATTCAAATGCTGAACTAGGTGGGAGTGATGGTCTTGACCAGGATTCTGTTCAGCAGCAAGCAACTGTAAAGCCTACATCATAGTTGTGTCCCACACACTGAGTAACAGAGACAGTTTTTAAGAGATAACGAGGAAAAATGTAAAACCTCTCTAACAGTTGGGCCCAGTAATATCAAATAAGTAAAAACTGCTGGCTAGCAACTGCCACTAGTCAGAGGGCTATTATCACTTCCACACAGCTGCCTTTTGCAAAAGACAGGCTGGGCAGAAAAAGCCCTTTTACTAGAGACTGGTTATTCATGGAATTGAATACTTCCCCCTCTGCCCAAGAAAAAAGAAACCCCACACATAACCCAAGAGGAAGCAATAAGCAAATAATTCACATAAGTCACGCAAAGCTTCTGTGCTCCCAGGCTGATGACTAAGCGTTAACAAGGGAAGAGCAAACACGTAAAGCAGAGCTCTTTCTGTAGCTTGTCCGAAATATTCACACAGCGCTGTCTCCTGGCAGAGAGGAAGCCGTTGAAGAGACGTTCCCGTGCGTCGTTTCGGAGCTTGCTGGTAGATCTTGTGTGCAGTGTCTCGTAGGAGAATTTACAGCTGCTCAGTGCCGGACAAAGAGCTTTTTGGCAGCTGGTGCAGTCAGGAGACAGATAAGCTTTACAGCATGATAACGGTCACCAAACCACTGGTTCTGTCTTCCCACGTTAGGACTGGCTGATTTTATCGGGAGCCCTGCATTTCTCTTGAAAACATTTAAAGCACGCTATAAGCGACCTCCTCGCTGCTCGCCAGGGGTTGTACCCAGTATCAGATGGAGACGACAGCTCTTGGTGCTACTGAAACCCTGACTGAGCCCCGGGTGAAGTCTCCCCGCTGTGCTGCGCCCTAAACGCTTCAGGATCTGCACGGGAAGAGCTGGCAGCCAGGCGCTCTGCCTTCACGGACACCCTCCCCGCGGAGGGTAGGGCTGTTAGCTGCCCTGCTGCTCCCCGAGTTCCTGCCGTAGCTGCTCAGGGAGACAAGTGCTCTGTCGGGTCCCTACTGCTCAGGCGACAGCTGGTGGAAAACATACTACTGGTTTCCTGTTCTCACCCACAGAGTACCATTCCACCCCACAGGACAGCAGAGGTTTTATTTCCAGCCTTCAGACTTCTCACCTGGGCTTGTGAGACTCATTTTCTTCCTCTGCCCATTTTAGCCATTCCCTTGGCCTCTGGACAACATTCCCAGGCTCAGAGAGGCAAGATGTTCAGCTTTCAGCACCTTTCATTGTACCAGTCCTCCTGCCCACAGGGTTTAGTCTCTGTTTCCTTCACGTGGCGTGGCTGGAAGGCAGGGCAAGTGAAGCAACGACACAGAAGCAGAGGCACTCAGGGACAGGACATACGATCTTTGTGCTGTAGGGCAGAGAAGCTCTCCCAGAGAAGTCAGGAATAAAGCTCTCACGGAGAAGTCAGGAATAAGCCTCGAACAGGCCAACTTCAGGTCATGGGGATGACAAAAATCACACCAATCACGAGCAGCTACAGGGAGCAAAGTTGTCTACCTGCTCTTCTGGTGTCCAAATTCAAGTGGGGAAACATAAAAATCGCCCAAAGAAATGGCCTTGTGGGACATCAGACAGACAACTGGAGCTTCCACAGATTTTAGGCAGTCCTTAAGTCATCCTCACAGCTCGTCAAAGTCCTAAACTTTGCTGCTGTTTGTCTGCAGCTGGGGGCCTCAAGTTACACCACGCAGGAGGTCAGAGCTCCTCGAACACAAGCAGGAACTGTGATCCCACAAAGATGAGCACAGAAGATGGGAAGTCAGGGGGGTCACATCAGCTGCTAGGATCCAAGCAGAAATGGCCTCTCAGCCGGAATCATCCTCACCTCGAAGGTTTCGAACGCTCCCTGCAGTGGAGCACAAACCTTCTCTGACCTGTCAACAAGCAAGAATTATCAGAGCTACTTGTGGCACCCAAACTGAAGCAAGCAGAGGAACCACTGCCTGAATGGCCCATCTCCAGGCTTTTCCTCATCTTCACTGGACCCTGAAATTGCTATCAAAGTAACTAAGCACTCTGATAAGCCTATATGGGACAGCTTAACAGAGAACAAGCTCTCGCTAGCTCTTCAAGTTATAAAAAACACTATTTTTACAAAGCCACTGGAGAAAACTGGTTGCACATCCTTTGAAAACAGACTTGCCCATGGGTGATACGGGCATAAACACACCATTGCTTACACCCACCAGGAGAAATGCTGCTTCCATTTCCTCGAGGCTCAAGCATAGGAAGGCCTCTTGGACATATCTAGAAGTAGGTGAGGAACCCCAGGCAGGAAATGACCCATCACAGCCAAGATATGAGCAAGAAAAGCCTCTGTGTCCAGCCATGACTGGGTTAGTCCAGTATTACTGGCCAGTTCCTCAAAGGCCAGCACATACAGCAGCTCCCCATCCGGATGCCTTTGAAAGATGACAGTGAACAACTCGGGCTGTGGCAAGATGGGTCAGAATGACCACAGCACATCCAGTATTCAAGACTTCCTCCTCCTCTATCATTCTGCAAGTGTGATTGAAACCTTTCATGGATGTATGCCGGAATATATGACAAGATAGACACCTATGTGCAAGAGGCTGGACAGCAAAGATTGGGGGTCTTCAGTTTCTTCTCCCTTACAGCTTCTCTGAAGGAGACATCAGCTCTGGGAAACTCCTAAGAAGCAAAAGACAACACTGAAGCAACCATTAATGCTGCTGGAAAGATACTGCTTTTGTGGAGCAGGGGAAGCATCATGGTTAGTCTCAGGCACTAACGTGATCATAGATCATAGACTGTGTTTTGTTGGAAGGGACCTCTACAGGCCGTCTAGTCCAACCCCCTGCAGTAAGCTGGAACATGTTCAACTAGATCAGGTTCCTCAGAGCCTCATCCAGCCTGGCCTTGAATGTCTCCAGGGATGGGGCCTCCACCCCCTCTCTGGGCAACCTGGGCCAGTGTCTCACCACCCTCAGTGTAAAGAACTTCTTCCTCATGGCTGATCTAACCCTGCCCTGCTCTAGGTTAAACCATTGCCCCTCGTCCTATGGCTCCATGCCCTTGCAAACAGCCCCTCCCCAGCTTTCCTGTAGCCCCTTCAGGTCCTGGAAGGGGCTCTGAGGTCTCCCCGGAGCCTTCTCTTCTCCAGGCTGAACAACCCCAACTCTCTCAGCCTGTCCTCCCAGCAGAGGGGCTCCAGCCCTCGGATCATCCTCATGGCCCTTCTCTGGCCCCACTCCAACAGGTCCATGTCCTTCTTGTGCTGAGGGCGCCAGAGCTGGACACAGGACTCCAGGTGGGGTCTCACCAGAGCAGAGGGGCAGAATCACCTCTCTGGATCTGCTGGCCACAGTTCTTCTGATGCAGCCCAGGATGAGATTGGCCTTCTGGGCTGTAAGCACACATTATCAGCTCATGTCCAGCTTTTCACCAGGACCCCAAGTCCTTTTCTGCAGCGCTGCTCTCTGTCACCTCATCCCCCAGCCTGTATTGATAACGGGTTGTCCCTACCCAAGGGTAGGACCTTGCACTCGGCCTTGTTGAACTTCATAAGGTTTGCTCGGGCTCACCTCTCTAGCTCGTCTAGGTCCCTCTGGATGACATCCCGTCCCTCTGGCACATCAACCGCACCACTCAGCTTGGTGTCATCAGCAAACTTGCTGAGGGTGCACTTGACCCCACTGTCTAAATCATTGTTGAAGATTTTGAACAGCACTGAATGCGATGCCAGTACACGAGGTACCTCTTGCTGCTTTACTGGTTATGGGACCTTCAGGGAAGGCTGATTTAGAAGACTGCTACCCAAAACACATGACTGTCTATCCTGAACTTGCCCCAACCTTACTTCACGCTCTCTGTCTTGCACTATCAACCCTGTCCCCTACATCAAGCAGGCAGGCCCCAGTGATACCGCTAAGCTTGTATGAACAAGGAGCTGTTGCCGGTGTTGAGCAGGAGTGAAAGCAGAAACTTTTTTTCCCCCCTTTACCTACCACTGGTAGATTAAGAGAGAGTTTTGAGATCAAAGAACCTACAAATTACCTGACTCTGTTAGACCGCTTTTGAAAAATTCCTCTTAAACAGCATCTGACCTCTGAGCCCTATAATAGCCATTACACAGCCCCAGTTCTTTGGCTTGTTCTGAGCCACGTCTTCCAGTCCAACCCTCTACTGTGGTCTTTCCCCATGTCACTGAGTGTTTCGAAGCACTTGGTATAATTGCATGAGCACACACTTCAGCTGGCACACTCACCTGTTCTGTGCTGGAAGCTATTCCTGCTCTCCTAAAAGGCCCCAGGGAAAAGTCACCTCCTCTCCGAGCGGTCATTCTTTCAGGTACGTTGTCAGATTTTAACACGTGGGTGTCTTATTGCACAGCACACTGGGAACAGAACTCCTGTCAGCTCACTACTAGCGCTGGGACGCCTGCTGGGTGCTGCGCTCTTGTATTTCAAAACCAGAAGCGAGAAGAGGGGTTACAATGACAATCTGGTGAGTGCTGCAAGGACAGATGTTCCTGGAAAACACTGCCATTATTCTTTAGCTCAATCATTTATTCAGCTGCAAACGCTCTCCACTTCTTTGTTCCCATCTCTGCATTCCACGCCGCAGACAGTGTTTTAGATTACCATGCAAGTTGACTCCTTTTTACTATTTCCTTTAATACAGGAAATTAACTGCTAACCACACCAAGACTTAAAACATCAGACCACACAGTTAACTACTTAACCTGTACTAAGTATTTCTACCTTTGGCAGACCAGCAGCTTGCACATAAATTGTGAAGATTCAGCCTTCTGCTGACGCACAAGAACGAGAACGTAACTGCCCCAGCTGCTTAAACGATATTGCTAGATTGAAAAGAAATACTAATCTACAGCCTAAATATTACTAAACTCAGCAAAGCCTGGGAATCCCTCTCAACCTTACACCGGAGGCACCACGGTTATCTTTAACCAGGTCCCAGTTTACTGTTTTCACTACGGTTCTCCCCAGCGAGCCTAGGACAAGCTGCAGAGACGCAGCGCGACAAGGAGCGGTGCAGTTGGACTGCCCAAGGCCACTCCATAGGTCAGAGGCAGCAAGCTGGGCAAGGAGAAGAGGAAAACCGGCCTCTAACATACAACTTTTGCAGAGAGAGGATTATACCAGAACCAGATCAACCTTCACTCAGAAAGACTGCTGTTTTAAATCCACTGTTAAGTGCTACTCTTGTGTGCAAAAGTGCAGTGCTCTGCAGCACCAGGCGGCGAAGCAGGTCACGAGCTGGAGCAGCTTTACGAGCTGCAGCCTGAGCCAGCAGCTAAGAACAAGCCCTGCAGCGACAGCTGCACTTGGCCACCGCAGCAATCCTTCAGTAAGCCACAAAACAACCAACAGTCCCAATTGCTGAAGGGTACGCTGGGAACGAACACACTACGCTCTCCAAACTGGCAAAATCTGCATTTAATTTACAACATAGTAAAGGTTACAGGTAAAAAGCTCAACAGAAAGTGTGAAAAGGCCTGTTACATATTACACAAGTGTACAAACTTCTGTACAAAGCCCCTAGATGTTATGCTGTCCCCTCCTGTACCGGCCAGCTATGGCCCTTAAGCTCTAAAATAATGAGAGCTTGTTCAAACCCAGGGAGGAGAAGGGCTTTAAAAACCAATGAGCAGTAAAGCTTCCCTTTTCAAGAAAAATCTTGCAAAGAGCCACTTGCAGAAAAACAAAACCAAAGAAATTACCCACCCATCCACCCCTCAAAAAAACCAAAACCCAAAATGGAAAAAAAAGAAGAGGAAAACCTGTTCAACTTTTACTTGCCCTAACTAGTCTTACCCTAAAGAGTCGCCTTCATAAAGCAGACTGGCTGGAAAAAAGAGAATTATACATACCAGGAAGAAGCAAAACTAAAAATAAAGGGAGAAAGATTTTAAAAGTCAGCATGGAGTGTTCGGAAACACAATGTCTGAGGACTGAATCATATTCAATAATATGACAACTAAATACAGAGCGGCACAACTACACCATGGAGAAGGTACTGTATTCATCCATGTAATACAGTCTGAGCTAGATATGATGGTGCGGGGAGGGGAATGAACCAGCCTCTAAAGCCATCGCTCTTGTAAATGGGGTAGCTACTAGCTCATTTTTATCTCAATAACATGATAGAAGCAATCCCTCTGCAGATGCAGAAGTCACACTGATTTTGGAGCCTCTGTCCAAAACAGGTGTAGTGGGCGCAGTGCGCCAGACGCCCCGTGACACAGCACTGCCCCAGCAACCATCACGTCCTCACAACACTGCTCGGCCAGGTGGCTACAGTACTGTACACAACCAACAGCCAGGTACACCACTTTAGTGCACGTTTCCTGGAGAAATCCCCCAAACGACAAAGGAACGTGGCTACGTAGCTGAACTGCATTATAGAGTGTAAAAAAAAAAAAAAAATCCAGAGTAAACTTAAGAAAAACAGAGCTCTGGCCTTACCTTGTATAAAGTAAAGGCACAGCGTCTGAATGCATGCGAATCAGATTTTGAGATCTAAACCCAAAGACTGGAAGTGTTAGAGCAACAACTCAAATTGAGCTTCTCAGATGATTCAACTGGAGAGAGTGACGAAGTAGTCAAAAAATGTTAATATTATGAAACCAACTTGTGCACTGCTTTATTGGAGGCGAGGCAGATTCTCTGCTGAGAATTCACATTCTAGCTTTAAGCAGCGCTCAATTCTCACCCACTAGAAGCCAGAACAGTGTGCAGATTGTGGTTCTAGTCGTTAAACATGCAAGTACTCTGACGCTGCTGATGGCTGCTCATTCTTATATGTGTCTTGTTGCATCTCCCATGTGCTCCAAGCTCACCAATTCCATTTGTACATAAAAATGAAACTATTTAAAAGGGCCACCAAGTTTAAAAGAAACCGTTCTCCTCTGTGTCAACTCCACCTTAAGTTATCACAGGGGAGAAAGTCAACGCTACTTTGCTTATAGTTTGTAGAGTGTAGATAGTGCCTATCCACCAGCCTAACGCTCCCAGGCTTGCCATGGCTTGGATACCGCCCCTAGCACCAACACAAGCTCAGCTCCATGCCCGGGTACACCCTTCTCCATCTACACAGCTCTCCATCGTAACGTACCGGAACACAGCTAAGGAAGCCCACCTGTTTCTTGTCCATCTCAACTCCATGTTCTCATGGGATCCTGTAGTGTTTTAGGCAGGAAATTAAAACAAGCTGGAGCCAAATAAAACAAAGCAAACCAAAAAAGATAACACCCCACGTTGGTGAGGNAAAAAAGCTGACCTATATTTTGCAAGTTTTAGAACTCATACCAATGGGATTTCTGAAAGGCTAAGCCCCACAAACATTTACTTCTGATACAGCTGACTTGCTACGAGCAAGTCCATCAGAAGCAACATTACTCATAGTAAGCACGACACCTAAATACATGAATTTGCAGCGTCATGCCATAAATGGTAATTAAATTGTATGACTCTGTCCCTTCAACCTACGGATCAAAATTCAGAGTAAAGACCTTCGGGGACAGTAATGGCTAAGAAAAGGCTGCCAGATATATAAGGAGATGGGAGCTGTATTTTTCTTTTTTTCTTTTAAACAGACATATAAAAACGTTTGAAGACAGATCTTTAAAGGATATTTCACTTCTCCAATCTTGGTATTACATTTGGTTAGGACATTGAAATTTTAAAAAGACGATACTGCACATAAACAGTTTCTGGAGTTTGCAACTCCCACCCTCCCTCAACAAAACCCAACTCAGATCAGCAGGGAGGGGGTTGGCTTCTTGCCCGGCCATGCCTCCTTTGCGTATTTCTTCTTCTTGGGTTCATTCACAGCTTCAGGATTAAAGACAGCAGGGTTTGGAGCTGGGTTCATGTTAACTGTTGAGGGCACAACAGGAGTCAAGTCCACATCTGGGGCAAGATTGGGGTAGGGCATTGGCAGACCACCGATGAGCGCTGTCCCATGGACGCCATGCGATTGGGAACCTGCCTCGTTGTGAGTGGGAGGTAAACCACCATACAATCCTCCACTGTAGGGAAAGTTTTGCATACGTCGTGATGAAGAATCATCTGTGGTCAACGCGCCTGGATTCTCCAACCGTTTTTTCTGTAGATGGAAGTATTTAAAGAGTTACTCAAAATAACACGACAAAAGCAAGCTATTCAAACTGGAAGCCAATGTCATTTTCCCCAAAAAGGCACCCAGACCAGCCACATATAAAGTGGTTACAGACCACGTCCCAGTCTTTGTGCCAGAAGATTTCTTCTGGGTTTCCTTGAAAACCACTTAATAATAAACCCTTAAAGGTGCACAATGCAGGAAGGTGTGACAGAAATTGAAGCTCAGGTTTAACTTAACAGGTCTGAGCACCTCTTTACCTCCTGTACATGCTTGCCTGTCTTGAGCTTCTCCTGAACGCAAGACCAAGTAGGACAGACCCTCCTTCCTCCCACAATAAGAAACTGCAACTTCTAGATCACTTGGGTGATTTTGTCTAGCTCTCCACCATTTGAATCTTCTCCTGTGTTCTGGGGTTTGTATAGAATTATCCTTTTCCACATACATTCTTTAGTTTATACCAGCAACAAGCAAAACTGCTATTACACTGTTGCTTAGCTGCCCTGAAGTTTTGCAAATCTTCCCTACTCCAAGCACATTCAAATTAAATTTATCCCTGGCAACACACTCATCTTGGAGCAAAGTCTAAACCCTGCTAGTTCTAGTAGACAACCTTATGAAATCTTTAGCACTTCCAGGATTTAAACAAAAAAAAAATCTCTTCTTTTTACTTTTTATTTTACACACTTCCCACAATTTTAACTGATGCCTAGAACTACCATACTGAATTTCTGGAAAGCATTTCTTTTTGGGAGGAGAAAAAAATTGCCAGTGGTTCCAGGTGTCAAAAGAGCTAAAGCTGGATTTAAAGGGAAATGGTCAAATTTGCTGAAAAAAGACAACCGTGAAACAGGAATACATCTTTGCTTAACAATAAAAAAAACTTTTCACCATAGAACATTATGTTTTTAAGGTGTAATTCATAAAGTGAGTTCATCAATGTAATGTATTCATTAGAAAGCTGGGAGTTACTCTGTACCTTCACAGGGACTACTGCTGTCTGTACCATGTTCCTGAAACGCCCAACAGAAGGGTCCACATCCTCTGTAAAGGCAAGAACAGTGAAGTTTTCAGTAAGAATGCAAGAAAAGACAGAACATCCGTCAGGTAAAGAAACCTACATGAAGAATTTGTACACGGACCTTCTCAAACCCAGCACCCGAGTAGCTCTCAGTAAGCACAGGCACGCCCAAATTCAGAGAGGAACTAAGGGGACACCTAGTGGCTTGGTCTCAAGGTGGGCTCATCCGATGTTCCCTCAGAAAGGCTTCCACTCAAACGGAGAATGGGGAAAAATGGATGGCCCGTTTGCAGTGTCAGACAGACTGGAGTTCTGGGCTGAAAGCTGCCGCTGACAAGGCACTGCACGTGCTCAAAGGCACAACAGCTAGCCACAGAAGTCCCTGGAGGACCTCGAAGGACGAGTAAGAAGAATTCAATGTAGAGTCTCTGAAAGTCTGAAAAAGTTACCTGTTTTGTAAGGTGAATGACTGCCGTTTACGTTAGGATGTCCTGAGCACTAAATTGGATAACCTTATAAATCAAAGTGGTTGTTCTGGGTGGTATACACTGCCAAATGAAACTAGCTCCCGACTGTATTTTAAAGTGCGCACTCATTAATAAGCTACTCGTATTCGTAGGAATATTATCCATATAAAATATCATTAATAGGAGTGCCATTAGTCTAAAACAGCTAAGGGAGAAAAATAACTAATTAGGAATTGGATACATCTTCAGAAGCATCTCATTTTGAATGCGAATGACTTGTTTCAGATATGCAGACAAGTAGCAAAACCCCTCTGAGCTTGAGACAAATATCTATTAGACAACAGGTAAGGAAAGCATTAAGGGACAGGTGAAAACCAACCAAGTTCAGTTCCCATTTAGATTCTAAAGAAGGTAAAAAATTTAAAACACTTTCCTCCTTCTGGATCCACAAGATTTTTCCAGCATCTGATAGAATTTTGAATAACGAAGCTGAGTGTGATATCCCTGTCCTGCACAAATCATGCAGTTATTTTACAGGTAGAAGAGAAGAAACAGAGAGAGGTCAAAGACTTAAGTGAGACATTTGGCAGCTTCTCTGAAACAGCAGATCACAAACAGTGACTGCCAAATTTCTGTTCTCCTCATCCATACGCAGCCAGGAGGAATACCGGGGAGTACAATGAGAACACTGGAAGGAGGGCCTTCAGGGCATGAACAAAAGATTAAAGCAAACTACTTACCCGGATTGATGATTTCATCATCATCACTGAAGGTCACTCTGGAGTTCTTCCGTTTTCTCTTTGGTCTCTGAATATCCAAGTTCCCTTCCTCAATGGTTAGCGTGGAAATTCTTTTGTTGTGAGCTGTATTAAACTCTGTCAGGTTCTAAGGACAGATTTGGAGATGAAACAGTTTAAGCAACTGGTGTACGAAGTCTGATTTAATCACGTGATTGTGCACATCAAAAGACCACAGCCCACTGTTTAGCTTCAACTTTAGACCCCCAGGAAGAAAGAGTGCTCCAGTGCTGCAACAGGTTGCTCAGAGAGGTTGCGGAGTCTCTCTCTGCAGAGATATTCATAACTTCACTGAGCACGATCCTGGGCAACCTGCTCGAGCAGGGAGGCCGGACCAGATCACCCCAAGAGGTCCCTTCCAACCTCAACAATCCTGTGAATGCCACACGCTGCTTTCTCCTTCTTTGCTAGCTAACTGTAGAAAACAGGGCAGCAGGTGAGGCCACAGCTGGAGTGCTGCATCCATTTCTGGGCTCCCCGGGTCAAGAAGGCCAGGGAACTACTGGAGAGGGGACAGCAAAGGGCTATGGAGATGCTGAGGGGACTGGAACATCTCTCTTATGAGGAAAGGCTGAGGGATTGGGGTCTCTTCAGTCTAGAAAAAAGACGGCTGAGGGGGGATCTTATCAACGCTTATAAATACTTCAAGGGTGGGTGTCAGGAGGATGGGGCCAGGCTCTTCTCAGTGGTGCCAGTGACAGGACAAGAGGTAACGGGCACAAACTGTAGCATAGGAAGTTCTGCCTAAACACGAGGAGGAACTTGTTTGCTGTGAGGGTGGCAGAGCCCTGGCACAGGCTGCCCAGAGAGGTGGGGGAGTCTCCGTCTCTGGAGACATCCCAAACCCACCTGGACGCCTTCCTGTGCCACCTGCTGTGGGTGACCCTGCTCTGGCCGGGGGTTGGACTGGGTGATCTCCAGAGGGCCCTTCCCACCCTGTGATTCACTGTTATCTGGCAATGGAGAACAATATGGGAAATCACCCCAGACCTGGGGTAATATTAGTTGGAGAGCGTGTACTCCCTGGCAAGCCTTTGTGAGAAGACCATTGGAACAGGAGGATTATTAGGTTACCAGCTCTGGGAAGCAGCATGATTGCAGGCTTATCATGGCAGAATGAGACAGTTTGTGTGTATTTGCCAGCAAAAGACACCTCAGACTACCTTCAAAGCCAAGAAATTAAGGACCTGAACCGAAGTAAACCAGAAGGGAATGCTATCTGTTTAGCTGGAAATGCCATCTAGGTACAATGTGCCGTCGTACTCACGTCAAGTTCTGTCTCCTCCTCTGGCAGGCCCAGCAAACCCTTCAGCTCTTCATCTTCACCGCCCATTTTCTCATCTCCTTTAACTGCTGATGGCAGTGTCTGAGGCTTCTCTCGCAGAGTATACGCCCGTGTAGAAGCGCCAAATGAAACCGTGGAGTCAATGGGTATCTGTTGGGGTTTGTGAGGTTCCAAACGGATATGACCCAAGAATGTGCCATGTGCTGAGAACATCAAAATGCAAAACAGTATGTTAGTCATCAGCTTGGGCTCACAGTATTTGAGTTCAAGCCTTGAGAAGTTCAGAAACTGTACATGGTTCTCTGAGATACAAGTCACTTAGGTACTGCTGGAAACATTAGCTACCTACGTTTTACCTTCCATCTCACAAACTAAGATAACACACATCAGAAGTCCTCAAAAAGTCATCGAAATAAACGACAAGCACCATTTACTTTCTGGATTCTTGTAGGTCCCAATGTACCATGTCTGGAATCATTCCCTCAGTAGAAAAAAACAGTATGTCAGGTTTTACATCTTGGGAAACCACCCTCAGAAGAGACAGCTTTGTTAAAGTTGTGATGGAAAAAGTATCTCAGATCCAGAAATGTTTAAGGACTGAAATATTGCACTTCTATCTGGTTAAATGTCACACTACTTACTGCTGTTTAGATCTATGAGGAAAACCCTCTTGAGATGTTTGTGGTAGACCAATGCGGCATGGACCCGAGAGCAAGACTGGTGGTCAATGGTAAAGTCGCACAGATCAGGGTTTCTCCCAAAAAGATAGTATTTCTTCTCATCAATGATGAGCTTCTGAGGTAGAATATGAAACAGAGAAGCATGTTAGACTCCTATATACTTTTTGGATCTTCCTGGAAAAAAAAATCAGGAACATGAACAAACAGAGCAAATCCAGAACAAATCCATCAACATCTAACCAACATTTCAGTTTTGTCTGACACTCTTCAATACAGAAACTCAAATCTTCTCTTTGTAAAATCAGAACAGCTGAATATGGAAGAGTCCCAGTTATACCCTTCTTTAACAGCCAATACAAGAGCCTGGGAAGGGCAGTAACTCTTCAAAGCACGAGACTGTCTCATACAAGAGATTCTCTCTCATATCTGTTCCCAACGATTTTCACACGTTCCTCAAAGCAGATGACCGTAGGCCTTCTCTAAGCCAGGAATCTATGCTAAATGACCTCCAGCCTGATACAGAACATCAAAATTACATTTCTGTATGGAAACGGAAATATAGGAGATTTCAGACCTTCACTATGAAGATGTAAAACCATACTGCATATGTACTGTGACAGGAATCCATATTACTCTATCGAAGTAAACCATTAATTCTAGGCGTTTCTTCTTAATCCTAGTTCTAATCCCTTCCTCAAACAAGATCTTGCATACTGTAGTATCAGTTACATAAATCATCTCTGAAACGCAAAGGAACACGTTGACAGTCCTACAGTGTACGCAGCATATTTCTAGTAACAGGTAATGTTGTCGAAAGGAACTCCTCACAGCTACACGCTGAAGTACCTAAGCAGTGCAGTCTTCCTCACTGTACCCCAAGACCTTCCTCTAACCTGCATTTTCTCGCTTCCAGCCGCACAAGTGAAAGGCTGGCAATAGCCATTTGTTAACAGATGGCTCCTCCTGCTTTCGGAAATGCTTACCAAAGCCCACACAACGTTTCAACAGCATGATCAAGGGAATGCGGATGATACATTTTCCATCAGAAAAACCCCAGATATTAGTTCAGGAAAATGTTGCTTTTATGAGATGGTCTGAGATGAATTAGCATTTCGTCTGCTAAAGCATGAGGATTTCTCCCCTCTCCCTCCTTTTGTTCCCAGCTATACAGTCCTCTCCCCAGGCGCACTGCCACACATCTGAGCGAAGTTTTCAGCTCGCAAAGCACTTTTTTGCTGGGTTAGTCTTCTACTGTTTTAGTGGACCGAATCAGTTTGCCTTCAATCAGATGCGTACCCAGCTGGCTCTAGCGCAGCGATGGATCATATGTGCTAGGACTGCGAAGGACCTCCCTTCCTGGCAGCAGCATTCACGTCCATCAGTTGTCTGCTCCTCAGTTTTGCCAGCTGGAAAAACCATGCACTCAGCTAGAAAGAGCCAACGTACCAGACTAGATACAGGTAGCTGGTTTGTTGGGGTTTTTTTGAGCTACCAGAATGACTGACGCAACGAGCACCCAGGCAGTTACGTATTCTGTGGCACTACCAAGTCACACAGAATATAAGGAGGTGGCTTGGAATAAGACACAGTCTTTATATTTACTCTTTCCTGTGAGCGTAAATGACACTGGAAGCTGGAACGTGGGCAGAATTAAGGAAGACTATAAAGCCCTGTGGGCGCAAGTGAAAAATATTGGTGCCCAACTTATCTTTTCCTCCATTTCACCAGTTGGAAGGAAGGGGGCAGCCAGAGAGAGAGAGAGAGATAATGCTTATCAACTCCTGGCTACGTAGCTAGTGCTGTCGTGAGGAATTGGGCTAATTCCTCGCGAGGAATTAGGGAGGGATGGAATCCACCTGTCTAGAAGAGGCAAGGGAATCTTTGGCAGCAGGCTGGCCAACTTGGTGAGGCGGGCTTTAAACTGAAGGGTCTGGGGGATGGGGGTCCATGATGGCAAAGCTCAGGCCATTGCATCCAACAGGGGAATAAGCCAGGCCTACCAGACAAGCGACAAACGCTCCTTAGCTGCCTCCCAAGATGAGATCCAGAAAGCCAGCCACCTTAAGAGTGTGTATGGCTGTGGTGGATCCTCTTGTGCCCCTTCAGGGAAACCTGCACGCTTGACTGCCTCTCTGAAATGCCTGTACACCAACGCTTGCAGCACGGGGAATACGACGGAAGTACTAGAGATCTGCGTGCGGTTGCAGGGCCATGATCTCATTGCAATTACAGAGACACGGTGGGATAGCTCGCACGACTGGAATGCTGGCTGGTCATGGATGGCTACGTACTTTTTAGGAAAGACAGGCCCGCGGGGCGAGGTGGTGGAGTTGTTCTTCATGTGAGAAAGCAATTGAAATGTGTTGAGCTCTGCCTGGGGTGGATGAAGAAGCTGTTGAGAGCTTATGGGTAAGAATTACGGGGCAAGGTAATATGGGAGACAATGTTGTGAGCGTTTGCTCTTCCTGACCACAGGATCAGGAAGAGGAAGTCAATGACGCCTTCTACAGACAGCTGAAAGGAGCCTCACCATCGCAGGCCCAGGTTCTCATGAGGTACCTCAACCACATTGATATTTCCTGGAAAGGCAACACAGCCAGGCACACGCAGTCCCAGGGGTTTCTGCAGAGCATTAGTGATAACTTTTTGACACAGGTG
>VXBH01004535.1:57883-132124 GCA_013400035.1 Rynchops niger | reverse complement strand
GAAGAGTATAGGGACATTGCCTGCTTAGGTAGAGATGGAGTCAGGAAGGCCAAGGCGCAGATGGAGCTGAATTTGGCAAGGGACACAAGGAATAATAAGCAGGGCTTATGGGTATGTCAGCCAGAAAAGGAAGGTCAAAGAAAGTGTACCCCGCCTGATGAGCAAGACTGGCAAACTGGGAACAACAGACAAGGAGAAGGCTGAGGTACTCAACAACATTTTTGCCTCAGTCTTCTCTGGCAATCTCTCGAGGGGGTGGACCACAAGACAGGAACTGGGGGAGCAAAGTCCCTCCCACTGTAAGAGAAGATCAGGTTCAAGACCCCTAAGGAACATAAAAATACAGAGGTCTATGGGACCTGACAAGATGCATCTCAGAGTCATAAGGAAACTGGCTAATGTAGTTGCCAAGCCACTCTCCATGATATATGAGAAGTCACAGCAGTCATGTGAAGTCCCCGGAGACTGGAAAAAGGGAAACATTGAACCCATTTTTGAAAAGGGTAGAAAGGGGGACCCAGGGAACTACCGACCTGTCAGCCTCACCTCTGTGCCTGGGAAGATCATCAAACAGATCCTCCGAGAAGCTATGCTAAGGCACATGGAGGACAAGGAGGTGATTTGAGACAGCAAGCATGGCTTCACCAAGGGCAAGTCCAGTCTGACCAACCTAGTGGCCTTCTATGATGGAGTGACTACATCAGTGGACAAGGGAAGAGCTAGGATGTCATCTATCTGTAGTTCTATAAGGCCTTTGACATGGTCCCCCAAAACATCCTTCTCTCTAAATTGGAGAGGGAGAGGGATGGAGTAATGGGGGGACTGTTTGGTGGATGAAGAATTGGCTAGATGGTCACATCCAGAGGGTAGTGGTCAACAGCTCAATGTTCAGATAGAGATCAGTGACAAGAGGTGTCCCTCAGGGGTCTGTATCGGGACCAGTACTGCTTAATATCTTCATCAATGACATAGAGAGTGGGATCAAGTGCACCCTCAGCAAGTTCGTGGATGACAATGAGTGGTGACCTCGACATGCCTAAGGGATGCCATCCAGAGGGACCTGGACAAACTCAAGAAGTGGGCCCGTGTAAACCTCATGAGATTCAACAAGGCCAAGTGCAAGGTCCTGCACTTGGGTCGCGGCAACCCCCAGTATTGATACAGGCTGGGGGATGAAGGGATTGAGAGCAGCCCTGCCAAGAAGGATTTGAGGGTACTGGTAGATGAAAAGCTGGAAATAAGCCAAGAATGTGCGCTCACAGCCGAGAAGGCAAATTGCATCCTGGGCTGCATCAAAAGAAGCATGGCCAGCAGGGTGAGGGAGGTGATTCTACCCCTCTACTTTCCTCTGGTGAGAACCCACCTGGAGTATTGTGTCCAGCTCTGGAGCTCTCAGCATAGCAAAGACATGGACCTGTTGTAGCGAGTCCAGAGGAGGGACACAAAAATTGTCAGAGGGATGGAGCACCTCTCCTATGAAGAAAGGCTGAGAGAGCTTGAGTTGTTCAGCCTAGAAAAAAGAAGGCTCTGGGGAGACCTTATTGCAGCCTTTCAATACTTAAAGGGGGCCTACAGGAATGACAGGGACAGACTTTTTAGCAGGGCCTGTGGCGATAGGACAAGGCATAATGATTTTAAACTAAAAGAAGGTAGATTTAGACTAGATTAAGGAAGAAAATTTTTATGCTGCGGGTGGTGAAACACTGGAGGAGGTTGCCCAGAGAGGTGGTAGATGCCCCATCCCTGGAAACATTCAAGGTCAGGTTGGATGGGGCTCTGAGCAACCTGATCTAGTTGAAGATGTCCCTGCTCATTGCAGGGGGGTTGGACTAGATGACCTTTAAAGGTCCCTTCCAACCCAAACTATTCTATGATTGTATAATACCTCTCATTTCCAATAGGTCAAGTTAAAAACAGTAACAGCGCACAGTTTTCTCTGTATCTACAAAAATTCTTGTACAAGCACAGGAAATAATGTCCTTCCTCTCTTCACTAGCCCCATACCAGGAGAAGAATACAGAAAAAGACTAATGATAGTAATTTTTTAAATTAACATTTACTCATTCAATCAAAATTAATAAGCAGGCTCCATATGAACAGCAACATTAATGACAAGGGCTATTTTGTTTAAATATTCTGATTCTAATAGAAACACACTTGATTTAATAAGTGCTGCTAAAACAAGCGATTGCCAAGGTCAGCCAAGCACACTTCTGAGCAAAGTATAAATGGTCTGCATAAACGAGATTAAAGTTTACTCTTAAAGCAAGCAAAAGAAATAAGACATGAGCACTGTCCAACTCGACTCAATCTTTCATCAAGTGCAAAGAACTTCATCTCAGGCGCAGGACATTTTTGAGCATTTCAAGATGGTTTTCAATTATTTAGAAAGATGTTATTTCAGAGTTTTCAGTCTGGTTATAACAGCAGTTGTTCCAATGTTCCATCCCTTTCAGTGTGACATACTGGGCCTGGTACTCAGCTCTACCACATTATTGAACTTGATGTGGCAAAAAAGCAAAGGGAGTAATTAAAGTTTATGTAAAATAAAATTACTGTAATGGAGGAAGGAAAAAAAACACATGCTTCACTTTTTTCACTCCCCCAAACCAGAGTTGGAAATTCGCCTGACTGCTTTGTTTTACACCCTCATCACTGATTACTCTGGGCCTGAACAGATCTGGCAATAACGTTAATGAATTAACAGTCCATGCCTGTACCAAGCTGGAGCTGAGAGGTGGGGTGGAGAGACATAAAACGTAGCTGTTCTGGGATATTTTCAATAATACAGTATTGTGTCAGGAAGGAAAAGGTCTGTAAAATGTAATAGAGCATTATCACTGACTTACCAAGGAAAGATTTTTGGGAGACAAATTGTAATACTCCCTTTGCAAATTCCAGCCACTGCCAATCTAAGTCTCTAGGATCCGTGATGAGTTGTTTGTGCTTACGGCTATGTGAAAGGTTCCCAAACTATGGTACACAAACAGGAATCAGGATGACCATCTTTTTCTCTTGAGAAGACTGGGTATTGCCTGCACAGCTAGCCATCTGTCTCTGTATATGGCCTGATACAGAGTCAAAAGCTATTTGCAGCCACTACTGCTGTCCCTGCCACATGGTACCCCATATTCTCTGCTTTTGGTATCTCAGCAAGCTCAGTGTGCAAAAACCCCAGGCTATACTCTTAGTACAGTGGGATGTAATAAGAGGACATCAAAGATTATGAAAGGATATTTCAGCAGCAGCTCCTGAGCCCTGAAAGGCAGAATTAGGTATGAAGAGAAGTTTGGTTATGCTGACCGGTAAAAGAACAGAAAGGAGACAGCTATTGCATGTTGAAGTAGCCACCCAGGCTAAAACAAGCCTTGTGATAAAGAAAAATGTGTAGTGTGATTGGGCACAGACACGGTCCGAATAGTAGAAGTCCCAGAAGTTATAGATAAAGCAGCTGTACAGACAGAATGTACAGAACAGGATGGCAGCATCCTCTGGAAGATGGCTTACCAGGACTCTTACTCATCTATGATTAACCAGTTTATCAGTAGCAAGCCACCACCTGTAGTTTGCAACGATGGGTTTACAAGACAATTGATAATGAGTTTTCACCCAATGGCACTAAGCAGAGATAACCCAATGCAGTACTTTTAATTAAGAGAGCAGGGTTTTTATATTCTCTTAGTTTGGCAACAAGGACATTGCACCAAGGTCAGTAGGAAAGACTGTACTCTTTGCAACACAAACCAAATCTTTTCTAGTCCTTGGCCCCAGAATCTGCAATGCCCTTCCCACAAACTCAATCAAAACCAAGAACGTGTAGTCTCAGTATCTGAAAAACTGCTCTGCCGTATAGTGTAAATTTTATAACTAGAGGAAAAACTAAACAAAACAAAAATACCGTCTTCCCACTCTTTCCCATCAGGACTGCTGTGGAAAGGAGTCCGAGAGCATATATTTATCATACGACTGAATGTATAATGTCAGGTATGACCTCTCCAGTTGTGAGTTATTTATATGTAAAGTTGTCACAGTAAAGCATCACACTAGTTCTGCTCTATCTGAGTATTCACTGACTAATGCAGAGGTGACAGCATCAGAACAAATACCTGAAAAGAGCAGGACCGAGGGAAGCCAAGTTCATTTCAAAACTTGGTGTTTTGAGAAAAGTCCTTGCCTCACCCAAAGCACAAGTAAACCAGGGCTGAATTATGACGCTGGGTACAAATTCTTTGAAATCAGATAGTTCTGCCACAAATATATGCTTGGTCATATGACCTCAGGCTCTGAGGAGGTGTTGCTGCATAAGAACATAATAGTCAATCAATCTTGGGAAAAGGGGAGGTATTATAGGAGAAAACAGCAAGAACAAGAATACAAACCCTGTGGGCTGAAAGGAGTTTGTTTACAACTCAGTCGTATTCATGTCCTTTGGAAACAAACCATTCAACCTCGAAACCTCTCTAAGCAATGCCTGTTACCACTGATAAAGGGGAATGCATTCACTGTCCTTTAAACAAAAAAGGCTATATTTTTAATCTTTCTTGATTGTTTTTCATCTGTTGTCATTACAATAAGAAAGCACAACAGCTTTCCTATTGTAAAGCCACTGACTGTTGTCTGCATCTTTTCAAGGGAAGAGAGAACTGATACAAAAATACAGTGAATACACAGTAAATGTCATCTCAGGCTCCTATAGAGCTACTAGGCACATACTGGTATAAGATAACCCTAAATGGGAGTGCTTTATGAAACATGATATAATAGTAGCAGACTAAATACGAAAATTGCTTATTACAAAATCTGCTTTTTTTCTCCTATAAAAGAAATACCACATTGTCTCAAAACACAGTCCTTCCAAAGTGAAAACTGCCACCACAGAATACCCCTTTTTAAAAGGATTTTTTCTCAGCAAGCTTTTCTGGTGTGCGTCCTTGAAATTTTGCAGAGGCAAACAACTGCAGCACTAAAATGACCATTTGGCAGCTTGCTGGTTTTTGCTGAATCTCTCTCTGAGCCAGCTCCTGTTTTCTTTTCTTCTCCCTCTTACAGTGATTTCATACAGCATGAGTATCTCCGAGACTATTCTGTGGAACCACAGCTTCAAGGGTTTTCTTCCCCCAAGACAAAGAGAGGCCTTTACTTGAGATGAACTTAAATACTCCACCCAACTTAACTCCACTGCAGTTCAGGTGTGAAAGCAAGCGGACCTCCATATCAGAGGGCTAGGAAACTCTATCTTTGTTTCAGACTAGAGCAAAGTCAAGGATTCAGATGCTCCAGAAATCTGAATCTGATATTGTCTCCTCTCTAATTTGCACTGCCCAAGCTTTGATGCTGTGTGATGAAAGGGGCAAATCACTTGACTTCTTTAAATGAAACAACCACAAAAGCTTGTGCTTCATTTCCTTCACAGTAGCTAAGGTCAGGCCTTATAGAAAACTGGTCCACTCATTGCTTAACAGATATTTATCAGGAAACATTTTTGTTCCTTTAAAGATGTTTATCTGCTTCTGCTATTTATCTGCTCACTGAATTTACACTGAGCTTTCAAGAAAACCTCTCCTTGACTCTCTGCAATTCAACTCTAAGCAATAGCTGACCAAGCCAAAACATTGCTGAAAAATCTGTCTATCAAATATAATTTGTGTCTTTTCTACCTGCCTAGTTCCATCCTCCTACTGAGTTACAGAAAATACAGCTTCACTTTTCAGAAGCCAGACAGCCACATCTTCAGCGTTCAGCCTTACCCTTATACGGAATATACTAGTCCTTACCATTTACTTCTCAGACCTTCAAGGTGCTTAGGTGGCAAAGAGAACAGGGAACCCACATCAGTTCCTGCCCCTGGTTTTCACCAGCAGAGGTATGTCAGCCCTGCAGAAGAGCCCACAGGGGGAGCTTTCAGGACCATCAGACCCATTTCTTGTGTTTCTACTGTCAAAGAGGCAATGCAGATACTAAAACAGAAATGGTGTTTCTGAGGTACGTTCTGAATACGTGATAGTGTATGTGGCACAATATAAAAGCTTTATTGGTACTTGTTAAGGATGACATACATAACTTGGTGTGGATGTAAAACTTTAGCCAATAAAACTTGTGGCCATAAACTTTTGCTAATAAAAACCTTCTATACTACAACATCAAATATCTTCTCTTTCTCTAATTATATAGAAATACAGTAATGTGATAAATAGGTAGATACAGACATTAGGCCAGTATGAGATGCTTCTAACTGCAGTAAATTACAAGATATAAACCTGTCCAAATCTGACTGGCAGTAAGTTTAGGAAGGTTTAAAAATTATCATGGTCAACAGATCTATGATTACCACATAGGAGTTGTTGCCTGCTGTGTAATTAGTTTGTTCTCACCGAGCTAGCCCAAGGCTTACAGGCATTTTCAAATGGTGTAAAACACCCTAGAGAAGGATGACTACTGCTGATGGAGACGCGCTCTCCATTGCAACACGCAAGCCAGAAGAGTTCCGTTAGCCCTCTGCACGAAGACTAATGCCTTCAGAGCTGAAGAACCTGGTTTACATCCTGCTACCTCCACTTGGTGCTTTATGTGCACAGCTGGCTAATGACCATGTTGTATTATGTATAAAGCCATTTACTGTAATACGCTCGCATTGTTAATATGCTGTGGAGTATTTCTGCTCTGTTTAAGGGGCAACGCTGGGAAACATTAATGCTGGATGGTATGAAAACAAGGGCAATTGCAGTCCAGACGGCAAGAAGAAATCCACAAAGTGGCCCAACATTTCCATCTGCTCACTGAGCAAAGAGACTTTCATGCCTCAATTTATGCTTTCTGCTGTGAGCTGCCATCAGAGTGAGCAAAGAAGCCTTGCATTCGTAGGAGCTATGCTGCCGAATGCTGCCAGCCATGCCTCCCTTGGGTGGCCTCCATGCTCCTTGTCCCTCAGCCTGTGCACAAAGCTTTTAGGCTTTTTTTACTGTCCTAACCCCTTTGCAACTTCCCCCAGAGAAGACGCTGAATACAAGGAGCCCTCTGCTACATCAAAAGAAACCAATGGTCTGAAGGGATGAACTAGGTTTTTAGAGTGTGGTACTAATAATTGCACTCTTTTCCAAACAATCAACTTATCACATACTTAATCCCTTAGTCACATTTTAATGAACAAATAGTGTTTCCTGAGATGCTCAGATACTGCCAGATGCCCAGGTGCTCTCTAGCAGCCTTGTCACCCCTTGCATCCATGACACCGTTATGTTTGCAGCACTGACAAGGTCAATGATTGACTGGAATAATCATTGCAATGTGCTGCACATGAAGGCCATTCAAGAATTTCACCTCATTTAGAGGGAAGCCACCTGTTAGCACTTCTGCAGAGTCTCCATTATGCCTTCAGGTCCCTGCATCCACACTGCCTTCCAGATAATTGTGCTCTGCTTGGATTACTTTGTTCAATAATTCTTCTGTTGGTTTGGGCTGCTGCTATCTCCACCTTGTTCCTGAAAACTTTAAAGATGATTCTCCCCTGCTATAGTTCTGCAGAAGCAGGAATGGGTTTACAGGCTAGACTCCCAGATAAGATGGCCTGCACACTGCCACCTGAATCACTGTTATACAGGTTTGCCACAAAGACTATCTTCTCAGGCAGCTATGAACAGAGAAAGAATACCTAGCACGTCTTAATCCTTATCAGGGAAGGACAGACTTAAATGTGTGTGTTTATAACAGTGTTAAAGTTTGCTAATGTATTTTAATAAGCAGGTAAAAAGAAGAGGCTCTCAAAAAAATCTAGTTTTCCTTTGATGGAAAGAGGAGGAGAGAATCTAAATTAAAATAGATACGTTTCCACATACAGAAAATAACCCAGTGTGAAGAGTTGTGATATTTTTCTATCAATACCATCTACAGAAGCAGACTATGCTTTATGATGTTACTCTTGCTCTGAGGGTTGGGGAAGCTTGTTATCATTTTGTGTGGTGTTGTGAAGAGTTTTTCTGTGGAGTTTTCTTAACCTATGTAAGTTTTCCTAACCTATGTAAGAACCACTATAAAGTTGCACTCATAATCAGGAAACAAACAGCCTTAATGGGCAAAAGAAGTTAATACATGGCAGGTAAAATCTTGAGGATTTACACAGCATATTTTTTTTTTACATATGTTTTGCATCTCTCATTATACTTATAGATGCTGATGATAATAATGGTGTTGATGCTTACATACACTTTTAGAGTGTGACAGTTCATCCCTAAAGAAACAAAGATCAATGCTTCAGTTAAAAGTAAACTCTATTACAAGATTTGTCAGGAGAGTCTAAAGCCATTGTTCTTTCCAGCATTTTATTTATGAAAGTGCTCTGGTGATGCAGATTGATTTTCTTGGCTCCATATTTCAGTATCTCACCTGTCTGGAAGTGGAGATTGCTAGCACATTGATTAATGAATTGAAAGTTTCTTTAGTTACGCTGCTGCTTCACTAAGCACTTCTCTTTATTGCCTACTGATAATCCCCAAAGCACCCTAATCCCCAAAGCATCCCTCAGTGAATCACACACAGCGTCCCTACACTGACATTGCCCTCACAAGACTCTTCCACTAGTGATTAAGAAACACCAATTGTAAAGTCTACGTGCAAGCCAGAATCCAGGCACAGCATACCCTCTGCAGGACACCAGATGAAGCAAAAGCTTGTCTAGAAACAATATTGAGGATCTACCAAGCGCTGGAATAAGTACCTGACAAAACACAGTGCTGTTGATTCCAGTATGTTGAGCTTTTGCCTTTACGTTAAATTGCAACCATAAAGACAATCACCATAAAATTTATTAGGGTAGTTACCAGCCACTTAGTTTTCTATGTATGTATTATAGATTCAGAATGGTTTTGACAGCAATGGCTGGTTCTGCCTGAGGGACACCACAAGTACCAGGATTATGACACTCTGTAATGCTCAATGCCTATTATTGCACAAGTGAGAGAGCGTTTTTACCATGCATGAGATGTTTTATACAGCCATGGCTGGAAAAGTTACGTTATACTCTGCTATAACTATGAAGAAAATATCATTTGGAGAATCTTCTAAGATAAAGTCACATGAGCTGAAGCAGCCATTTTGAAAGAGCCATCTGTAAATAGAGGTTGTGACTAAATATTTGGCTGGTACACAACCACTTGATCTTCCAGTAGGCCACTGCAAGAGCAGATTAGAACAAAAGGAAAAACAGGCAGGGTATAAAGTACACCAATGTTATGGCAGGCATCACTCTATGAGTCCCTTGAAGACAGTATCATTTCATATGAGCTATCATATTATTTTATTGTACTTGACGTGATAACTGCTGCTGAAGAGTTCTCCTGGATTAACGAATATTTGTTAATTTAGGATGCTCCAGAAGTAGAACTTTGTGCAAACAACAAACTAGGTCAGGTCATCAGATTCAGACTGAATGACATGCTTAATGCACTGTTTGTCCTAGTCTTTTGAAATTAAATATTTATTTAACTGAAGGATGATAGAGGTTTGCTTCGCTTTGCTTTGATCTTATTTGGAACATAGTGAATGCATACAGGGAAGACACAATGAAGGGATGCCAGAGTAAATTAGTATATCCTGAAACAAGAAAATATGTGCCCTTAAATTTGATTTTTACAAGGCAAATAGATCTTGTCCTCTCCCTCTGTACATTCAATTTACATAGGACAACTAGCATTTCTTTTCAGCAAAACGCTCTGTGTTAACATCATGTTAGTTACCGTATAGCATGTGTGTAATAAGAAGCTTGTTCAGGTACCTACCAGCTATACTATGTTGTTTCTGTAACGTAAAAACAGCCTTAGCACAACAGGCATATGTTCGAAATTAACTCTTGAATTAAGAGTCCCGAGCAGGCGATAAGCCAATTTTTATTTTTTTTTTCCAGTACTCCATTTCACTGAATTCAGTGTGGCTGTGGACATCTATTTCAATAAAGAAGAACTGAAAAGACTGAAGTTCATCTCATGTTTAACTTTGCTATATTGAGAACCAAGAGTGTGAGCCAGCAGTTGCCAAGTTAAGCTTACATGAGTTTCAGCAGGGCCCAAAAAAAAGGGTTTGAGATAGGAAGTTCAAGTATCTCACACTTACAAGAATTCTGATACAGTCTCCTCTCTTTTGACCCATACTCCATTTAGGTACTGTAGGCAGTTCCCCTTCTCCATCAGTGACCCAGAAAATTAGACAAACAGGTCACACATACGGAAAAACTGGAGGAACTAATAGTTTAGAAAAGAGATGACTCAAGGGGATCACGATCACAGTCTATAAATATCTTCAAGGCAATAACATAAATGTACAAATGAAAGATGGGGATTACTCTGTCTCAGTTGGTAGGTAAGTTGGTGGTATAAGTTAAGGAAAAGAATAACTGGTAAGAGAATAGTGTCTCTGGGGAAGTTGGCTAGGAACCATTACCAGAAATATTCAAGAACAGGCAAAATCAGATACTATTGGGAAAGATGCATTGAGCAGACCTGCAAGATCCCTGAAGCTACACTGCATGTTTCTAAGGTGCTACTTTTGCTATCTATGACATTAGGGTAAGCCCTAGAAAGAGAAAATACTATGATCACCAAAGTAAATGTGTCTGCTTAAATAACAGTGATCTGTAAGCAGGTGTTTCATTGACTCAGCACCTGCCATCTACTTCCTAACAGTGATAGCTTTTATGACGTGCTAACGTAGAAGGTACCACTCAACACTGATACAAATTCATAGCTGCTAATTATACTATTAATAACATTGAATCTATCTGCTGCTAATCTTATTGATATAAATAGCATTATTAATTCCATCAGGTGTCAGCAGTGATGTTGAATGACACTGTGTACAGTAATCTCCCTGAATGACTCATTAGGCTCACAGAGAAATATGACCTCCTTACGTAGCTGCACCTGGCCTGCCTGAGGCATTAATGGCTCAGATGTCTGTATTTCCTGTCAAATAAGTAGCCAGTTTAGCACAGTGATATATTTTTATTAAATTAAAACAAACCAGAAAACCCTCCAGCACATGAAAGCTAGGACTGCAAAGCCAGAGATTAACAGGTTGCCTGTCGCACTTCAGGTCTCTCTCCAGTGCATGTGCATTGGGAAGCACTGACAAAACCATGTTTCCATAGGAATTATGGCTCATTTAGTGACTCTGTCGTTACTCGGTGGTACTTCTCAACCTTGACATTCAGTACGTTGCATCACATCTTACTTCTGTACACCCATAAAACCTACACCAATTGCATCACACTTCCAGGCCTTGATTTGTTACACTAACTAGCATCAAAAAATTTCTCATTTTGCCTCCATTTTCCTGCAACGTTTAACATTATTACAATCTCTTTTTGGCAGACATGAAACTAAAGCTAACAGTGAGTAAAGCCAAAGCAGCTAAAGCTCTACGTTTAAGGAACAAACTTAAGATCCCCAAGGCGTGATTTTCCAAAGCACTCATCATTTTTATGGCACCCCATACATGCAGAGCAGAGATCCAAGCGGTCGTGCTTGCAGCTGGGAACGTTCAGCACTTATGCAAATCTGGCCTAACATACATCCTACCAAGTACCCACATAATGAGGAATGTGCAAACTGCGGCTCCGAGTATTTTGGCATTGCACAGCCTTATCCATTGCCTGTCAGCAATCCCTGGCCAAACTCACTGCATAGTTTCCAAACAAGGCAAGGCTCAACAGACATTAGAGTCGTTCTGTGCACAGCCTTGCAACTTTCCCGTGTGTCCTGCATGATGAAGGCATTCCGTAGAACAAAACAGCATATGAGCACCTAATTAAAGACTGCATCATAATGCATGAGTGCAGAGGGCACGTTAACAGTGCAAAGAGAACAAACCAGAATTCCTGTGTCAACTACACAGGAGGGCTTCACTTATAAACATCTTAAATGACTGACACTTCTGAAAAAAGCAAAATAAGCATATTTTCCTAGCTAATAATTTAAAAAACATCCTCACTAGATTTATAAAAGCACTGTCCTACAGTTTCCTACATTTCTTTAGAAACCCACAAACATTGGATGCCATAGTAAACACCTGAGGATGTATGGGTTTAGCAATAACCATATAGTGCCTGTAAAAATTCAGAGCTGAATGTGAACTAGCTCAGCCAGTGCTTTACTCTAGACCTGTGACCATTCTTGTCCCACTATCACATAATGAAGACATCAAAAAATTCTTAGCATGGAAATTTTTTGCTCAATGTTTGTATTAAATCTGGCAAACTACGTCTCCGCTTCATCACTGATTTTAACCATGTGTTATCATTGCATAAATGAAGCTTACAGTTTTGGGTAAGTCAATTTGAGCAGTTATTAGTTTTCCTATCTCCTAAACCTTTAAATATTTGATTTTACAAATGCGCATGAGTTTTCATCCCAACTATTTTCTCCATTATTTCACCTATTTTTTAGTAAGTTACACTTATAGTCTGGAAGATAGCCTTCCCAAGCATCATGCAAGTGCAGTTTACGTTTATGGACTTACTATGAGTGTTGCTTTGTATTTTTATCCTTAAAATACTTTATTCCCTACGTTTGCCTGGAGGAAACACAGAACAACCAGTTAAAGCCTCACCTAAGCCATCTGCTAGGGAGCCCTGCTCTAGGCACATGGGAAAGCAGATCGGTCTCTCCAGTTTTAATAGGTAATTATTAGACAACAACCTGTGAGAACTGCAAACTCACAAAAAGGGCAACTTCAGCCCCAAAGAGGGTAAGACCCAGGGAAGCCATTCCTGTCTCTGTGTATGCAGCATTGGAAAGACCATTACTAGACTGGTGTGTGCAGTTCTGGTCTACCTGTACCAAGGTGGCTTTGGGCATCTTACAGCAAGTGCAAAGGAGGATCATAGAAGCGTCCCAGGAACCGACAAAGTCATCCTGACAACGTAAGGACCAAGAGTTTTTGATGTATTTAAGGATACTGAAGAGTAAACCTAGAAGTGTTTTTTTTTTCTATTTTCTATGAGTTTTTTCTAAGAGGACCTTTTTCTATGAACAGAGATCAAATAGCCTAGCCTTTCTAATCCTGCTGATAGTAGCAAACCAAGATCCACTGAGTGGAAGCTACAGTGAGATAGATTTAACCTTGAAATAAGGCAAAATTTCTTAGGGAAAACATAATTAAGTATTAAAACTGGTTACAGGAGAGGTGATAGGCTTGCCCAGATCTGGAGACTTTAAAATATATATTTTAATGCTGCTTCTAAGAGAAATTTTATAGTCAAGACAGTTGGGAAAGGAGAGAAGGGAATTGTCTTAAAGGTTCCAGGAGAAGCCTCCTGGCCTTGACCTCTATAAATCCTCTCCCAAAAGTGGATCAAGTTTTCTTCCCCTGTCCTCATCATGTAGTTCTGTATTGCAGCATGGGTAAAGTTGAACCTTCTGCACAGCCTTGGCTGCTCTGCGGCCAGAACCAGGGAAGATTTTTCCACTGATGTATACTTTGCAAGGCACACTGCGGCTTTCCCTTGTCTGAATATTTCTTCCTTCTCTGAGGCATCAGAGGAGCTGCAGCTAGAGCTGTGGGCGCTGGCTGGAGAGATACTGCTGTGCTATATGAAAGAGTCCTTTTTCTTGATGGCTGAATGATGTTACTTGGACGCTCAAGAGCATGCAGATCACTTAATGTGAAATTGAAAAGGAATTTTCTGAGGGATTTTTTTTTGCCTATCTCCCTTGCATGGTGCATAGCTTGCCTACTAGAATCATGTGGCCATATTTCAATTAATACATTTCTCGTATCTGCTGCTCTCTGCCAGAAGCATAGTTTAATGTCCTGAGAAAAGCAGCTCCTCAGACTGTCTGGTCTTTGGGCTTAATATAGGGAACCCTGATTGAGCATCTGAGTACAAAATTATTTCTCGTAATAATAAAATTTATTGTCTCTTTTTCCTTTAGTGCTCTTGAGCATGTAAATAACACTCAATTTACTATACTGACAGCACAAAAAACAGACAACAGATTGGGCTGAGTAGAATCACTGTTTCACAATTCAATTTACCCACTTCCTTTTGGGCATTTTATTTGTTCTCTGTATTAACAAACTGTGTAGGAAGAGCAAGGAGCAGTTACTTAGATCTGATGTACCAAACACACAAGTCCAGAAGGTATATCTCTTTCTGTGGGCTGACAGTCCCTTTTTTGTTTAAGTCATACTCATGGCCTACAGCCTGAAACACTGTGATCTTTCTGGTCTACCTGCAGGGGTGTTCACACTGCCTGGCTTTATGCATGCAAGTGCTGAAGTTCAGTCTTGTAATCATATATATCCACCATGATTAACTCCAGTCTGCCCATATAAAATCATCTCACATTCATTAGTGCATGTGTGCGCACACACGTGTATTCGTGGCTGTGCCTACATGTATGTACATGAGCTTCAGACTCTCGGCTACAGCATTATAGTTCACACCGAGCCAAATGATAAGTTCAAAGCTATCACAGTCAGGTTAAGTGCAGCCAAAACCAGGTTGTACAAATTAGGGGTTACATCTTTATTTTTCATTCAGGATCTCGGTGTCTCTTTCATATACACTTTCTGGAGCTGACAAGTTTTCCTGATATGGGCTCTTATAAGGAGATCATTCTGTGTCATCATTTCCCTTGTGACTGACTGACTGGCAGCATTTCCCCTAAGAAGTGCAGCAGCATCAGGAATGCTGTCACCTGTGGAGACCCCAGAGAGCTGCCTTTGCAAAGCTGACATTTCCACAGTGTGGAAGAGCAGGCTGCACTCACCACTGGCACAGTATAGGGACCAAAAAGAAAAGACAAACAGCTTTTCAGAGAATCCTGGCTCAAAAGATGCAAATCCTGCTTCAATAAAAGTCAATCTGGGAAAAAAAACCACAAGGTGTGGGTGATAGCAAAGATAAATGAGAATGCTAAAGAGCTTAAGTATTCAGGGTCACCTCCAGCCACAAAAGACATTGCATTTTTTCATTATTCAAGTACAACAGTACATATGAGAGGCAAAACCTGCCTTAATTCTGACATCTGTATTTGGAGGCCTTCACTCATTCACCCAACACAACTTCTCTCCTACAAGCACAGGACCCTAAGTATTTTTCCTTTTTCAAGTCTTTGAGCACTGTCAATGGATTCTTGCTATCTGAGACGCTCAAGAGGCTCTCTCCAGTTCCATTGCTCACTTCAAATCACCTCTTTTCATTTCTGCCCGTGATCTCTGCTAAACTTCACTCCTTCATTCCCATTATTGACATTCATGCCATTTATACCTCCACCTGTTTGCTAACAGTGGAGACTCAGTCCTGGTCTTCAATGCACACCCAAAAGAGGTCTGATGATATAGTTCACTTAGAATGAGAACAAGGACACACTTACCAGGAATTCATTTCAGTGGGCAAAAGAAAACTCTAGCCCCCAAAAACATCACGTGAAAAGACAAATAGAAAAAAGGACATTTTTAAAATTTCAATGCTATGAGAGAGCAGTAGCAAGTTGGCAGTCAGAAGGTTTTGTTAGTCAAGTTACAGAGAAGAAGTTGTGCTTTGCACAGATGGGCACACCACCAGTAGGTCAGTTCACCCACATCTCTGGTTTCAGAAAAGAGTTTTATCTCCATTCTACCAAAACATTAAAATTAAGTTAGGGAGAAAACTTATTCTAGCCCATTTGTCTCTCCTCTTTCCAGAGGAGAGGAGCACCATCAGAGGTGATTATCAGCACTTCCCGAAAGACCAACCACATCTTCTGTGGCTCAGTTGTCTGAGACCCAATACCTGGTGTGCTGCAGGACAGCCATGAGAATCTGGTTCAGCTTTATTGTAAAATAAAGGTTATTGAGCTGTGAGACAATTTGCAAGCTAAAGCCAAGCAAGACAGAAATGAAACTGTTGAGATAGCACCAGTCAGTGACTCAAGAGTAAACCACTGACATAAGAAGCTATAAAGCCCTAGGAAAAAAAACAGAGAATCAGAGCAATTCAAAAAGAATGGTCGAGGATCAGCTTGACTGAAGGAGCAGCAGAGGCCAGCCCCTTCCCACCTGACTAACTGGCAATTAACCCACCATCCACTGCGTCTGTGCATCTGCGATGGAAAACACATTAATATTCTGCTAGCCTGGTAGCACTTTTGTCCTAGATGACTACTATATGCATTAGTCAATAAATTATCAATGTGTACTTTTAAATTGCATATATCATGCATGCATAGCCTCTCTACACACAGTCAGAGATGCCCGAACAGAAGTGACCCACTACAGGGAGGGTTACAGAGAGTATCTCAGTCTACAGAAGCAATTTGCTAGCACATTAAAATGATAAGCATCACAACCAGATGCTTCCATGTGGCTGCAAAGAGGATCGAGAGAACAACACTCCTTATTTTGTTCAGGGCTTGACAACAGAGGCAGGCAACATGCTGTTACAGACACACGAAGGCAAGTGCATTGGTTCATTCTACCTTTTTGAACAGCATGCCAACAGTAGTATAATCTTTCTCTGAATATCCAACATGTATCTGAAAATGATATCCCAAAACCACAGTTAAAGTGGCTCAAGAGAAAGAAAAAGACTGACAGTGTTGTTGCTGCTGCTGCTGCCATTGCTGCTGCCTACTCTGAGTGGTGATATGACAAGAGAAAGCACACACAGCCGACAGCTGCTTTAGAGCCAAGACCATCAGATCAGCTCTCTGTTTTCCACAAAGCAGCAATATATCTAAATTTCTGTGCCCCAGAAGGGGCATTTGAGAGAGCACTTTTAAAACCTCCACTAGTAACTTGTCGATCCTTAGGTACCTCTTTAGGTCATGACCCACAAAGTTGATCTGTATCTGGGTAGGATCAGACAGAGAGTGAAATTAGCAGTAGCAATGCAACCACCTCAAGATCCAGCTTACTTGATTGCCCAGTTGTCTTCTTTACACATTTTAATTTCCACTGTGTCGCAAGAACTTAAAAGTTTTAAAAGAACATAAAGCTTGTGCACTTTTTAATAGTACCAGAATATGGACAAACTAAAAGTCAACATACTTTGTTTTTTGCCTGGGTATTGACAGGAAGGACGGAAATAAGGTATTAGGCAGCTATTAAGGAAAAGAATTCATAAAGGGAATGAGAGCAAACACTGTGAGCACATTTAAATTAAAAGTCATACTGAAGTCCCATAACACTACTAGGACTTTAACACAAGCTGAAATGTGTGTACATGAAACTGTACTGCAACTCTGAAGAAATCACAGAATACAGCAATGTTACCTTTGGCTGACTGAAAAAGAGGGAATAAAATAAAATGGAAATTATTGCCTGTTTTTTTTCCCTCCTGTCTTGGGCCTCTCACCACAAAAAAGACACTGAGGTGCTGGAGCGGGTCCAGGGAAGGGCAACAAAACTGGTGAGGGGTCTGGAGAATAAGTCTTAAGAGGAGCGGCTGAGGGAGCTGGCATTGTTCACCCTGGAGAAAAGGAGGCTGAGGGGAGCCCTTATTGCTCTCTACAACTACCTGGAAGGAGGTTGTACTGAGGTGAGGGTCAGTCTCTTCTCCGAAGTAACAGGTGATAGGACAAGAGGAAACGGCCTCAAGTTGTGCCAGGGCGGGGTGTTTAGATATTAGGAAAAATTTTTACACTGAAAGGATTATCAAGCATTGGAACAGGCTGCCCAGGTAAGCGTTTGAATCACCATCCCTGGAGGTATTTAAAAGACGGGTAGACATAGTGCTCAGAAATGTGGTTTAGTGATGGTTTTTGTCAGAGTTAGGTTGATGGTTGGAGTAGACGATCTGAAAGGTCCCTTCCAACCTAGGCAATTCTATGATTCTATGAAAATCTGTACTGAAATTGCAAATGCATCCTCTCTCATTTGGGTAGGCAAAGAGTGAAGGATCTTTAGCACTTGCCCTCAGTAGACTTTATTCTTATGCACATCATATTCTGCCAATGTGATGCTCACTGGGACTGAATATGTCAAAGCCATTAGCAAAAGCAGAACAAAATGCTGCACTTCTTACAAATCTGTAAACAATTCTTGGATATGAACAAAACCCATCCCCATTAATGAGACCTCCATGTCCATTCTGGGAAAAGAATTCATTACTATGCATCCTTGAATCCCTAACACTGCACTGCATCTCTCATACCAGAAAACAGAAATTACTTGAGTTTCTCTTGGTCTCAAGTACCCATTCCTATATGACCACATTTCTTTGTAACAGCTGAAAGAAAAAAAGATTATAACTTTATAACATATTTATTACTGTATATAAACAATCATACTATATGTGTGAATTAAAACCAGACTCCTTTTGGATAGGATAGGACTCCTCCCCTATATTCTGTTGTTTACTGAGATTTTGCTCCTTTCTGCATCTTCTCTCTAACCCTAGACAAATGAGACTCAAGACCCAGTTCACCTGTCTCTCAATTTCAGATCTTAACAATTATCTGTCTCACTCACTTCAGTTATTTTCTTCCACTTTCTTTACTTGTGCTACTTTATCACTTTTCTTCCCTTTTCAAGACCAAAGACCAACTTTGGGCTCCCAATAAAGACCCTGGTCTCCGTTCCTGATGCTTATCCCTCTTCTAGCTCCAATGTAGGTACAACCCAAATGGAATGATGACCAGTGAGATACGGAAAACTTATCAGGTCAGGAGGAGTCAAGGCATGAGAAAGCAAGCAATTGGAAGAAAAGGACTGAACTGCCTCAAGTGCTTTCAGACAGACAACCAGAAAAGCCAAAAAGTGGGCACAGGGACAAGACATGGAAAAGCAGAGATTACATCAGATCTATACTGCTGTTTCAATATAATGGAAACATTTCTTCTTGAATTTTTGGTTCTGCTTTCACTTGATAGTATGCCATATACAGTCATTAAAAGCCGAGTGGATTTTTATAGCTGCTATTAGAATCGAATTTTATCTTCCTCCAAAAAGATTCCTTGTTTAATGAATTAAATTTCAAAGGCAAAAATAATCACTGCCAGGTACATTCCCCTATTTTCACTGTAAAATAAATTAAGCAAAAAGAAAGTTTTCATCTGATAATCAATATCCATCAAATTCTGAATGTCAGCTTCAAGCCAAAGGCTAATAATAACATTTGGATTAGTGACACACAGCAACACGGCCCTGTTTTCCCTGGGTCCCAGGGCCTGAGCATTTGCATGAATCAGTAATGCACTGAATTGCTGATCCAGATCAACAAAGCTTTCAAAGGCACCATCT
Source organism: Rynchops niger (assembly GCA_013400035.1). NCBI lineage: Eukaryota > Metazoa > Chordata > Aves > Charadriiformes > Laridae > Rynchops > Rynchops niger. The sequence continues at coordinate 112,912 of VXBH01004535.1, read as the reverse complement.
TGTTGATAACCTCTATAAAACACAACCATAGCTCAGAAATGCTGATCCACACTAATGCACTTACTTCCCAGCACTTCACTATACAGGCCAATAAAAATATTAATGCGCTAAAAGTGCTGATGCAGCCCCATTAGAACAAGATTTCCTCACCATAGAAGCATCCTGGTTTTCTTCCCCGTGAGCTATGCTTTCAGTAAATGGTAGTCTGCAGCATCCCAAGGAGGAGAAAATACCACGCAGTTCTGTCCTTATCAGTCAGACAAGGTTATAGTCATTCAGAAATGATGACGTATTTCTTGCCAAAGAGGCAGGGTGTAAAGAAATGGGGAAAAAAAAGTATCCGGGCAGATGAAGGACAGAAGGGACAACATACATTGAGGTAACTATGCTCTAGGATAGAAACAATTTTCTTTGCTTTAATTTGGTTGCACATGTCAGTCAGTAGGTCCTACAGGGCTAGAAATAAGCAATCCCCCAGGTGCATCAGGAAGGAACTTGGTGGTTTGGAGAAGATGGTGAGCTACTACCACTGACTCCAACTGGTGTGACACAATTTGGCCCATCCATTCCTCTCCTCTGTCACAAAAGTTGCGTAGATTTGGGAACAGAAGTTTCTTATCATATAATCTGGAGCACTTTTTTAACCAACAGTGGGGATGCAGAGCCAGGCACAAGATGATAAACGACAAACATGGCTCTTACAAGATGGCCTTTATGTAGCTTCACAAATATTGGGAATTGCACATTAGGAAAAGTACCAGAGGAGGACATTATATGTCTTGTTGGGATGACATGATGCGGGGAAGAATGACTGGTTGTAAACCTGATCAGCTTTTCTAAAGCCTGAAACTCTCCATTTGAAGAACAAATGACCTGAAATAGGCCATTCCACTGTTTCCACCTCCAAAGACACTGTTTATTCATCACCTTGAAAGGTGATGTCAAAACCAAATGCAACTGTCAATGTCCTAGTTCTGTTTAATGGTGTAGTTGTGATCTCTGGATGTATACATTTGCAAATAAAAGGTATTTTATTAATCAAACATGAAGGTTAATCTAAATGATCAAATTTCTTCTAGAAAGTGTCATTAAGGTAAGTAAACTGGACACACTGAGGAAGTCATCTCCAAACACTTCATATATTCTAACCAAGACCTGTACTAAGGCAAAGGATATCTGAAAGAAGCTCAGTAAATTAAAGCAGCTCTTTGTGGTTTAAAATACACCAGTAGAAACTAGGTTGTACAATTTTCTATATGACAGCAAAAAATGAATGTAAAATATTGTTTTAGCCTAAACAGGTAGATACCCAAGAGAAGGATTAACACAACAGCACAATGTAATCTATGGCCAGAATAAAGTACACATTACGTGCATTTAGAAGATGTCAGAACTGCAAAATGAAACTTCTTAAGGTCAAGAGATGAAAAACATTTGATTTACAAACCAGTTTGCAATTAAATCACCACAGTTTAGTTGGCTTGGCTTCCTAAGATGAGGCTTATGCAGTGACCCTGCTATCTACCTGTTCTACCTGTCCACCCATGTATCTGTTTCTCCTCCCTAGCAATTTCTAAACCCATTCACTTTCTGAGCTTTCTGTCTGTCAAATTCAGACAGCAATTGTAGATGCTTCTAAGTAAATAAAGTTTTGTAAATATCTACAGCTGCAAAGGGGGGAGAAAGTCATACCTGTGGTGGCACTGAAGGAAAGGAAGGAAAAACAGCTATTAGTCTGTCTTCTTGGCAGCAACTCATCAGTATGTGCATATAATGTGCACACTGGATAGCCAAAAAGCATGCATTTAGCTCTGAATTTTATCAGATGTGGTCTCTTGAGACAGGGCAGAGCCTTCTGCTGCCCTCCAGCCTGGTTCTCACACACATAACCAACCCACTTGACAGGCAGGCAGGTGCTGCATGGGGATTTACTTAGCATATATAAAATCACTCCAAAATTTTACTCACTAAAACACTAATGCTCAGAAATCATATAAATGCAAGTGGTATAAAACATCAACTATTGGTTGTAAGAATACATGACTGGGATCCTAAATATTTTAAGCTTTTAGATCCATTTACACAAAGTCCCCTGCATGTGTACTGGGTGTCCCTGGTGAGATAATGGCAGTGATGCGGTGCAGAGTGGCCACTGGGAGGAGAGACTGGGGCTGCTCCATGCCAGACATGGCCAGATCCAGCTGACTCCACAATGGGCCAATGCAGGGCACAGCTGAACCCATCAGCCAAGGTGGTGGCTCCTCTGGGAAAACACATTTAGGAAAGGGCAGAAAATAGCACATGGGGAGAGAAGTGGGAAACAGCAGAGGGAGTGTCAAGGATGGAGGAGGAGCTCCATGGCAGAGCAGACATTCCCAGCAGCCTGTGGAAGACCTGCACCGGAGCGGATTTTCCTGACAGGATCTGCAGCCTTTGGAAAGCCTGTGCTGGAGCAGAGGAAGAANCCCCGTGCTGCTTGGAAGGGAGGAGATGGAGTCTGGAGTGAAGTTAAGCCCAAGAGAGGGGGGTGGAACGGTGTTTTAATGTTTGTCTTCTTATTTCTCAGTACTTAAGTCTATTTTAAATTGGCAATAAATTCATTTTTCACAAGTTGAGCATGTTTTGCCCACAACGGTGACTGAGATAAGCAATCTCCCTGACCTTACCTCAATCCACAAGCTTTCTTGTTCCTATTCTTCCTATTATCTCTCTATCTCCCACCAAGGAGGCCGTGTCACTGAGTGACTGGATGGGAGCTTGGTTGTTAGACAAGGTTAACCCACTACACTCTCTCTCACCCAAATCCATTAATTTTTATGAAAATATTCACAGCATATTGACTCTAGAATGGCCATACCCCAACTCTAAATATGTAGGCGAGTCACATGACGTACAGGAGGACAACCTTTATAGGAGTTTGTAACATAAAACTATCTTCATTGCAACAAAACAGTCTTCGTGCCATTATTTGGTAAATAATCAGTGGACCTTTTTCCAACTGGCTGGATGCATATGGTAGAATCCAGTCCCCTATCTAGTATTATCTTGAATTTTCAGGTAGTAGAGAAAAGTTAAACAAGGAAGTAACAAAATCACAGAGTAATCCTCATGTTAAAAAAACGTTACTAAAATTAATCTTGAGTATGGATTAAAATTATAATGGAGATTTAGGAGCTTCCTGCTGTTAGGGGGAATATGCCTGAAGACCAGTAGGTGCTCAGTTACATTTACAAAAACAAAGAATCATAGAATGGATTGTGTGTAGAAGGGCAGGGACACCTTTCACAAGACCAGGTTGCTCAAAGACCTATTCAACCTGGCCTTGAACACCTCCAGGGATGGGGCAGCCACAACTTCTCTGGGCAACCTGTTCCAGTGTCTCACCACCCTCACAGTAAAGAATTTCTTCCTAATACCTCATCTAAATTTACACTCTTTAAGTTTAAAACTGTTCCCCCTCGTACTATCACTACACTCCCAGATAAAGAGTCCTTCCCCGCCTTTCCTGTAGGCCCCCTTTAAGTACTCAAAGGCTGCAATAAGGTCTCCTCTGGAGAGAGGATCTCTTCTCCAGGTTGAACAACCCCAACTCTCTCAGCCTGCCCTCATAGCATAGGTGCTCCAGCCCTCTGATCATCTTCGTGGCCCTCCTCTGGACTCGCTCCAACAGGTCCGTGACCTTCCTATGTTGGGGGTCCCAGAACTGGATGCAGTACTCCAGGTGGGGTCTCACGATAATGGAGGAGAGGGGCAGAATCACCTCCCATGACCTGCTGGTGATCCTTCTTTTGATGCAGCCCAGGATGCAGTCGGCCTTCTAGGCTGCAAGTACACATTGCCAGGTCATGCTGAGCTTCTCATCCACCAACACCCGCAAGACCTTCTCTTCAGGGATGCTCTCAATCCATTCTCTGCCCAGCCTGTGTTTGTGCTTGGGATTGCCCCGACCCATTCAAAGGACCTTTCTCTTGGCCTGGTTGAACTTCGTGAGGTTGGCAAGGGCCCACCTCTCAAGCCTCCCAGGTCCCACTGGATGGCATCCCTTCCCTCCAGCATGTCAACCACACCACACAGCTTGGTGTCATCGGAAAACTTGCTGAGGGTGTACTCAATCCCACTGTCCATGTCTCCGACAAAGATGTTAAACAGCACTGGTTCATATTAGTATCTCTCAGAATACCAATTCCCACAAGCAGGCACCAGTGATAACAGGTAGATTAAACTCTGAATACAGGATAGCTACACAAATACATGCTTATTTACCACACTCTTTCTGTCTCTCTACAAAACTAACAATGCACTTTTAAATTAATTCAGAATAGTCACCACAGAGGTTATAAGCCACCAAAGTCTGAAATTATACCGGTTTTTGAGCATGAAAGGCAAATACAAACCGCAGCTTGGCCTTCCACCTAAGGGTGCCAATTAACCTCATCAGATGCGATTCAGAAAAATCATGAAGCCAGTTTTCAATTTTAGAGTCCTTTGGAAGAAGTAAGAGTCCTTTTTACTCCAGATTCAATGAGGGATAACCACTGTAACATTTTACCAAGAATTACCACATTACCACACCAGCACTAGAGAACACTGGATCAAAAATGATCTAATAACTACCAGTATGTTCTAATATCCAACTTGGGCTTCTTATACGTAATGAATTTTAGTAAGTTATTCCCAATTTATTAATCTACTTCACCTTTTAATGCACAGAATTTTTTGTTGCTATTGCCCATCACTTTGTCGGCAGGTACAGACATGCTGAAAAGGACAAAAACCTGTCCTGAAAAGAGAAGAAACCAGTCCTGCACAGAATCAATGCCTTACATTTAGGAAAAGCTCAGAAAGGCAGAGCTGAGAAAAACACGTAGCAAAATAAATACTCAGGGCACCACAGCAGGCACAACTTAGGGGCAATCTGTCCTGTGAATCCATTCCTGCCTGCCGAACACAATTAAATTTTATTTTAGTTGACAGTGCTCCATTGAAACTTCAGAGTAATGTATTTCAAAATGCATTTACGGAACAAATTTAGTATCTTTTTAGCTGTTCATACAAGTTCTTTTCCTTTAGGTTATCATTAAACAGATAAGGTTGGAAGCAGATCTGTAATTACTATACACAAGTTTATTTTACTCAGCTGTATTTAATGGACTTTCTATTGAAACTGATCTATTGACGTTACAATTTGTTTCATTGACTGGGTAAAGGCTGGCAGGATGACACCTATGCTGTTATTTTAGTTTTTTAATGCGTTCCACAAAATGTTACAAACACAACTATATAATCAAAGATAGTCAGAAGAAAACCTGAATGTTACTCCTAACTCTGGGGTAATAATGCCACACAGAGAGATACACAGGATTCTGTTGGAAAAACGGGAATGAAACTGGAGTGTGTTCCTACAGTATACTCATCATTAAAACTTTTTTTATTCTGAATGCTCCCACAAGCACAACTCCTCACTTACAGCCCAGTATTTCCTTTCAAAGGAAATCATTACAGTATTTTATAAGAAAAAGTAAACTTTGTAGCTCACATACGAGAAATAGTATTGATACAATAAAAAAAAAAGTTAACCCTAAAAATCCTAAGATAAAAATAAGCATTGTCACTCTGTACACTGGAAGAATATTTAGTCCAAGTAAACGTTGAAGCTGAAGAATTCAAGTAGAAAAGACACAGAAGAGAATGTCTACAAAATAAACACAAGACAATGCTGAAAAATGGAAGTAGAACCAAGACAGATAAGGATGATGGAAACATGAAATTCTTTCTGAATACTTATAACTGTCCTTTCTCTAACTTAGAGCTTCTTTATCTAATAACATCTGTTGATTTCACTGTAAATTGCATACTCCAGTCAGGAAGTTACTTTTTAATTCCAGGCTGTCTGCTTATGCCCTCTGCAAGACCTCTGGTCTGTCAGGCAAACAGTAAATGTCTGGGGGAATAGAGAACTGATAAAGGCCAAAATGATAGTTTTCTGCAAAAGACCAATGTGATATTTAGCCTTACATATTTAGAAAGGTATACAGTAGCATGAGTAACAACTTTAAACGAAATTTGCTTTACTGAACTATGTCTGCCCTTATTGAATTGACTTCTGGCAGAGGCTGTTAGCAGCAGCAAGCTCAGAGGAACCGATGTTGAAAAGTTTTAAAAGGCTAGCATGCACAGGACAGGACTGTTTCTAGCACCAAAGCACAAAACATTCAAATCCCAGAGACTTTAATATACTAGGAGCATGGTCTCTGGCTAGGCTGTTTTGGAAAATTTCAGTCCCAACAGTTCAGACATTTCCCAGACGGAGGTTAGAGAAAAAGACATTGGTTTGCTCACGTTTAAAAACAAAAGAAAAAAATATTTTCCCTAAGAACCTCTAGATTTGCAGGGTGGAAGCGCAACTTGGCAGGAAGTAGCTTTCCAAGAATAACAACTCATAAGCCGTTAGAAAAATGGGAGCCAAGTCCTCCTTGGCAAAGATATTCAAGTTTCTTGCCGCTCTCTTTGCTGAAGACTCCACTCATCCTGAGCAGGCTGCAGCCAGGGTTGCAGGAGGCCAACCAAGGTGTTTCTACAAATGCAGATTCCTCACTCAGCTTCAGGATCAAAAGCACCCAAACAGTTTCTTGTTTCTCCCCAGGCTCTTTCAGAGTGGAGAAAAAGCCCCATAAGGTGTAGATGTGTAAAAAATGGCACAAGAAGTTGGTCAGCGTGGAAAGCAGAGAAGCATGCAAGTTTATGAAGATGAGATAAGGGAACTTTTTTACACGCTAAAAAAAGATCTGGACATCCAAAGCCTGGAATGGAATCTAAAATTTGAATCTTAACATTTCAAAAATACCTTTCCTGTTAGGAAATAGCTATATAACATATTTGAAAATGTATGTCTTATTCCTATTTCCATTAAAAACCCCAACCTGCTATTATTTCAGTTACTCCATTAAAAAAAAAATTGATAGAAAACTGGCGGGTGAGCATGAAGCATCTTCCTTACTAATACATGATAGGATTGCCATTATTATAAGATGCAAGTACTAAATCTTTACCATAAGTCATTTAACACTGAAGTGCCAAACTAATCCTACATAGGTTACTCCAATTCTGGTGTTTTCTAATTTTAAAGCACTTAACAGTTTTATTTAGATTATTTTGGAATTTTTTTAGGCACATAAATACACATGGAGATTGGTGGTACGTATGCACAGTTTTATGATAATAACGAAAGCCTCCTGTCTGCCTTTTTTCTGAGAAAGGTAACATTCACAAAAAAACATCATTCCAATTCAAAGGGCAGGAAATGAACCAACTAAAGGACTGACGTATAACCTAGCAGTCAAACCGAAACTATGGGACCTAGAAGGTCTTAGTGTTTTTCCTTAAGCATTTACAAAAATGGGAAAAAACTGTCTACCTCTGATTTATCTCCAGCTCATCTGCTGGTGTCTGGCACCCAATTCCTCAAGTGTGCCAGCCACATGTACTCAAACATTTACAGTTTTTACACCTAGAGCTAATGCGAAAGATGCATCTGCTGAAAGCTTTAAGAGCAGGAGGTGCGAAACAATAACAATGTCACATTCTGAAATTGCTGTTTATGCATTAGTTTAAAAAAAAATAAAAATGATGTAATCAATTCACTAACTTTTAGAGAGACCTGAAGTGCGAGTCCCCTCCAAAACGTCTCCAATCTTGAGGCAGCTCTTAGCAATTCTAAGTACTTTTATGGTTCCACGTGTGTATGTGAACACTTACAAGTACACTGTCAATTTGGTGCTTGAATGTACCTATGCAGCTACTGACTAATATTTTATAATGTAGACATTGCTTATTTTGAAACAGAGAGGCTGGATTAAATTTTGTTCCTATGTGTTCGAAGAAGCATGCTTTAACAAAAATCTACAAAACAGAGTACATAATATTCAAAGGAATATAAATTATTGAAGTGGTTCAGTTACAAACACGTTTTTGAAAGCAGTTCCCTAGTGTGCTTAAGTCATGCTCTTGTAGTCTCTGCATTGGTATGTAAGTACAGCTGACTTGGTTTTCAAATGGACTCAACATCCAAAAGCTCACACCAAAACCACTCATTTTACAGCAGTACATTTACCATGGAAAGACACCTGTAGTTGATTAACGGTCAAGTTTGAGAAGAAATATTACTTACTGTTGAAGGACAGGAGAGATTCCCCTGTTTTTTGGTGCCCCCCGATGAACAATGTTAACCAGGACAAATTTGGAAACTGAATCAATTATGGTTTCATCGAGAGAGCTTGAGATCACAACTGGAGCCACAGAGGCGTGCAAGCTCTAGGAAGGAAGGCAGTAAAGCAGCGTGTCCACTGCCAATCCAGTTAGGTAGTTGGTTGAAAATGTATGGACAAACCCCACGTTTCCTGTAAAAAGTTCTGTAGCCCAGAATGCGAATATCTATAAGCATGGAAAAAGCCTTGTGAGTTTCTCCCCCTATATACAAAGTGAGTTTAAAGAGAAGCCAGACAACAGCCCTTTGCCATGAATAGCTGTCATCAGAAAAGACAAGGGTCTTCACTGTATCATCAAGACGACCTTAACTGCTGCCCTGCACATACAGCAATTTCAGTAAAAGCAAAACTGTATTCCAGATGTCAAATCAGATTGTACTTTGGTCAGTTTTATGCTATGATAGCAAACTTGTTCAGACAAGAAGGATCCTTGAAATTACTAATGAGGAAACCCAGAGCTGTAAGACAAGTCTAAACCAAGCTCACTGGACCTCTTCTCTTCGCTCCCTCCCTTCAAACAACAGATTTATTAAGGCACGGCCCAGCAGTCTAGGTCAATTACTGGGAAAAGGCCAGGGCACAATATATCAATTGAATGACTTTCTACCTCATTAAAGGTGAAAATAAAAGGGAATTGAGCAACAGCAGCCTCTTGTGCACTTGCTGATGGGATTTGAGATTTGCTATTGATTTTCCAAGTGGAGCACTTAGTTCTCCTTACTTTACCAAAAGGACATTTTGTCATTAAAACAAATGACACAAAAAACCCACCCCTATAAGCCTCAGCCATAGTTGAAGTTTTGGGGGATCCGTAGTTACCTGGTATTAAAACTCCTCCCTTATTGACTACTACTTTTACAGGGCTTTTCCTTATCAATTTTGCTTCTATTGATATGGCAAAATTAGGCAGAGCTCAAGGCTCACGTGACTTCCAAGCTGGAGGGTACTCTAGCACTTCAAACACCACTAAGCCAAATAAAGTTCTAAAATTGGTGTTCTAGTATCTTAATTCCAGACCTGCCCCAATTAAGTATGAGATAATGAATATAAAATATAACCTTATTAACTAAATTACTTAAGTTAGAGTGCACATGCTGAAATACAAAATATGTAGGTGGAAACATGCATGTCAGAACCAATCAAAGGTAGCCCTAAAGCAGATACAAACAAGTCAGTTAGAATTTGAGGAAGAAAAAGCAGAAAGATCTCCAAACTCTTATTTCCCTGGCAAGAAGCACTGGGACTTATAGATCTTCCTCTCTCCCTCAATATACAGTTGCTCCAACAAAGTTCCCTCTGAAAAACAGAGATGTTATTTTTGCCTTCATGATTTTTGTTTCCATAAAATCAAGCTATTTTCTTTTAGAGCAGTCTTCTTCAAATAAGGACCTACATACTCCTTAACTGAAGAAAACAGCAGAAGTACAGAGCATGATACTGTCAGTCCTGTATTGCATATCAGCCCACCAGCCAAACGGTGGGTCTCAGCTGCTGACCCAAACTGTTGATCAGGAGTCCTTGAAAACCTCTACAGAGCAAAATCTCACTCTGCTGGAACATCCCTGGAGTATTTTTCATTTGTATTTATTTTTAGTTTCCTGTTAATTTAAAATAATACTTTTGCTCTGTTTCAATTAATTAGATTATAAAGTTTCTGGCACAAAAGAGCATGCTCAAACATGAGCTTAGTAACAGATAAAATAGCACTCTTTCAGGCACTACTTTGCCGCAGACCTAATTAATGAAGACAAATACAAACAACATCTAAACTTTTTTTTTTTCAAATGGCTAAGGCAATTACAATCTTAAAAGAAAGCATAATGTGAAAGGCAACCACCAAGCAGAAATATGCCCAGCTCAACAGGACCCGTGAGCTATCTTGGGCAGAAACAGGAAGCTTCCTTGGAGCCCTTGGCACTCTCAGGAACACCGCACACATTTTTCTGGCTTGCCTTCCTTTGTCACTACAGAGCTAATTGTAAGAAGAGGTCAAATGATTTTTGTGGTATTTCAAATTCAGAGCAAAAGCTAGTACATGTCGTTCATCAAGTAAATTGCTAATGCCTCATTCTGCAAAGTAAATTGCTCAAGTTATATCTCTTTTTCTGTAGGTCTGGTTAAGGACACAGAAGACAAATGGGTTTTCAGCATTAAAAAAGTGAAAAAATATATTTTTCATAATTCACGTGCAGCACTAGGAGGGTGGGTTGGATGCTTGGCTGCTTTTTAAAAGGTCATTCATATGCGGTCATGCACCTAATCTGCTACCCTACAAGCTATCCTAATTCTGAAGTTAAGCTTACAGCAAATGTAGCTCACACAATGCACAATTATCTGAGTCCCTAGGAACAAAATCATTAACAAAAATCCACAAAGAAGCATTAATTGTTGAAACACTTTTCAAAGTATAGCGTATAAGACTTGGCAAAATGCCTTTGCATTCAGCTGAGATTTCCAAAGTGGATAAAGGGAACAAAGCGGATAAAGTGTCCCCATGTTACTGATGTCCTGTAGAAGCTGCACTCTTTCAATTTTCTTGAGATTAGTTGACCATGTTTTTTCACACACAAGATGGCTAAGGTACTAAGATAACAGAAGGGTGGAAATTTTNTAGAAAGCCATGTTTTTTCACACACAAGATGGCTAAGGTACTAAGATAACAGAAGGGTGGAAATTTTCTCACTTACCCTTACATTAAACTGTGTTTCTTGACCATGGACATGCTTTACTTTTTCCTAGACATACGTCACAGCAGACAATAGCAAATTTCAAACCTCCAAACATACTTTGATTTACTAGTCTAAATTGGCTGCTGGATGCTCCTTGCCCTGAGTGATCCAGAGAATTGAAGGAAGCCAGTCAGTCTTATCCTACTTTAAACAGCATTTAAATGTTTTCAGATCTAAATTAGAATCACAGAACCCCTTCAACCTTCTCCCAGTACTAAATCCAGAAGATACCTGTACATAGCAATTTAATCAAAGATTTAACACAGACCCACCACTTCGTATACAGAGAATTCCACTTCTTCATCTGAAACTGGAAAGGTATAACATAAACCTGCTGGCTAAAACAGAACAACAAAATGGATAACAACCAAGTTTGCATCTGAAGAGCTAAATGGATTTGATGAGTTTAGTGTACTTTCAAATGAAAAGAAACTGGAGCAAGAAAGACCTCCTTTCCCCTCATGTCAGACTTCAGTAGCGATGTCTGTGAAAGCAACTTTCCCTCTCACCGGAGGCTGGGTCAGCAGCAGCCTTTCTTGCACCCTATGAGTAATGGAATAGTGCACCTTCTCCAAAACAGATGAGGTTCCTGCAAAATTATCCAGGAACAGGTGCTGAGCAGTGTATGAGCTGTTTCTACCCAGAACACTAGTGAAGTCAACTGGCTAACGTTACAAGTCTAGACATAATTTTCTTGTATAATTTAATCTTTATGTCAGCCTCCTCGCTTCCTTCTCTCTATTCTCTATATTGCTCATCTGCTGCCTCCTCTCCCACGCATAGAATGTCCACCATTAAAATAACAAGGCATAGGCTCAGTGAGCATTCCCACCTCTTTGCTTTCAAGCCTGTCCCATCTCCATACCATCTGTACTTTCGGTCTCAGCAGAAAATTAACTCTATTGATAGCATCTGGCACAAGAGGATGAAGCAACTGATGGGAATTTTAGTTGCTATCAAACACTTGTAAAGTGATCGAGAGACAAGCTAAGACCACCATAAATATACAATCCTTATCGCTCCTGATAGGTCTTACAGCGAGCAGAAGGAAACACATCCCAAGTAGAAAGCAACTTCATAGGCTAAGATATTATAAAACGTGTCTTAAAATGTATCAGTTTGCAAGCCTCTTTGGGTAGAAACACACAATTACTCTTCAAACCCATGTCTGCCTAACGTTCATAGCCTGATATGACGCTATTTGCAGATCTCCAGCCACTAACACCATAAAAATAAGTAATTACAGTAATAATACAGAGGGGTTTGGAACAGCAGGGAGGGAATAAGCTGAGACAGATATGCAGGAAGAGCACTGGAAAGTTCTGCAGCAAAGGCTCAGCCACCTGCTGACTTCATAACAGAGAAACCTCTTAAGAGGCAAATAGAGTCAGAAAACCAGTAAGTGCAAGTTCAGTTAAAGTAAAGTTTTCCTGCCTTCTACACACCTGTAAATATTGCTTTCATTACTATTCTAACCACTACCTACGTACACAGGCAGGAATCCTTTAATTCATAAACATTTGGAAGAGACAGTGCCTAAAATGTAATATGAACATATGTTTAGACGTTGAAATAGCCTGAGCAGTTCCCCTTCATAACAGCAGTGATAGTCATATCCAACTAACAGCTTCCCTACTGCTAAGGACATTGGTCCCCATCACTGTCAGAGACAAATCAAATCCAAGCAGACTAGCGAGAGGATCTGCTTAGCTTCTGCGAATGCACAGAGGCCCAGCTTAGTTTGCATTTTATGCTCTATAAGCAAGGAAAATAAACATCAGCAATAAGAGAAAGGGAAGGACTGAATGAAGATGACAGACGGAGAAGAGGAGGAAGGGAGGGAGAGATGGATACTACATTCACAGGTTTTATATGGAGTTAATGTCGTCCTTAGCTGGGTTACAGAGGCAGCCGCACCTGAGCCTCACTTCCCTCCTCACAAGATAGTGCTTCAAGGTGGCCAGAAATATTTGTCAGGTACCAGAGATGAGACGGATTTTATGGAGCTTTGAAGGGAGGTTGAGAGGGCAGGAGGAAATGAGGTGCTAATGCTGATCATAACAAAAACCGCTGGAGCCAGCCATAATGGGACGGTGGGAGCGTGTCTGAAGTGAAAATGAAGGCGTTAAACAATGCACCACACTACATCAATGTCAGAGACTGCCTGGTGCCTCTGAGCAACTCCGAAATAGAAATGTGCCACAATTGCCCACACACTCTCTGTGGTTACGGTAGCTATTTGCACCCTCTCAAAAATTATAAAGCAAAAGCTTTCATATTAATGAGACAATTGCAAGCACGGTTGTGGGAAGTACAGTCAGAAGACAGAGATGCACTTTGTAAAAAAGGCATTGTCTTACTTAAAAGCTTTGCTTCCCATTTTCGCTTAACATATTCTAATTGTAGAGAAGGAATCTAATGAAAAGCTTAGGAGCTGTGGTTAACGCAGCATTTCGCCACGCCTCAAATGACTTGGTCCTCTTCAGCAATACAGAACCAAGATGTATACTCTCCTCTCTTCCACCACTTGTTTTTAAGTGCCTGTCACCTCTATTTATATACAGGTCCACAGACACTCCTGCGCTGGATGGGGCGGGGAGGGTAAGGAGAGATTAAAGCAGCACAGTAACACTCTTGAAATATTCCAAGTAAGTAAAGTGGCTGTTTTATCAAAGCTTGGACAGCTTCTTCACTGGCCAACTTTTATTTCTGTTTAGACTAGCCTAATATTTTTATCATGCTGAACTGATTACGGGGGCAAAACCTTACCTGTGTCTTGTCTGCCAGCCCATAGAGGACCTGAGCTGATAGATCTGCACCAGACAGAACCCCTTTGCACTTTCAAACTTTGAATGATACCCTGTGATAGCTGTGTTTCTGTGGGAACACAAGAGCTCTGAATCTATGCAGTTTTGCTTTGCCCTCTCCATCAAGTGTATATGACTCCTTACAAGACGATACGCTACTGCCAAGAGCCCAGTCTTTCTCTACTTAGATGGTACCCATAACTACTTTTCAAGGACCATGCTTTGTATCAAAATGAGACTATGTTGTCATATGACCAGGTTTTTCTACTTCGTGGGATACAGTAGATGAAAATACAGGGTTAATACTTCACACTGTGAGGAATACATTTTCTCAAGTGTGTATACATGGCATATCACATTACCTAACACGCAGTCATAAGGGACACTGATTCTTAGGCATGTGTTTGCTTGCAGAGTCCATATGCTACTTTTTGTTCACCTACTTACCGTGAAGCCTAACCACCTCACAATGGAACTAGATGCTAAGTAGAAAGTACACAACCCAATCAATGAGAAATACTAAGTACAGCTGAAACATTATTCCTCATTAGGAACAAGAGTCTTTAAGTTGCAGTGAGGTAACTAGCACCCTAAACATGAGTTTCTAACAGCCCTTTGTCATAAAACACAGCACGTCATAGCACAGGAACTGGCACATCCAAAGCCCTTGAGATTCAGAAGAGAAGTGAACTTCGGCACCCTGAGCAGGAACTGTAGCCACTGAGAAAGGGCTGCAGAGGCACGACCAGCAGCGGGTGGTCTTGGGCTTCTCTGATGGATGTGCTCCTGGATGCCTGCCAGGTGCGGTCTGAGGTGTGCCTGGACTTTAGGTTTTGGTAAGTGTAAGCTATGAAGTAGGCAATGAAGTATAAAATACTTCATGAAGTGTAAAATACTGCTTTCATCTCTGTATTTCTAATATATGTTTCATTATTACACCGAACTTTTATTCCCTTCGTGAACTGCCCTTATTTTAATAAACTGAGCCTTGAAAATTTTTCCAGGTAGATACACTAGCTTACTGATTAATGACACTTGTACAAGTGGTGGCATCTGGAATCCTAATGAAGTCTGGAAAATTATTATTTTGCTAATTCTAAGGTGAAGAATTAGTTAAACAGGTCTTTTTTTCAGGACTACATATTTCCATGCATTCAGATTACTTTAATGCAATTGTCAGGCCCAGCCTTTGTAGTCACTGAGAATTACACTTGTTTATTGTGTCTGAATAAATTTGACACAAGAGTGCTCTTGGGCACTGCCGTAAGGTTTATGTATGCTTGGGTGGTACAATCTGCATTTCTATATTTTGAAATATTTAGGTTCATCAATAAAGCTAAAGGGCAGTGAATTAAAAATCAATACAAAGGCAGACTTCTTAAGGCAACAGAGAGGGAGTTCATGGAATACATAATTGCTAGAATTCATTAAAGACAGATGCAGGTAATGAATTTTAAGAAGGACTCAGTGTTATCATTATGCCACCTCACATAAAAGGGGTAGTAAAAGAATCGCACTTTGGAGTGTGAACTGATAGATACAAAGGTCATGAAGTAACTCCTCTGCCTTTTCAACCTTAAGTAAATTACTGCAAGATGATTAGATAAATTACTGAAAGTAGCTGCGGGTCACCTTGATACTGATCCATCGCTGTTATAGAAGTGTTGATACGCCACAGGAGGAAATGAGCTAATTCAATATGGCAAAGTCTGCATTAACAGAGTATTGTTTCCTGTTACACTCCTAACATAAGGAAGCTTGCAAAGCACCCCTCATCCTTCCCAAAACATAGAGAGGGAAACAGTAAGTTTTTGTTTGCCTTGTGAGAGTCATGACCTTGGAGAACCTTCAGAAAAAGTAACTATGTACAAGTCCAAGCATACCTGAGACACAGTGGTAATGGAAAGAAATTCCTCAGACTTGATGCTTTCAGAAGACAGAAAAAAAAAAATGAACAAGAAGGAAATCCTCTGCCAACACAGGCAGTGACAACCACATGTCATTTCAAATTAAAGCCTTCTTTTAATCTCAGCTGAAAACCGGTGTCAGCACAACACTCAAAGACAACTTTAAACAGAAAATACTGGACAGCAGCTAGTTAAGGGAAATCTCATCCCAATTACTTATGGCACTCTGATAAGCTGTTAGCATTTTTTCTATCCACGATAAAAATCCCCTCTGTGTGTGCAGGTCAGTGCCTTATTAAAGGGAGAACTCAAAAGCAGCATCTACAAAAGAAGCACAAAAATTTTAAAGAAATTCCCAAATACTTCCCATGATACATTCACAGGATTGACTATCTTAATACCTAAACTAAGCTGCCTAACAAGGCTAACATAAACTAGGTAATGGCAGATACCTAATCAGGCGGTAGCTGGTTTTGCCAGCCTTTTTCCTAACCAATCTGACTCTGGGCACTTACTAGTATAAAACCCTGTCCAGTGCAGGGATGGAGGGTTAGGACTACCCTCACTATCCTAGCACCCTATTCATCAGGTTTTTTTAGATTTCTTCTTTCTTGGTTTGACAATTGTAAAACAAGCCATTATTGAATCTTAATGGCCTGTACATCTCCGAAGGCAGTGGGCAACTGGATAGCACTTGAAGAAGCTCTATAGCAAAATTTCATAGGGTCTGACTGGTACATTGTATAGCCATCAGCAGAGGGAAAACCTCAGTCGCTGAATAAAACTTGCAGAAATAAAAATTTTAGGAATACCAGAACTTGCTAACCAAATATGCAACTTGACAAAAACAGTATTTTCCACTGGAAAACTGATTTGCTGAGAAATACTTATTACTATAACTATCACCATTCTAAGAAAAATTTAGCTGAAAGATCTCATTATAGCATTCCTTGTGCCAAAGATGTTTGTAGGCTATTTTTAGTGCGAACTAACCCAAACGTTTCCTTGAACTTGGATTAAGAAATTATTAAACTGCATTTGCCTTACAGCATGTTGATTTATGTAAATTGAAGTATGGGCCCACATTTTCCAACATAAACTGAATGGCCCAGAAGATTACATTTCCTATAATGCAATGCAGATCTTCCTCTGAGGGACCTGTATGATATATTATAGAAACTGCATAATTCTGAATAATCCCTGGAGATGCAGTCCAGAAAAGCAGGACAACCCAAAAGGGAGAATGCAAAACACGTGATGTGTCTTAACTGCAATCCCCATCTTGTATGAGCTTAAATACTAAACAGGCTTAAAATGAAATACTGCAGAGCCAATCATTAATAGAAGTGAAGCATTTTCAACCTGAAAAGTTAAAATATTTCATTTTGACTAAAGAAAAGTGAAATGGAGTGTTTTGGAATTCCTATACGTTAAAATGTCCTATTTCACATTTTAGTACCAACCTGGAACAAACCCAGATATTCCAATCCAAACATTCCTACTGTGATGGAAACTTCAAATTTTGCCTAGCTCTAATCACAACTAATTCCCTTCTTTAATTTCAAAGGCAACCCTGAAATCATGTGTAAGGAGGGTAATTTGCCCTTTTCCTGTGGTTGTTTTTTTCCCTTTAAAAAAAGGTCTCAATTTTCTGGAATGTGAATGACTCCAGTGAAGTTTGGAGAACTGCTATTTAGATGTTAATCAAATGTATATGGACACATCAAGGCACCAAGCTCAGACAAAGGTCAGCAGGTCATCTATAGAAGATCAAGCCACATTAACAAGCGATATCAACATTGATCCATGTAAACGAATACTAACACTTAGATGGAAAAATTATGATCAGATAGTTGCCCCAGACTGCAGAAGGTAATGAAGATAAATCTCAGTGAAACTATGACACTCAAATCCTCCTCTTCTGGACCGTCCGTGCACCACCACACACTGAGACGTGCTTTTCTGTGTGCATTAGGTAAATCCCTTCTTGTCCCATGCATGTATATGAATTTCTCTCAGGTACCAACTGACTGGGTATGTACAAACCTGCAACAGCAGCTTGGGAGCTAGCAGCAGCTGTAGGCAGCTACCGCATGTGTGACAAGCTGGGATGTTCCTAATGAAACATTCAAGTGCTGATTTCGGGGAGAAACATAACACTACATATTTCTCATGGGCAAGCAGAGAGGTGCCAGCTCCTCAAGCCAGCAACATATCTTTTCCACTCCCCACACTGCTAATAGCACAAGATCTTTCAGCATTAAATAGAAGTTGCTAAGAGATAACCAGTTTCCACCATGTCCAGAGGCAGCCTATGATTACTCTTACGTGTAGAGACGAGAGAGTGTCTGCTAGTCTCTATCTTTCATGATGATGCTCCTAAACAGCACATTAAACCCTCCTTCTTGACCCCGTTAGTTCTCACAAGTGTTTAAAGGTGATAAGCTTGATGGCACATTGATTAAAATAAAAAGTTGTAATTTTCATATCACAGAGAAAAACTCTAAAACTTTCAGTTGTGCAGTGTTTAGACGCATGTTCTATAAAGCTTTCTATCCTCAGAAAGTTGTGGCTTACTTGAAATTGCTACCCAGGTTGGCTTTGGAGGTGATGTGACATTTTAACCCCACCTTGGTAGGTACAGAAAAGGGATATGAAAAGGATAAAAGGTAACTGTTGGCATCACAGCCCATTTCACAAATACCACCACAGGGGCTCTCAAGGCCCCTACAGTTATGAATGGTTACTCTGCCTATATAATGTATAGGTAAATTTGTCAAGTTGAACAGGATTTGCCATTTTTTTGTGTATTTGGCAGAATACAAGGCAAGATCATGCTAATGAAACAGGCCTTGCATCTGTTACCCATTGTCTCTTTGCAAGAATACCCTTGCTAAACATCTATAATAATTGCCAGAGCAAAAAGCCAACAGGATCACCCCATCTTCATCACCACAACAACCAACGCAGCTTTCTTCTTCCATCCATTAGGTATACAAGCTCAAGTCATCCTTATTTCTGCATCCTTATCCCTGTCCACACTAGCGTCATCATGCTGAGTCAGCCACTATTGCACTACCTTTTGTCAAAGAGCACTCTGTAATACGAACCTGTGTGGGAAAGTTCAGCTTGATCCTAGCCATTCATCTGATTACGCTCTGAAGTATTTATTGTGCTAAGGTTTGCACTTTTAAAGAGGTTTGCATCACTGGGGGACAGTGCCATTAATAGCCTGTCACACACTCAGCGGCTTAGGGAAAATCTTTCTTCTGTCTGAAGGAAGTTTCCCTTTTGGGATTTTAATGGCTGTGTGGCAGGTTCCTTGTTGTACATTTCTGCTGACAGGCTGTGCTCAGAAAGCACCACAAGAAAGAGTATTGATCCCCTATCTCCATGTACTCATAAGCAATGACCCACTTTAGTGGAAAAGGGAAAGGCTGTGCATGTTGTTTACCTGGACTTTTGTAAAGCCTTTGACATGACACCATTAGCATTCTCCTGGAGAAACTGGCTGCTCCTGGCTTGGATGGACATACGCTTCACTGGGGAAGAAACTGGCTGGATGGCCAGGCCCAAAGAGTCAACGTGAATGGAGTTAAATCCAGGTGGCAGTCACAAGTGGTGTTCCCTGGGGCTCAGTATTGGGCCCAGTTCTGTTTAAGACCCTTATCAAGCACCTGGATAAGGGGATCGAGTGCACCCTCAGTAAGTTTGCAGACGACACCAAGTTGGGCAGGAGTGTTGATGTGCTTGGGGGTAGAAGGACTCTACAGAGGGATCCAGACAGGCTGGATCGATGGGCCGAGGCCAACGGCATGAGGTTCACCAAGGCCAAGTGTCAGGTCCTGCACTCCGGTCACAACAATCCCATGCAATGCTACAGGCTTGGGAAGAGTGGCTGGAAAGCTGTCTGGCAAAAAAGGACCTGGGGGTATTGGTCAACAGCCAGCTGAATATGAGCCAGCAGTGTGCCCAGGTGGCCAAGAAGGCCAACAGCATCCTGGTTTGTATCAGGAATAGTGTGGCCAGCAGGACTAGGGAAGCGATCATCCCACTGTACTTGGCACAAGGTGAGGCCGCACCTTGAATACTGTGTTCAGTTTTGAGCCCCTCACTGCAAGAAAGACATTGACATACTGGAGCACATCCAAAGAAGAGCAGTGAAGCTGTTGAAGGGTCTAGAGCACAAGTCTTATGAGCAGCAAATGAGGGAACTGCGACCGTTTAGCCTGGAGAAAAGGAGGCTGAGGGGAGACCTTATCGCTCTCTACAACTACCTGCAAGGAGGCTGTAGCGAGGTGGGGGTTGCTCTTTTCTCCCAAGTAACAGGTAATAGGACAAGAGAAAATGCCCTCAAGTTGTGCCAGGGGAGGATAAGGATGGATATTAGCAAAAATTTCTTCACAGAAAGGGTTATCAAGCATTGGAACAGGCTGCCTGGGGAACTGGTTGAATCACTATCCCTGGAGGTATTTAAAAGCCAGGTAGATGTTGTGCTTAGGGACATATTTAGTGGTGGCTTTGGCAGTGTTAGGCTAACAGTTGGACTCGATGATCTTAGATGATTCTATGATTCAATATTATAACATAGCTGTACTGCACTGACAATGTTTACCTTTTGTGAAAACACATCCAGCGCAAAATGGTATTGCATGAGCCACAAGAGGACTGGAGAAGCAACGAACTGAAATTGGAGACAGTCAATTAGCGAGAGCCAGCAGTGGCTCTTACGCTTTCCCTACCATTTTGAAAAGCCTAGGGGAAAGGCATGAATCAGGGCAAAAAAAACCAGGAGCCACTCACCTTTGGGTTACTGGTTCAAAGCAGAGTCTAAAAGCAGCAGAAAGTCTCGGTTATCCCCTAAAGGTTATTTAGCAGTTTATAAGAAACTCGCTAGAAATAAGTCATACTATATGGAGCATTTACTCATTGCTAACTAAGTGCCCATCCAAAAGTAGCACTAATGGAAGGACAAAGCCCATGGGACCATCACAGTCCAGTTATACCAAAGCTACCTCACCAGCAGAACAAGGGAATAAAATAACCTCCTTCTGAAGGAGGCAGCATTATTATTGGAAAATAAGGGCTGCTAAAAATTCCCCTTTCTTCTTTTTACAAGTCTTACAGCAGCTCCCATATGGCTACTTTCTCACAGAAATACTTCTATTTTGCAACACCTTCTCTCCTATATAGTTTTACTCTGATGTATTTGTAGCCCCCCCTTCCCCCCAACACATGGTCACTGGACTTTTCTGGCACATGGGTGGAAGACTGCATCTTCTGAAAACAACTGCGCCTTCATTGCATAGTAGGATGTACAGTTAAAAAACATGACAGCCACAAAGGCAGGCTTTCAGCAATAAGCACTTTTGATGCTGTAACAGTGATGCTAATTACTGACAGGCACCTGAGGCAACACCTGAACACAACTATCTCCCATATGTGAAGATCATTGAAAGGTCAGAGCCTTAGGGGTACAAATCTAGATACACACCCATGGACAGGAACCCCTGCCAAACTTTATTCTCACTAGTTTCTCGAGTATGACATTTATTGAGCACAATGAAGGTGGTTTATGGCATGCCCACTGCAGCAGGGTAGTGTGCAACACAAGCTGGTACTGGCCAGTAGACCCAAGCAACACAACTAGAGCCAGACGCTGCCCTCCATGTCCATCCCACCACATCCTGGTGTGGTGGGCAGGATGGGCTGGGGACACCAGCAGGTGCTATTGCCCATCCCCAATGAGGTGAGGTGAGGTGATGAGAGAAGCTTGGGGTCAGCTCAGAGAGTCCAGTCAGGACCTGCAGGAGATGGGCTGAAGACAGGGCACCCCATCGGGCTATGCTGCAGCCAGGACTGGGGGACTGCCACTAACAATGCCCACACAGGAAAAACAGTTTCCAGATACGAAAACCAGTCTGTCAGCTGGGTCCTGGGCTGGACTCTTGCCTCCCTGTGGGGTGGCCCCAGCCAAAATAGAGCAGGGCTGGGCCAGCAGGGCCTCTTGGTGCCCTCTGCACCCACTCAAATGCCTTGTGCACAGGTGTAGCAGAGCACTGGAGCAGCTTTGGTCTCAAAATGTATGTATAGCATGTGACATGGAGTTATTTTAAATGCTTCGCTCCATGTTTGGCACACACACTGAAAGGTGTTGTTATGATTTTGAGCTTTCTGTTTAGAGCAGGCAACAAATGCAGCAGCAGGATCACAACTGAAGTTATTGGATTAGTGGATCAGTAATTCTCCTTATTGCCTTCAGCCATGTCACAACTTGTCTGCTTTTCTGAAAACCGCATTACATTTGCAGGGCACCAGGCCTTGGCCACCAAACCCACAGTGGACTTCAGCCTCCAGCCAGGCAATCCCCAAGAGGGGCTCTACAAGCCATCACTGGGCATCAGGCTTTCCAAGGGTACGTACTTGTGAAGAACATGATAATTTTTACCTTACCTTCATTTGGAGCAGACCCACTTCAAACATCTTTTTCTACCCCAAATACTTAGTAAGAAGAAATCTGTAATAATCAATAGCTAGAGATGTGGATTTTCTTGTGTTCGTACTTCTGAACAGGTTTCCAGCCAGACTGCTAACCCCTGCTGGCAAGAGCACACCCCCTCAAAATCCGTTCACAGCCCTTTCTTTCCAACCTTTCCTCCTTTCCTTCTAACCATCAGGATTACACACAATATTTATGACCATAATTACTCTGTCTCTAAAGAGAGTAGCTGTCTGTGAAAACCATAGAACACTGATTCTATATTTCACATTAATAAGTCTCATAAATAAACCTGACTTAATTTACAATAACTGCTTTCTCAGAAATACAAAACTTCCAGTCCAGTTTACGATTCCTTGCCAGCTGTTTAAAACATTGGGGTGTTTTTTCACACTAGCATGTATATTTTATAGCTACAGCTGCTTTGTACTGTAAAAAGAAAAAAAGTAGAGAAAAGGTTTGATTCCTCCCCCCCTCCCCAATTCAGCAGTAATAAGAATCAAAAGAAATGTAAAGTAACAGCAGTGAATTTACACTTGCTAGGAAAATTATTCTTGCTCCCATTATGCTTTGAAAGGCATATTAAAAAAAAGTCTTAAAGGCTTCGCTCTTACTCATGCTACATAATGTGCTACACAAGAATAATTTCTAATATTGTCTATCTGGTATAAAACTAGCTGTGGTGACATTAACAATATTTTGTGGTTAGAGAACTGGCCTGGGGACTCAGAAAATTAAAACTGGGGCTCAGTATTTGGCTGTTATGGATTTCCTGTGCTTTGCTGGATATAGAATTTCATCCATCACTCTAATTAGTTATCTTCTACCCAATTCCTCTTTCATCCTTACTGAGCAGCTATATAGCTTATATATATGAATGCTAACCAAACTACCTCTTGGATTACACTCTCTTCCCACCTCCCATAAAAGACCTCACCTACAAAATCAAAATCCAGGGAATTGTGTTCACATTTCCCCGCGTTTCTGCCAACTGCACTTCCTTGGGACTGGCTCACTTGGGTCAAACGGCATGGGTATGGCCTCTCAGCCTTCCTGAAAACCACCCACCTGGTACACAGTCACTGTTTGGCAACCTGTTTGGCACAAGAGTGTTTCTACAGCACTTCACAGCTCTTAACGCCTTTGAAATCATATCTTGAACACCACTTTCATAAAAGGGTTGGGTAAGTGTTAAGTAACTGTGATCATTTCAAAAAGCTAGGATTTTCCAACATTATCTACAGTTGAGGAGATACCAATGAAAAGCATCCTTTACGAAACGTCTGTATGTCTAACAGTTTGTTGGGTGTGACTGCAATATGCATTTACATGCAGACGTCTTGTGGTTTCCCACTGAAGTAGACATTTGCAGAAGGTTTTCTAAAGAGTAGTGGGTACATAGTGCAGAATCACTATCTGTGATCCAAATAGTAAATTTGTTCTACACCAACACAATTATCTATTGATTGCTATTTAAAACAGATTTATTTGCACTCCATCCAGTGCATTACCTGCCAAGAATCTCTAAGAGAGAACATTCTGGTGATGTATTATTACATTTCAGTCCTTCACATTTCCTCTGATTTGAAATAACTCTGCAGTGCAGCATTTTATCTCATTTATACTAGTTTGCTTATACCTGTGAGATTTTTATATATATACGTATATAATTTTTTTTTAAGAGGGCAGTTAAATAGCCATCTCTGCTATTTTCAGTCACAGCTCTGGGGCACTATATGCAAATCTTTCTTATTCTAACAGCACACAAACATGGAAAGGCAGGAGTCTGAATGGATGTCTTAGTCACATTCCCCATTATTTCACTCCATCCAAATAACAATAATTTCAGTTAGGTCTAGAAATACAGATTCAGATTCTCTCTTAGATACAGATGACACCGCTAACAATAAACAGTGTAACAGCAACAGAATCAGTTATAATAAGGTCACTCCAACATAAAGGGATCCACAGACGATATAGGGCTGGCATAGCACTATCTGTGTCAAAATACAAACTCCCCCTGCTTTTAATAACTTATAAAACAAGTACTTGCAGCTTATCAACATGATTAACATCTGCAATCTCTTGAGTGTTCTCCATAAAGTTCTAGCTTCTGGAACTCCGGATAACAGCAGAGACTAAGCTAACAACAAAAATTACTCATGGTCATGGTTTCAAAGAACAGCTAGAAAATATGAGACTTTAAACTTAACAAAATAAGATCAGAACAAAAGCATTTGGATGTCCATTTAAAGTCTCCTAATTTTCTAGGTAGAAACTAGAACAGTTGACTCTCCAAAAAAGTTGAGCCTTTGCTCACTGTAAGTTAAAGAAACTGCAAAGTAAGCTTTTGACCTGCCTTGTCAAAATGTAAATTTCATCAAGCAGAGAAGTATAAAAGGACCTAAAGTTCCACTTGCTGTATCTTCGGGTCTTAACAGGCATTGCAAGTTTTAAGCCACAGATTGGAACTTAAGAGAAATGTTATTGAAGTTTGTATGACTAGAAACATGAACACTTTTTCCTCCAGATGAGACTAGAGTTTTTTCAAAATACATAGTCTTTCTATTTCCAGAACTCAAAATAAATTGCACTGTGCTGATCTAATAAGGCACAAAAATCGTTAACTGACCTACTAGGTTTTAGAGTAAGAAAAAAGCAGAAAGCAAAGCATCAGAGCAATTTTTTTAAAAATTGTTTTTTCCAACAATATCTTAATGACTGCTAGTAATGCAGACAGTCATTCTAAAACCTAAATAAGTTTCAATATAATAACTATAATAAATGGGTTTTAACAGAAGAACTTCCACTTAAACCATAAAAGCTCCACTTAAATTTTAAAGAACCAAAGACAAGAGCGTAGTGATGTGCAACTGTTCATTTCCTTACTTGCTTCCTTCCCTGGGACCATCTGCACTTTCCACAGAGATGCTGAAGTAGCAAGTAGAACAGTTAGGAACATAATCACATGCCTTACCAGAGGCAGTAAGCACTGCAATAACGTGAGAAGACACAAAATGATTTGGGAGATGCAAAAATCATGCATTGAATATAGTCCCATTTGGTAAAGAAAATATCATCTTCAAAAACATGTTAAATGTAGGGCAGGTGAACAGTCCCGCTGACTTCCGTGGGGCTTCTTAAAGGTACGCTTCACTGCCAGTGCTTTGCTGAATGCAAGACTGAGTGCCCAAATGGAGGCACAGTACCCCAGAGACCTGATCCTGATCTCACAGCAAACTGTCCAACACAAGCTGTCTCTCTGAAACTAGTGGGTACAAATCTCAACCCATGTGAATTAAGTAGTAATACTCCCCTTCAGTTTAGATAGATCAAATGCCACTCAACTGAAGTAAAAAAAGTACAAGAGAACAGAAGCAGACTTGAAAAATACAAGGTGTTGGTGAATGAGGCAGCACACAAACTGGAAATGAGCTTTTGAGGTTTCTCCCTAATTAGCTAAAGCAAGAATGGGAAAGATAAATCAGTCATGACTATAAGGTCAAAATTAAAAGAGAAAGGTGAACACCAGAAGGTTAGCCCTCCCTCAAAATGATTTAGTATTTTCTTCTGGTGAATCGGAAGGTAAGCATTTCTGAATAAATTATACTTTTAATGTCTTGATTCATGCTTCAGTACTTTTTTTGAACATGTGCTTAAGTTCTGTTGATAGGGAAACTTATTTAATCACCTGCTAAAATACTTTTCTAAATTGAGACCTAAATCAGCATCTATAAAAGCTTCGTTCAAATCAATGGGAATCTTTTTATAGACCTTACTAAGAGCTTTATCAGTCACTAAGTTGAAGGAGACTGAAACAAGAAGTGGAAAAATCCAAGCTGCTTCTTCTGGAAGAATAATCTCCAAAACCTCTGTACTTAGTAATAACTTTCTTTCATCCTCTAATATTAAATGACAGCACTAATAACATGCAATATCAAGTTATTAAGCATCTAGTCCTGAGCCATCCAATTAGTCTGCTGCAATGTAATTAAAACAAAAACAACATTAACTCAAAAGTGAAATTCACTGCAGTTGAAATGAGCAAAGCCAAAGAATAAAAGTTCATTAGAACTAGATGAAATTCATATCCAGATTGGTCTAAACTCTGGGTAATTAGCTTGAAACAGCTTGGCATTATCCAAGGAGGATATGGATAATTGGGTTCAACATCCCTGAAGATCTGCTATGTTCTCGTGACAATAAACCATTTGTGCTTTGAAGCTGCTTCCCGTTTTCTCAATCAGCCTCATCTGACAAGGGCTATTGACCTGATAATTTACTTGTCAAAACTTGTTAGTCAAGGCAGGACAAAAGCAACAAGGCATGTGGGTAATCCAAGAGATTAATTTGTCATAATGACTTTCAGGGATCCTAACCATTGTAGTAGAGATCAAACACATCTCTGAAACAGTTTATTCTAAGCTAGGGATCACATAGTGGAAGAAAAGAAGCAGGCCAAGAATTGTATTATTTTACCTGAGGTGGCTAGAGAAGTATAAAACCAGGTGTAAAGTACACACCCAGCAAAGCACCTGATCATTTCAGTTCAGACCCAGGTGTAATGCCGTCCTCTACTGAAAACACTTAAGTATCTTTAAGTTCAGTACCAAGTAAGGGCTTCCTTGAATTTATTGTCTTCTGACTCCAACTGCCACCGTGTCTGAGAAAGGTTATAGCTGAAGAAGGAACCGATCACCAAACTCTGCCTATGGGGATTTGTTGTCCTGCTACTGAGTCATGAAATACAATGTTGCAAAACTGACACAATGTCCCTGCCATTCGTCTCAACTTCTCTTAATTGAGGGAACGGTTTGCAATTTATTCCAGAAGACAGGACATTTTCTCCTCAAAGGTTTAAGAAGGAATAGCACGTTCCAATCACTCCTTGTATTATAAGTCATGTAGCTGACCCAAAGTAATAACAACAGAGCCCTGACAACTTCTCATTATACCCAAAATGATCTTTGGGCAACCTCACTACCTCCCACTGTTTCTTCTGATTTGTAGTTGACTGAGCTTGAGTCAGCTCACTGTATTTCCTTAAAAAGTGTGATGTAGATGCAAAAGGAATAAAATCCAGGTTAGTTTAATACCACTAAACTTATGCATAAGAAATCAGGAGCCAAACTCCTAAAATTGTGAAGCTGGATTGAAATGCAGGATGCATTCCTTTTGTTAAGTGTTGGGAGTCTGAAACTTCCAGAACATTTGAGTGACTCCAGGAAGCGTGACATTTGAGTGACGCCTTTTCCTCGGGAAAAATGAAGTTACAAATGTGCTCACAGAACAATGAAAACTAATATTCTGAAGTATTAACAGGACTATAAAAGTTGGGAATGTAAGAAAAATCACAAATATTGTAAGCGTCACAAGAAAATTCCATGAGGACAATGCTGTAATTTTGCTACATTGTTCTTGTAAGAATAACGAGGGTAAAAAGAAAACAAAGTCTCTTTGTATTCAGCACCTCAAATCTGATGCCACAAGCAACACAGTCCAAAAATCATAGCAATGCATCTTTTACACAGCTATTTTCCAGAACAGAAATGCAATTTCAAAACCCTGTAGAAGTTGGAGAACACATTTGGTTTTGTCAGCTATGCATCCTCCTCTAGCACTACCCTTGGCAGTAGAGAAGGGACGGGACTCCAGAACTGTAATTCACCTGGGGTTTCAGGATAGTCAGTTTTTAGCATGCAGAATTCAATCCCACGCGACATCACAACTCCCTCAAGCAGCCTCTCTTCCACCAACCCACTCTGCATCTAAAAGTCTGACATTTGCAGAGAAAAAGCACCAGGGGAAACAAAAAATAGCAAACCAAATATGCAAGGCCTTTCACATCCTACTGATGAGCAGATACCACCAGCTATAGCAATCAAAATGTTTTCTTTCCTGCATGCACATGGGACAAGGAAGCAAAATTCTAAATGCAAATCTCAGGGGGGGAAAAAAAAAATCTTGCAGAAGAGTAAGGGCAGTAGGGAAATCCTAGAAACAAAATAAAGAGAAAGCATTTCTAGAAATCAGAGATAATTGCTCAAGGATTGTTGCTTGTTTGTTTTTGTTATTGGCTTTAATTAAAGATTCTTAATTTTTTCTATTTATGTGGTTCATTTTCTGCCTCCCATCAGACAGCAAGAAACCTGGTTTCCTAAAGGTAATAGAAAGGAAAATAATCCTAAAGGTTATTTTCAGAATCTATAAGGTTCATCATTTTTTTCATCTCTCAGTTCTGGTTGTGGGTTTCTAGGCTCCATCTTACTGGGAACATTGAGAATGTTGCATAGGATCACACATAAAATCAACACTGGATCCTTCATGATAACACGGGCTTATTGTCAGTTCAGATAAAGAGTTGCATGCTAATAAATTTGCTGTACGTGAGACCAAAAACCCAGTAATTCCACAAGGTAAAGATACCATTAATCAGGCTTAACAGGCAATATAATTAAACAGGTTTGCAAGCAGATCTATTTTAAGTTGTGTGAAAAGAAAGGCCATTTTATGTAAAGTGGAGATGGAAGGGAAAGCCAGAGACTTCTGGATTTGCCCAACATTCTCGAAGGCAAAGGGGAAGTGAGTTGTTGAAATGGCTAAATGAGAACAATAAAGAAAGTGACTGAGAATATTAGAACTGGCACACCCTGTTCCTGTGGGCCACTGAGGAACTGAAAATGCAAGACTTCTAGAAGGCCTCCCACCATGTTGCCTAAGGTACTTCATAGCTAATTTACAGAAACACAAGCTCCATAGCCAGACTACCTTGGTGAAATTCTTCAAGGTGGAACATACAGGAGATCAGATTGGATGACCCACTGTTCATTTTTTGCTTTGGTAGATACAAAGCCGTCAACAATTACTTCACAGGAACTTCAAGCAGCATGACATCCATGAAGAAGCTCAGATATCAAAAGTTAAGTGATTTCCCATAATTATGCGGAAGATTCTTGTAAAGAACAGAATATTCTGCTTCTGCTCATTCTGTCTCATTGGTATAAGCTGCAAGAGCTTTCTCCTCCTCTTTTAACCACATGTGTAATTCTGTAGAATGGATGAGAAAAGAATATATTGACTGTAAAAATCATCCAAGCCTTCTTCTCGACTCTTCCATCCAATTAAATGGTGACAGAAGAAAAAGACCATTTTGCAGCAATGAATTAGTAAAGATATTGTGAATATTCTGACTTTTCCCACTGCCTCGTAGCCAGCTTGTTACCACTGGTTTATAACAGAGAATGTTGAGAGCAAGAAAAGTCATTCTGTTCTCATTAGATTTTCAGATGTCTCAGACTGAGCCTTTCCACTGCATCATTCTTTTTGTAGTCATATATTTACTGAATAGAAAAAGAAATGAACGTGTTCGAGAGTGGTCAATCACTGGAAGAGCTCCACAGAAAGATCAAGGAGTCTCCATCCTTGAAGATACTCAAAACTCAACTAGACAAGCACATGAACAACCTGATCTAGTGAGACCGGGTTTCACAGCTGGCATAAATAATCACCAAAGAACCTTCTGAACCCAAATTATTCTGATTCTGCAACTGATTATCTCACACTGCTCTTCTGTAGTCCAAGGCAGCTGAGAGCACTTCTGCTCTGAAGCAATCAGCTTCAGAACGGCAACACAACTACTTCAGCAGGGAATTGCAGCTGTTATTTGTGTTGATGGAGGCCCTGAGGTTGCCTCCATTCTTTAAGTCGGATTCTACTGGAGTCATTCAATGCCTCACACAGAATTTAGTTGGACATAGATCCAGTTCCCTGAATAGGAAAGGCTATGAAACCTGCTGGTACTGAACATTTAAAAACCATTTTCAGAAATTGTGTGGACAAATCAAAAATAATAATATAAAAATCTGAAGATCTCATAGGCGTAAGATAGAACAAAGCCCAACACATGACATGAAAGAATTTATATAGAGTGCCTGAGTTATGACTCTAAACGTCCAACTTCTTACATATACTCTTTGTCTGACAAAGCAGAAAATGTAGGATTCTGAACCTTCTATGTGTGCAAAATGACGTAAAAATGTGAATGCAGTAACTATAAAGAATGGGTGGTAAATTCGCTTAGCTCCTTTCATATTTGTTCTGAACCACACTAACCAAGGAATACAGAGGAAGAGTTCATATGAAGCAAAGCTGTAACACATATTCTGGTTTTATTAAGAAGTATTTATACTTTTAAGTAGAGTGACACCTCCTAGACATTCTTCAGTGCATGAAAATGCATCAGAACTCAGGATAAACGAAAATGCTATGTAATGTTTTTAACGTAGCAGCAAGTACCTCTTTGGAGTTTGTGGAGATCAAGAAGTGTTCTCAGACTGGGACAGCACTAAAATGCATGTAATGAGCTGGGAGTTATTTTAAGTTACCAGATCTATAGAAGGTCGGTCGCAGCGTTCCAGAGGGGAAAATGATCTCCAATTATTTTTGCCTCTTTGTGAAAAGGCAAGACCCAGTGCCCTCAAGTCAAAGTCAGAAACGAAGACCCAATTCACAACTAATTCTTATGTGTAGTTAGCAAGGGACACATCTCTGACACTTGACTACTGCTTTCATTTTGAAATTTACTGTTGAATTCACTTGCGCAAGCTATTTAATTCACCTTAGTGACTTCTCAGCCACTGCAGAATTATTAAGTACACTTTACCTCCTAGTCATCCAGATTCATGTTACTGTGCTGGCACCATCAAGATTTCCACAGATGAGAAGGAGATTTTTTACCCCAGTAACTTGTCCTTTCTAAAACTCATTCATTTACTGTTGTTAGACAATTCCTTTCCCTTTTACCCTCCATGTTATCATACTTACTCTCCTCTACTATATTCTGCCAGATTCTTAGACTATGCTTCTCACAATCACCACCATGCTTTTTCTTACCCTCGCATTCCTCTCCTGTAATTTTACATACACTATTCTGAACCTCCAATGGTATCAGAGGATTCAGAAAGAGATTTGATAGATCTTATTTGAAGGGCAGTTAAAGGAATTGTCATCACCTCTTTATTATGGGACGTAATTTATTCAACAAAACTGGCCTGCACTCCTACTTTTGCCTCCTATTGCCATACCATGCTGCAGACATGTACCGTCTGATATATCCTTTTTACTACTTCTGAAATTACTTGTTTCCTTCAAACATCAGTGCAAATTATTTATCAGACATATTTGCTTGACTTCTACCATGACAAATTTCATTCTTATTCCTACCCGTATTCAACTTTCAAAGTACCTTTAAAACATTTCTTTATCTTCCTTACTATTCAGGGGACCTCACAAGTTCTCTCTTCCTTACGACTTCTTCCAGATAGTTAAGGGAACTTCCAAATAATACTCTTCCAGATATTAAATAACACAAATTATTTATTAAGAAAATAGGAAAACTTCATGGAAGACAACAGATGTATGTCATACCAAGCTTCTGCTTATTAGCACTTACCTACATTTCTCTCAACAATTTTTAATCCAACTAATAACAAAGTAGCACATGGTCTTGTCTGACCTACACTACCAACTGTTCCACTATAATACAGATACATTTATTTGGGTTTTTTTTTCCCCCCACAGTGCTATCCAACATGCAATACAGAGTTTAAAAGACCTAAAAGGAAGATATGATTTTTACCATTATGACTTCACTGAAATCAACCGAGTTATGGCAGTTTAACCAAGCTGAGAATATGGTCCTATTTATTTTTGTTAAAGATACAATTTTTCTTACAGTACATTAGTAGTCTAACCAACTGACAACTACACATTTTGCTTCAGGTGAAAATTGCTAGTCACAAGCACCATTAAATACTTGAGCATGACCACACTAAAGCAAGGCAAGGTATTCGGTTAACTCTATCCTTGAACCCTACAGTCTCTTGGAAGTTTCAAGAAGCACTAAAAATCCAGGAAAGATTAAAAAAAAATATATTAAAAAAATCAGATTTGATTAAAAGAAAAAAGACAGCTGATGGCAAGAGGTGAAAGCAGGGCACACTGTCAGATGAACCAAGGGAGTCTGGTTCACTACAGTCTATTTTTAGCTGAGTGGGTTTTAATAATCTCATCCAGAGGCAGCAACAACCATGGCTTGTGTCAAAGAAACTGGGAGGAAATGCCAACAGAGACACACACCTTCACCTTGCTACCAAGTGAATCAATGACCCACCCTGCTCCAAGACCAAGTCGAGCATCACTCCAGTGACGCTGCTCCCCACTTCTCTGTAGTTCTCCAAATTAGGGGTCTGGCCAGGAGTGAAGGTTTACACAGACCTGCAGAAGTGTCGGTATGCACTCTGCAGGTCTCTAGCCCAATGTCATTCTCCAAGAAGTACTACTGCCAACATTAGATCAGCTGAGCCATGGTCTATCTTAGTCTTGAAAATGTCCAAAGACAGAGATACAACATCTTCAGGTACCTTACTACAGAGCTGCAGTACCAAATAAATGAAAAAGCTCTTCCTAAGTAGTTTGAAGCACCCAAGCTGCTACCTCCAGCCACAGCACCCTTGACACACCACTTGCAATTACTGGGAAGAATTTGGCTCTGTCATTTTTGTTACTCCCTTCAAGTAGTTGTAGGTTGTTCTTAGATAGCCTCTTTGCTTCCCCTCACCAGAGTACACAAACCTATTTCTCTCGAACTCTGACCATAATTTATGTGCTCTAAGCCATCTTTAGCTACCTCAGCAGGTCTTTGCGGGACCTGCTTCAGTTTCTTGACATCCTTCATGGAGTGGGAGACACAAAACTAGACCCAGCATACCAGGCAAAGCCTTGCCAGTCTCAAATAGAGAGGGATAATAATTTCCTTCAATCTGCTAGCTATAGTCCTCTATACATAGCCCAGCATGTAGTTCACCTTATTCACGTATAGAGTGCGCTGTTGGTCAATATTCAGCTTGACACCCCTCAAAACTTGCAAGGCCCTCACAGCAGCAGGATTGCTACTCAGCCACTTGGTTGCCAACCTGTACAGATACAAGGGTTACTCTGCCCTTGTAGAGCAGAATTTTGGAGTTCTTGTTAAGGGGCCTCCCTTGCACCACCTTCAGGCTTCTCAAGATGCCTCTGGGCTGAAGCTTTTCCCTCTGGCATACCATCAACAGAAGTACATAGTTTTAATTTCTCAGGCTTTGCAACCAGAATTGGTCACAGCTGTAGCTTTTCCTTTTTATTTTCCTTTTAGAAAGGCTTCCAACTTCAAAGAAAATAACAGAGGTCCAGCTCATTCCCAAATATGAGGTGTTAAGTACCTCAAGCATCCTTCTCTGGAGCAAATATTTGAAAGGCAAGTAATTTTCCCAAGGGACAGCAATATTGCTGCTGTGTGCAGAAAAACATTCCCACACTTCTAGCCAAAGATTCAGCAACCAATTCAAATGACACATGCTATAAAGCAGGAAAAGCCACACACAGCAGCTGGTATCTAAAACGTGGTTTGGGGTGCCTCTGAAGCATTAAAGAACCTCTCCCAAAAGGCACTGTATTTCTGCTGATAAGCTCTAGCTTTCCATTCCAAAAAAGCTTAAGACTTGCCTATTAGATCCTGTACCAGTATGGCCTTCCACAAGTACAGGGTACCTTGCACTTTGCAAAATCGAGTAGCACCTCCTTCTGAAACCACTCAAAGTATGTTCTGTGCAAATAATTTTAACATAACTTTATGTTTTAGAAACTGCCAAACATTATTCATTGTCAGGTTAGAGCTAACACAATGCAGACTTCATTGAACACTTACTTTTTAAAAAAAAAATCTGTAAAACACAAGAAAACATCTTTCAGATCCACCTATGTATCCCACCCAGTTTCCTTCTTCTCCATCTCTGCATTAGCTGTCAGCAGATGCTTGCCTTTGCGTTCCCTTCCCCCCTTTTTGAATTCTTGTCAGATGGAGGGTTACTCTCTTTTTTCATCTCCTAACACCAGGCTCAGATAGTTAGCATACCAACTGCTGTGCAGGACCTACTGTGCAAAATGATCTATTGGTTCAGGTCACATTTCTAGCTGACAAGTCTCTACAATAAAATAAAATTTAAAAAAAGTGATTTGCTTTGGTAACCCTGAGGCCAGATTCAGCAAAGGCACTGCAGACTAGAAGCTCACAGGCAACGGGCTACCACTTTTCCCTAAGCTCCTCTATCTGCCCATTGCCCCTTGAATCACATCCAAAAAAATGCTGAAGGCAAATGAGATTTTTTGGGGACTCCTGAAAGGGTAACTTTTTTAACAATGAAGAGTAGTGAGTGCAGTCTAGCCACGGGCTTGTAGGTAGCACAAAGGAAGCTGCTGCTGACTGACTCTTTCAAGGTCATCCATCTGACTGTAGTTTGCTTTCCTTCATCTGAGGCTTGTAAAACCTGTGCAGACAGCTCCTGAGCAATGCACAACAAAATGCAAACTGGCATTTCAGTCTTGAAAAAGGGCAATATGTCTCTGTGCTACAGAAGCAGTGTCGTATACTCCCTGCCATCTCATGCCCCTCCAAGATTCTTTGAAAAAATTATGCAAAAGCAGCTACTCTCTGAAAGGAAATCAAGCAATTTATAGCTGATTTATCTCTGCCACACACCACTTATCTGGAGTGCATGTTTTCCCTTTCTTAGAGCTTGAACAGGATGAGAATATTGAATGGCTCTAAAAAAAAAAAAAAAAAAAATCAAGCTAAAGCCATCAGCCTTCAGAGCCAGCCAAAACAGTCATCAGCATTTAAAGCAGCATGAAATTACTACAGAGACCCAACCAGGCAGCACACACACACTTCCATTCAGCCTACCAAATTCCTCTGGAGTGAACCACAGAAATGTGGCTTTGGCTGCTAGCGTGGAGCCTGAATTACTCCTGCATTTGAGGAATGGACGAATGGAAATGGTGGAACAACTTAAACTCCCGCCGCAGCAGCATGTGAAAGCACTTCAAAGCTAGGCTCAAACCCCAGCTGGCTGGACAAGAGCTCTGTCAGTCCCACAATCCCAACTACTGCAAGAGAAGAGATTGGAAGGTGGTTTGTTGTTGGGTGTTTTTTCCTATGAAAGCAGCAGCAGCTTATTTATATCCGTTTGCAGCTGACAATGCAAGGTCCATCTCAGCCAACAGAGCTCTTCAAATTCCCTGATGTGATGCCCATAGGCTATGTAAGGGAATGATCCCCTCCCCTATCTAAGAGTAGCATTTGCTTCTCATCTGCTCCACTGTGGAGTTTGTACCAACTGCAAAGGCCCCACAATTTGCTTTGAACATTTCTTTTTCCCCGATAGTGATGCAAAGAGATTGTGAAACTCAGCTTTTCTAACACAAAATGCTGCAATGAAAGTTCAAGGCCAAGGTCTGCATCACCCTGACTTCCCTAGGACCTCCTCCCCCCAGCTCTGCCCAGCTCTAAGCTCAGCCCTGAGCCTTCAGTTCCTGTCTCAGCTGTTGTACAGATGTGCCTGTCTGCAGCTCCAGCCCTACCTGTGCCTGGCAATGGACCTTGTTGATCAGGACCCTGCTCTGCATACTGATATCCCAGCTCGACCTCAGACCCACCTCACTCACCACTTATGGATCTGCTTGGTGTCACTGGATGTGGTCCTGACCCTGACTTGCATTCTTGGCTTGATTTCAGACCAGCCTTATTACCACAGACATGTCTAATGATTTGGACTCTCAGCTGACAGTGACTGCTATCCCCAGGCTGGCCCCGCTTGCCTTGCTGGGGTGAAGTGGAGATGCACCCTGTCCAGCCAGACCCCTGTCCTGCCCACTGTATTATTGTACTCAGGTACCAGAGCCTCATCTCCTATGGAGCACAGCCAGCCTTCACTGCACCCCAACATTTGTGTCAGAGGTGTCATATCCTGAATTTATCTACTACACGAACAAAACAAGCCCAAGCACTGTGCTAAAAAAGAACAGGATAAAATCAACATTCAATGGCAGAAGGTGAGAGAAAGAAAACCTCTAGTATGCTTCAGATGTGATTTTCACACTAGAATTAAATTCTCAAATTACTCTATCCTATTAAGTGCCTGTGCTGCAGCTCTCCTGTAACACTCCCTCCTCTCTGGCGTGCAGGGAGTTGGTAGGGAGGCAGTCAGCTACCTGAAGCCAAGACACAGTCTCCTGCCAGAGAACTACTCACGGCTTGGAGACAATGGAGCTTCCTTAGAGAACTCCTGTTGTCCCTAAGACTTCGCTGAACTTCAGAAAATGTTCCTTTTTGTGAAGAGCAGTAGCTTCGCAGCTGACAGAGGTTCCAACTGTGCAGGTCTCTGTTATAATAACTGCACAAGCTGGGACTCATTAGCCAGCTGTACAAAAATACAACCAAAAATAGAGAGGATAACAGCCTTCCCTCTTTCAAAAAATGCTCTTCCAGCACACAGATATAAGCTGCACATTTTGCATAGCCAAGGAAACTAGGGACCAGATCTTCAGAGACTCTAATCCAGTGCAGGTCAACCTTACTTCAAAGGAACTAAGGTCAACTTAAAACCTGAATGCAGGAACTTGGCATTTCTGGGGTCAGGCTTTGCTAGGTTTACAGCAGAGCATATAGACAAAAGGGAAATCATCCCACAGCCACACATATTGAAGGGAATATCACGGTACTTTCATTTTCTCCCTAAAAACATGGCCTCTTAGTTACTACTATTATCTGTTTTATACTCCCTGGAGGAAATGATGGCAGACCTTCAACTTGTCAGCTGTGGGAGAACCTGCTCTGACTATTCAAGTAGTCAAATGAGGGCTTTCCAAGTTGTGGTTGATTGACATGTTTAACATGCTTCTCTCCACCAGAAGCTATTACCTGATTTCATAAACTTCAGTGCCATCTGTCCCGCTGTCTGCAGACTAAAGAGCACGTTTTGATTGCAGTTGCTCACACGCCTGGCCTCATTTACTGGACAGGCTTCCCTTCTTGGAACTGTTGCCTTTTCAGCAGAACATTTCTGAAGAGATCACACCACCAAATGTGACCAAAAAAAGGAGGGCTGCGTTCAGAGTAGGTAGCATTTCTCTCTGGATCACTCTAGGTATTTCACTTCTTTCCCAATGGTAACAGACTCTTCATATGTTCACTAACACTGACTTCTAAGTAGGCAAAATATGCAGAGATTGAAACATAAGCCTCAAATAATGTCTGAAATCATACTGGGAAAACTGCTTTCCACAAGCTGAGAGCACCCACAGTTCTGGATACAGCTTCCATCAAACTGGGTATCCAGCAACCCAAGGAAACATGCCCAAGCATTGAAGTTACCACACCTGAGAAGTAGGAAGGGGCTCTGAAAATACACACACACTCCTGCACAAAAACAGCAGAGAACAGCAGGAAACAACTCCATCACTTCCAAGCAGAAAATAAGAAATTCACCACCCATCAGTTTCTTACTTGGGTGTAATTACTGAGTGTTTCAATAACCTCACTGCATTGCTTATTATGCTAACCTTAATTGGCTTGCTGTTTCTTTGCACACCCTCCCATCTGTTTGTCATTTTTGTCCGTGGTCTCTCCGACGCTTTGACTCCCAACTCTTTTAAGGACTCATTTTCTGTTAAAGGTGTAGAAAGCCTGGTCTGAGGTCTTTGTCTCTGACTGGTGTTTTCAGAAACTGTCAAAACACTCACAAATAGGTTAGCATCAAACGTATCTCAGGTTATTTTTGTTTTGCTGTTAAATTAACTTTCACCTTAAAACAAATGGTACCAAACTGAAAAGGACTCTCTATAACTATCAGTAGAAATATACCAGCTAATAGCAGTGACAGAACCAAACCTGTACCATCATTTCCCTTTCCTTTAACTCTTTCTCTCCCCTTGCTTTTAAACATTTATTGAGTGTATGAGTGAAACTCTGTCTTCTGTTTGATTTCTCCAAAGATAAAACACTTCCCAACAACCAAAGAACCTGTGAGCAGTAGATGTTTAGGCTGTTAATGATCACGGCAAAATAAACACCCCAAATCAGAAGCTTCTTCATAAAATACTAGCTTCTATTTTGGTCTTTCTCCTTTCAGAAGTTCGTTCCCTGAACACAGCTTAAATCAGTAAGGTCATGTCCCTGAGGTGGCACTAATGACTACAGGGGACTAAGTATCATGCATATGCTGATACCTGGAAACCTCCTCCCAGGAAAAAATTTCCAAATCCCTGCATCAAGACGCAGTAAAGGTCCCTAAAGGACTAAACATCTGCCAAACAATGAGCGTGCATCTCAGCCTGATCAAAGTTCTGTTTCTATAATTGTCTGAAGTGGATTTGTGTTTACAACCATATTGATGTAAGAGTATCAGCACAGTAGTGTCCATCTATATGAGAAAGGTAGTAAAATTGTATAGAATAGTTCATTACTGGTTTGCATCTTGATACCGTAAAGCACTAAGCCACAGTCTAAACAAAACCTAAAAGCTTCCTTTTTTTAACAAAAAAAATCCTTTACCCATATGTTCTCCAAAAGAAAACCACAGGAAAGAAAATGTAAATGAAAACCTGTTTGATCTATATTGAGACTGTTCATGAGAACAAAAACCCATTCCTGAGCAACTCTAGCAAACGCTTCTTCAGAGGGATGTCAGATGGTGCAAAAGGCATGGATAATACTCTCCGTATTATCTCCAAATGCTGATGAACAAGCTGCCAACCAGCTTCATAGTTCAGAGGCTAGGGGTAACATGGTAGGTAAAATTAAAACTAACAGCTTCTCTCCATATCCACTTCACAGAATTTTCCCCTAGTTTGCACTTTCAGTTACAGTGTTGAGTTGGCTTGATCCACACTAGGTTTCACAGCCTTGCCTTTCCCCCGGCCCCTGCAAAATGTTCAGAAGCAGCTTGCTAAATCAGTAGAGAAAAAATACCAAACTTCTGTTACCAGAGACACATTAAATGAGAACTTGTATTAGTTTCAGGAAGTTTTGGATCCAAGTTTGCTGCCAACAGGAGACAACTGCCTCCCTGCTCACAGGCAGAAAGGTCACGCCAAGACTCAGACCCAGAAGCCATTTGGGCGTTACAGCTGTATCACATCTGTGCAAGGGTATGAAAAAAAAAAAAAAAACCTTCATAAGGGGAGTCTCAAATTCCTAAGGCTTGAAATCCAGGCTGAAACTGAGATTTTACATTTCAGCTCCATCTCGAATCAGCAATGCAGCAGCATGCCTGAGTAGTATGTGGTAAGAGTGAAAAAGAGCACAGAGTCTCCTGCTCTGCTTACTGTCAGTATAACTGCTGGACATGGATGCTCATTCTCCAGAAGCACAAGACTTCGTAAGGCGCAGAAATAATAGCCTCGGTGACAGAAGAAAGAAGATAACACATGGAGAAAGAAGCAAATTGTTCACCACAGATGCATGTTTTATGCACTGCTCTACTCCGATAAGACACACTTCTTACCCTTATCTTCTGATGTGGACCCATGCTCAATCCTGTGAGTACCAACAGGCCCACCACCAGAGCAATCAGTTTATAAAGAACTGACAGCAGAAAGCCTGCATTCATGCCATTATAGCTCAGTTTACAACTCAGTGATGGCCTTTTTCTCCCCTGACAGTTCAGAAATCTCATTTTGAGATTGGAAAATTCATGCTACATTTCTGCTGTCTTTAACAGCAGCACAGGTAATAAAGACTCTGAATTGCATATTCAGGACCGTGCCTATGAGTTGAAGTAGCAGATGCTCTAGGCAGAAAAGTCTGCAGGCCACACTTCCATAGTTTTACAAGGTCTGCAGGGAGAAGCAGTATAAAGACTTGTATTTGTCAAAATAATCAATTGTCTTGAAAGTACACCAGGGAACCATTCTGGAATAAGGATGGAGTTATTTTTACTTAGTCACTTCCCTGATCAAAACCACACTTTAAAATATATATTCTCTGGCTTTAAAAAACTTTGAAATATAGCACATAACTCATCAGAGATAGCAGCACTGAAAGGAGACTGTACCAGTATCTAAATATCTGGACAGAAAGTTGAGAAACACAAATATCAACACAACCCTGCAATAACAGGAAACAGTGGCAGGTGGGAAAACTGGCAGAAGCCAGTTTGTACCCAGCATGTGTGCCTCTAAGGCTGCTTTGTTAGCCACACTGGCCAGGCAGCAACACAACAGATTGCTGTCACTGCCACCCCACAGTGCAGCCCCATGCTTTCAAATCCCCTCTGATCCAGGTTGGAGGCTAAGAGATTGCCTCTGCCAGCATCACAGCAACTTCAAAGCTAATTTGTTATTACTAATGATCCTCGTTTATTTTATTTACGGATAAGTAGATACTTCTTTATTTTCATTTGCGTATTTTTCTCTATGGAAATGAATTTAAGCACTCTGCAAAGTTTAAGGCTAAACAGAGTGGCTGTACCCAGGGAAAACACGGAGAAGTGTTTGTGCAGGGCTGTAAATACAGCCTTCAGTGCAGATTCAGAACTCTTCCTACCCCTTCAGGTTCTTCTGAGCAGAGACTGTGAGTCATATCAACCTGTCAAACAACCTAAGGAAAGTGCAGAAAAATGATGCAAGGAGAGGTGCCAGGCCAAGCACTCCTTAGAGCCTTTGGGATCAATGCTGGTGCTTAGATCTCTACCGTAAGCAGTTCAGCGATAGCAAGGGTTACTTTGCCTACACCGAAAAGCAAACATGGAACAAGCACTTGCGTTTTCATTGCACTAAAATCTTGTATTAAAGCTGTCTTTGGAACATGCTCCCTGTTTGATGCTTAGGGAAGTTACTTAACCTCACAGAGCTCAGTTCCCTGCAAGGGAAACCACCTTTCTTATTTTTCTTGCCTTTTTGCATTTTTCTGGGCAGAAATTTTCTTCCTAAGTGTTTGTGCTATACCTTTCACAGCATTGCCCAATTTTGGCTGAGACACTTCAGTGATGCTGCAACATACAAAGAACTACAACTCTAAACTAATCTGCTCCATGCATGGAGTCTGCTTCTAACACAGGCAGGTACTGTGCTGCACGGGCATAACACTCCCGCAGACTGAGAGGCCAACAACCAAACCACAATACAAAATGCCCAGGAACACATTGAACACTTTCTGCTACACTGTCCTTCTCGAAAAGTGAAATTTGAAAGAACCAGAGACCTTGAGCAAGACGTCAGTCTAAGGGTCATTCTCCTGAGCAGGCATCACTGGCAGACTGACTCTCCTAAGCATTTTGGCTGCTGGGTGCTACGTAGGGAAAGCTCCATTAACCCGAGGGTAAACCAGGCCGAACAGAGCTGGGAACTCTCTCAAGAATAACCAGGGTAACCCTGCCTCTCCTCACCCCTCCTTTTTTGTTTGACTAAAAGTGTGAGGACAAAACATGTTTGTGCCTTGCATATTTTGAAGGAATTGCTTTTCTATTTCAAAAGACATTCCTGTCATGAGAGAGCACATACATATCACAGCCAGCAATAGCTCCTTTGCATTTAAGTCTTCAATCTGATTGTATAAATATGTATATTGTGGAACAGAAAACACTCTGACAGGTACATAGGAAGCCTGACAGGATAACCACTCCTCTGCCTACATGCACTAAACCATCGGGTAAATAACTGTTCAAGCTCGTGAGCTTTTTTCTTTCTAAATACTTTATATTTACTTGATCATCTGTAATGACTCCTCTCTGAAATTGTTAAGCTCTATCATGTAGAACCATATTTAGATGGGATTACACTTACACTCATATCAAGAAATAAGATGGCATCACTCACCTAACACTGTCACTTGGCATGAAGTATTCTCTTTTGCTCAAATAATGGCTAAATTCCAATCCTTGTGCCTGCAGCAAATAATACCTTA
Source organism: Rynchops niger (assembly GCA_013400035.1). Lineage (NCBI taxonomy): Eukaryota > Metazoa > Chordata > Aves > Charadriiformes > Laridae > Rynchops > Rynchops niger. The sequence continues at coordinate 70,929 of VXBH01004535.1, read as the reverse complement.
ATCTACAAGCTATCCCATGTTCCTGGGGTCAGGCACAGAGCAAAGTTATATTCTTTACATTCTTTACAATTAATGCTCTGAAATTTGGCATTTTATGGCCTGAATTGCAAAGAGGAATTTGAAACCATCTATTTTTTTGTGCCTAAATGGAGATGGTTTTACATAGCCTCCTTCTCAGGAGGTGAGAGCCCAATATTTTACTCAGAAATCGTTGCATCAAGTCAGAACAAGCTTCCACCCGGAACAGCGGTGAATCTCCAACCACATCCTACACCAGAGAAAAGAAAAAGTGCAAGTACAGAGGCTGCATCGAGGAACAGTTCCCCAGAGCCTTGCTTCAGGCTCCAGCTCTTAAGCACTTCCTGAGTCTGAAGCGTCTTCATATTTCATATAGCCTTTAATAGGTTTTATTCCTGATTTTCTCATTTTTGAAGTTATGCTGCCCACAGTATGTCCCTGTGGCAACAACATCCACAGGCTTAGCCACATACTCTTCAAGAAAACGTTCATTATTCGCCCTTTTCCATACAACCCCTAGTTTTATGCTTACAAAATCTGTCAAGTCCATCCTCAGCCACCTGTTTTCTAGACTGAAGAAATCTATTCTATTTAATTACCCCTTGTCCAGAAGCCATTCCCTGTCTCTGATCCTTCCGTCTCCCTTCTCTGCATGTTTTAAAGTTGTTGCAGGCTTTTTGAGATCAGAACTTTACACAACATTCAAGATAGAAGTTCTTTGAGACATCAATGCCCTTCATACGAAGCCCACAGGTTAAGCACAACAGAACAGAAGCATCCAAAAACAACTTGTGTTTTAAAAGTCTCCACCTCTAATTCATTTGTACTTATACAAAGACACTTTTTTTCACACTGTTAGATTTATTATCTTTTTAGATAGGGCAAGTTCAAACTACACCAGCAATTCACCTATTCTTATAACTTATCTCTGACTGGGACAGATGCTTCAGAGAAGGCAAAGTAAATTCTAGAGCACACAGTGAGATAATATATTCTGCATAGAAACCATCTTCCAAACTCTGTAAGTATTTTAATTCTTAACACATTAAGACTTAAATTTTTATTATGTGCAGGAATCTCAGGAACTGAAGAGATGAAGAAACCTTCATTCAATGCCAAAGTCTATGGAAAAAGAAAAGGAACACAGGATCCCAAATTTCACATTTAGAAATGCGTTTTCTATCTTCATTAAGATAACAAATGTGAGTAGGTTAATTTACAAGTATTTTCCTTTTTCATTGGAAAAGTAATCTTCCACCTTTGCTGGACATGATCTGTTCTTATTTTATGGGAAATGGAAAATAAGAGCACATGAGATTGCATTCATCATTCTGCCCTACACTTAACATAGTTTGATCAAAGAAGGTGTGGTAAGTTCTCTGAATGCCAAAATGTCTTTTGACCTCAATAACCTGCATTATTCATCAATAAAACCCTTTTTGAGCTGGATGGAAATGCCAGTCGAACAGGACCAGTGATTCAACCCCAGCCTCCAGCCTCCTTCTAGCCAAGCGTCCAGAGATAGCTTTCAAGAAAGATGAACTTCAGGCTTACTCTCACCACTATTTTCCGCAGCTCCGTTACAAATGCTATTAATAGACATGAAGTTTAAAGCACCTTTCAGGAATTTCGTCAACTTCAATGCAGTAGTGAATTTCAAACTATCTTGCCTGTAAAGTAGACTTCTGACTTTGGTAATATTTTTTCTGACCTTTCATTGCCTAGGAACAGCCTTTGTTCTTACGTCCTGCAAGCTGGTAACAGAGAGAGCCTAAACACTGCATTTTTGCTGGGAGGACCAAAGGTATGTGAATACAAACGTTATGCAAAATTCACAAGGAGCAGAAAGGCAGCAACAAAAATGAGAGTTATTTAAAATTAATAATAAGGAGAGGGACATACTGGGAGACTTGCAATTTAAAAAGCAATAGCTTGTTAAGCTTGCTTTAATACCAGCTTAGTTCATTACTCATTACAGAGTGACAGGGAAAATAAAGCTGGAGGAATTGCTAATGATGCCAGACGTCTGTATTATGCATTTTGTAGTTCCTAATTTCTTAAAACTAAACAAAAAAAAANAAAAAAAAAAAAAGGGCAAATCATCTGTTCCTAGTCCCCTGATTTCGTATCAAATTGCCAGCAAACAAATCCACTTAAGGGGAATTCGTTAGTTCCTTTTCTGCAGTAGTTTAATTAGATTCCACCAATAAGTCTCTGAGAGCAACATAATTTCTTTTCTCAAAGCAGCTGGATGAGGCTTGCTATCTTCATGTGAAAAAGGTCTTTGCCATCCTTCTGCTGAAGTAGTAGACACTGGTCCACTTTGCCCTAGCTCGACCTTCTTGCTCAGTGCCTTGCAGGAGGTGATGGTGATATGGAACCCTGGAAGTCAATGCTTTTGAACCTGTTATTCCAAAATATTTAAAGGCTTTTTTTCCCCATTTCTGTTAGGGATACTCTCCCTGCAGTCACTAAGGTGAAGCAGATCTTGGGCAACCTAATCAATGCATTTCTAGAGAGTTCTGGTTTCATTCAGCTGTTTCCCAATCTGCAACAGTGTTTTACCCAGCCTGATTGAGTGCTGTGAAGGGTGAGAGCTGCAAGTAGAAAACTCTTCTTTCATGATATTATAGCATGGATAGCTACTTCATTCCATTAAAGACACTGCAAGAGGCAGCACTGTAAGACTGTAAAGTACGCTCCCTCTTAGTGATGTCAACCAGATGCTCTTTCTCAAATCCTTTTTCATAAGGATCCATTCAGTGACAACAATTCAAACAACACAGAGATTGCATATACACCCACTATGAGGTCAGCACATGAAATATTGGAAATATATTTTTCCTCTAATAAAGGCAAAATATTGATGAGACTAGTCATTTTGCTATCAACAGTAGAAACTTGCGAGTCTCTGGTTTTGTGTGGAGGATGTTCACCTGGAGCTCTGTTTTTCTACTCTCACATCTAGAAAGACAAATTAGCATGCTGTGGGAGGATCAAAAAAATCTGCTTTACACTGACAAGTAATTTATTGCATGAGCCTCATTGAAAATAAAAGGTCTTAACTGTTGACAAGCAATTCCATATGCTTGCTCCATGCACGTCTTCGAAGCATCTCTGCTTACTTCATGGATACAAACAAGTCTTCATTCATTACATGCATTAATGCACAGCTAAATATAGTGCTCTCAGAGCAACTGGATCTTTTTGCCTTACAAATTTCTGACAACTCCTTAGCTGAATTCTGACAACAAAGACATTAGGAATATAATTTTGTAAGCAAAACTGTCACACCAGACAAAAATGTCATCCCACTGGAATCATCAAAGCATATACCTCAACCGAACGAGCCTACTCCTGTAATAACCGTACTTCAAAAAATTGCTGGTATTAAAATGTAATCTACCTCATTTGAAATGAAATCATAAGGTCCTCAAGAGTTGGTAAAGACCTCCAAATGCCCATGCTTGCCCTTTTTCACTGTTTAGGAGAACTGTACTGTTATGACGTGAGGCACTAAAAGGTGTAAGTTATTTCTGAAGTGCAGGAAAACAGAACGTAAAGGCTATGTGTAATTGTGCATCCACTGAAGCATTTGAAAAAAGACCCTTACAATCAATGGTGCAACACTAGGTTCCAAAATAACTTCCATGAGACTTCAGTGAAAGAAAGAGAAATCTTCCTTCCTGCTGGCAGAGAAGGTGCTTTCTCACTGGCCCTGACAGTTCTGGGTTCTATGAAAGTGTGCAAGCTCACAACCAGTTTTATTGCCTTGCAGGATCAAAATCTTAATGTACTTGTTCCAGCAGTTATAGAATATATGAAAAATCAATTAAATGAAGTAGAACAATTGTCTTTGAAGTATTCACTGTGCACTTGAAAGGGCCATGTAAAGGAAGGAGAATATAGTGGTTTACATTGCCTCTACGTGCAGGGTTTTGGGGGGAGAGGGAAGAGAAAAGCAAAACCGCCTGCAAGTTTTTGTGTGGTTTGTAAGTACTACTGAAAGGAGGTGGCAATGAGAAAACAGACAGTTACGACAGGCAGACACTTGCAAACGTGGCCAAAACAAAAAGAGACGAGAGAAAAGAACAGAATCATCCATAAGTGCTTTTCCCTACACCTTCTTCCATAGTAGATAGGCAGATTTGGAGAAGGGCCTGCTGTAAAGCTAATTAAGTCAGCTTCTTTCCAACTGCTTTAACGGGCTTTTGACGAGGCTTAGCTTTTAGATCTTACTATTCCTAATAATCAGGATCATTACGCTTGAGGACCAACCAAGAATGAAACCCCACTGCTTTAAGCAAATACAAACTAAAAAAAAAAAAACGTTCTTGACAAGGCTTTGCATGTAATTAAAAAAAGGAAAAAGATAGGAGGATAATTTATAGTGATCTGCATCATATCTCCTGTTTTGCCACATGAAAACCAGGCATGACCAAAGGAAGAGGAGACATATTTCTGCTCTAGCTGCCTTATGCTATCAGAAAAGCTGCTCAGAGAAGTTGTGAAATGAATGGTGTGGGGCATGAAGTAAAATACAGTCATTGTGATCTTCCCCATTCCCTGAAACTGCACAGCTAAGTGAAGACCCCCCCCCCCCACCCCGTGCATTTAAACTATGCAGTACAGCCTTTAAAGAGCCTGTGTAATCTGACAGAGCAGTCCCAACCACTTCCAGTTACTGCAAGGTAATACAAAGTACATTCTTTGGAAATCTCACAGTGGAAAAGTGCTTTCAAGGGACTTGAAAATATTTACATGACAACCTCTCTAACCAACAAGAACAGATCAAAATCTATGATAGAGCTGATGAAATTTTAGTGAAATTCTTGGTATATCACGAGACCTTGCATTGGTTAAAATATGCATTAATATGCATTAAAGAAGCCCCAGGGCATTCTTATTTCCAGCTGAATTATTGGCTCACAGCATGGCAACCACTTGTGAAGACCTCACAGGAAATTAGACTGCATCTCAGGAAGGGAAATTTTTTTTTTTTTTAAAAAGGAGAATGAAATTACAGTGTGTCACTGTAGAACAATGTGCCAGTCAGATCTAACCAGGGAACTGGAGAAAACCTGAACAGAGTATCAGAAAAGGTAGAGAAGATTAGATTGATCCCTAAGTCAAGAAAAATATCTAGGAGACAAGAACAAAATCAATCCACACCGCACAGAACAAGAAAATAGTTTACTAGAGTCCACAAGATCTTACCCGGAGTGGATAATATGCACTTATACTAGTACTTATTTTTGCACAATAAAATAGGTTAGAAGGTGAAGAAAGAATGGAAGGTTGGAAGAAAAGAAGAAAAAACCCACCCAACCCAGACTTCATAACAGAATACAATTAATTTTTCTATAACGTGCTCATTGCAAAGTGTTGTAAATCACCTTGCTGCAGGACAGTCAATCACAACTAAGGGAACAATAAAGTTTTATAGCAGGATAAGTAGAGAGGAAATGGTTTAGAGAAGAAGAGAGAAAAAGTACTGAGGAAGGAAAATCCAACAACGTTAAACATGATACGGTCAGTATGGAGGAATAAGGGAATATTAGTGAGTGAGCTAAAAAAGCAGCAGGCTTGAATGCATCTTTGTGTGGAGATTGAAAGTTTTTTTCCTCCACAACAATAACAAGCAAGCAGATGGAAATAATCCAGTGGCATCAGAGTATCAATAGAAACAATTCTATCAGAGGGAAACACTGCTTTCTACCCCCCTCCCCTTCCACACTTCCTGATCAGTATCTTAAACATTTATTTCAGTGAGCATGCAGAGATTTATTTTTAAAGGTCAGAACAGATCATTACAACCACCTAGAACCTGAACTCATGTGTAACACCAGGAAGAAGTACTGTTGTCCTCTCCAAGGTTCACATCCACAGACACCATGCTAGCTGTGCCAAGAAAGAAAGTGCCTCTTGAATTCATTCCAGCACATGCCTCAGAATCCTTACCCAAACCCATATCCTCACATACACCCATACCCAGGAAGACTGATGCCAACTCCTCTGTCTTAAATAAAACATCGACTCTCACATGCTAGGTTACATATTTAAATCCGCACTGCCTCATTTGTTTAGCCCTTATACCTACTGACACTGAAATCCACAATCCCATCTTTTCACCCCAAATGCACCCTTTCCTAAGCCCTTTCTTTTCTGGCCACATAAATACAGTCTGTAATTCCTCGTCATATCAAGGGACTTGCTCTCCTCATCTGTATTCACTGCTGCCTTCACCTCAAAGGGGCTGCCACATGTCAGCTATCGATTTCTGTAGGTAGTTTCCTGTCATCAGCACTAAGTGATTGCTTATTAGATGGACAGGGGAAAACTTGAGCATGTGGGCAGTGTTATTTATCATAGAAACAAAGAGCTTCGCAATGAGAGGTGAGGCTGGAGAGGAGGAGGAATTCTGCCAGGGTTGAAGGATGCTGGCACCCAAGCGAAAACCAGGGTTCTGGAAGGCAGGTGAAATCAATTCTTTGCAATGGCTGGATTCCCAGAGAAATCTTCTTTAAGCTCAATCTTTAACCTGAGAGTGAACTTGGCCTTCATGATTAGTGGGGAGCAACAAAGATAAAGAGGCTGTTGGATTAAGTATCTCTTAGCCTTTTTGGATTAAGTCAGTGGTAACATAGAGTGCACTAGAGCTCAGAAAATGACTCTTGCAGAGGAAAGGCAGAGCAGTATTTGATTCCCTAGCACTGCTACAGACACTTAAGGTCTGTAATGAAGTTTAATGAAGATAATGAAGCAGAGAACAGTGCCATTCCTCTAGAGAGCTGAGCAGCCCCAAACCTTCCAGGTCCATGCAAAACTGCAGTACAAGTAATTGTCTTTCTCCCATCCATGAATAGTTTCCAACTGCCAGAAAACACCAGGGTGTCTACAGGTGTTCACTGGTTAATTATGTAATTGGAAGGCATACATACTCATACACAAACACTTTGAAGAGTCATTTAAGAGTTTGTCACCTTCATAGAAGATACCCATCCTGAAACTTAAATCAACTTCCCGGGAATAGCAGTCTGTAGAGAATGGTTTCACAGAAAAATCTTGTGGGCTACAGTTGTAATCACATTCTTGTAGCCTACAATACTTTTGAACCTAACAGCATCCAGATCAGTGGCAATATTTAATAGCACGGCTTTAATAAAATGAAGTAAGAAAAATAGAAACACCACCACAAACAGTTAAATAAATTACGTTTGGGATATCAGGGGAAACATCCTTAGTAAGATGCTTCACATCCCCCTAGGCTGCCTCTCCTCTGCTTTCTTATACACTACCCTATCAAGGAGAATAAATTGGTTCTGATTACTTGCTAAAAATAGAAGACATCAATAAAAGTGACTTCCAACTTCTTTAACCACTTCATACTGCAGAAAACGTGCAGGAGAAGGAAGGAACAGGAAGAAGATTTGAGCACGCAAGTCCATTTCCATCTTTTGGTCATCTGCCCTCTCACAGATAAACAGTGAAAACGCAGGTGCACTCCTGCAAGACACCATTTTAAATATGCTCCATCATTTCCCTTGCATCCTGCACAAGAGCCTTCACGACCAATTCCGAGCTGAGCATTGCTGCTTTCAAGACCGCTACAGTTGAGCATATTGCTAGGGATTTGGCTCCTCACACTCTTTGTCCAGATTTGAGGATTTTTTGCCTGCTTCTATAATAACAGGAATTTATTTTTTTGCCTGTTCCGCACCATAAAAAAAGGAAGAGAATTCTTTGAAGTAAAAAAAGTCTGTAATCACTACAGGATAATAAGCATCTTTCAAGAGTAAAAAGGGGTGGCTTATCTGAAAATAATTTTGCACCTAAAGATACAGACAGACACAAAGACACCTACTTTATATTTTGGTTCCTCAACACTTCTAAAAACCGGTCTTTCTCTCCTTTGGGCATCCAGGGGAAAACTGTGCTCAATCTCTTTTTTTTTTTTTTTTTCCTTAAAATCTCTTTTGCAGCAGCAATTGGACATTCTGGTGCCCAGCAGTGATATTAATCATTTAAACATTCTTCTGCTCCCCCAGCTTCTCTTAACCTGAGAATCTGTTATGTAAAAAGAGTGGAGCTCAGAGAGCAGTTCACAAAACACAGTTCTTACAGGTGGACGAATGTCAGGCTGAAATGCTGCTACAACCTTTTCTCCTTGCTGCCCTACCCCCACCTCCCCTCCAAAATAAAAAGAAAAAAAGAAAAAAAACCAGAGGACAATAACCACAAGGCTGCTGTATATGTGCCTGGCTGTAGCAGTGCAATTTGTAAACACAATTATACAACTGGGAGTTTTTTACTGAAGCTGTATAAGGGACGGGATCATGGAGTATGTCACCTAGCTCCCAAGCCATGTCTACTTACTGCTACAAGTTTCTCGAAGCTTTCTGTCTAAGGCTAAGTGTGTTCAGAAGTAGATTTTTCACTAAGAATGTGTAATAAGTAAGTAGCTTAGAGCTTTAAGGTAACAAGACCAAGCAGCTTGAGCGACGAGTCTCTGGAAGAACTGCAATCTTAAACACAGCAAATATTTTACTTTCAGAGGAAAGTGCCATCACTCATAAACTCAAGGGCGGGGGGTAGGGGGGAAGGAGAAGGGAAGCTTTTCTGCTCTCTTCTGTTTGTCAGACCAGGTTCTGATGCCTTTTCACATAGTTTAATAATTCACACTAGAAACAAAATTACAAAAATCAACAGGGCCACAAACTGAACATAGCAGGATTCAATGCAGATAAGAAAAAAAATATCTAGCCACAAAAATTCAGCCACTGAAAGCTTGACTCTGCTCAATTTAGAATACATCACCCAGTACCTTTGAACTAAAGTTTCAATCCACAGTAAAATTACGTTGGTTTAAATGCTTACTACTTGTCAGTTCATCTGCTGTGACACCGCCTGTGTGCTTTCAGCAACAGTAACTTTAAGAAATATGAATTCTTCACTTTGAGGCTAAGCAGAGTTACCTCAAATATATCATGCATTATAAGTGTATGCGTAGACGATCATCAGCACCCCAGCCAATGCGCTAATTTAATCATGCATTAAAGACCTAAATTTTAACCAGAAACATACAAAACCTGCTATGATATAAAGGCTGATGCATAGCATCAAGCTAACATTATTGTTGTTAATCCAAGATACCACCTAGGTACAAGATAAATTCTGAGTTCAGTGGGCTTTGTCTTTTAAGAGGCCTACCGTACAGTGATACGAAAATGTGGGTATTTCTACATAAAAGAATTATGATTAGCAACGCTGGTGGTGGACTCTGCAATTTAAAGGATCCTTTTCAGTGAGCAGAATGTTACAGATTGCCACTGGGTCCAACTCCCTGCTCAAGTCAGGACCAGCTTAGATGCAAAATGGAAAACTGGATGCAAAGAAAGACTGACAGAAAGAAAGAAGAAAAGGAACAAGAAATTAATGAAGGAGAACCAGCAGGATGAAAGGGAAAAGAAAAAAAAAAAGCACAGAATAGCACTGGGTCATTCTGAATTCTCATCACGATACTATATAGACTGCAGAGACCATGTCTGCTGCTAAAAGGATACAGAGAGTAGGCAGGGCAATAGATGGATGATGGTGAAACAGCCAGATTAATGTTAGGACAGAAAGAAGAAGAAAAAAGAAAAAAAAAAAAAAGAATTCAAAGAGGCAGAGAAAGGAGAGCTTTGAACTGGCTTTTATTTTATAGGTAAACTGGCCTTTATTAACATAGGTAAACTCAGAACGCAGGGGCACCTTTGGTAATAATTCCTACCTGCCAGCTAGTGGCTACACTTGTCTAGACCTACAGCCAACGTCAGATAAACTCTCTTCTAAATGGGTGATAAGGGAAAGGAATCTCATAAAGTCAACATCAAGGAACATCACATGTTTCCCCCACTGCTTTCTCCCACTTCTTCGCTCCTGCTTACTCTCAAAGAGAACGTGCCTATTGCAGCATCTGATACCCTACCAGCTCTGTTACACTTTCTCTGTAGAAGTAAAAGCAAATATAATAGTAAAAGTCAATATTAGGGGTACAGAGTCTCGTTGGAGATCAGTGACAAGTGGTGTTCCCCAGGGGTCAGTACTGGGTCCAGTCCTCTTCAATGTATTCATCAATGACCTGGACGAGGGGATAGAGTGCACCCTCAGCAAGTTTGCTGATGACACAAAGCTGGGAGGGGTGGCTGACACACCAGAAGGCTGTGCCACCATACAGAGAGACCTGGACAGGTTGGAGATTTGGGAAGAGAGGAACCTTGNACAGCTGAGGGGGGACCTTATCAACACTTATAAACACTTAAAGGGTGGGTGTCAGGAGGATGGGGCCAGGCTCTTTTCAGTGGTGCCCAGCGACAGGACAAGAGGTAATGGGCACAAACTTGAGCATAGGAAGTTCCACCTAAACATGAGGAGGAACTTCTTTCCTTTGAGGGTGGCAGAGCACTGGCACAGGCTGCCCAGAGAGGTGGTGGAGTCTCCTTCTCTGGAGACACCCAAAACACACCTGGACGCATTCCTGTGGAACCTGCTGTAGGTGACCCTGCTCTGTCAGGGAGGTTGCACTAGATGATCTCCAGAGGTCCCTTCCAACCCTATGGTTTTATGATTCTATGTTTTCATTAATAGAAGCTTCCTAACAATTTGCTGAAGCAGGGAAAAATGTAAGTTTGCCTACAGTTGAAATGGAGTCCTGCCTGCACCTATTCCATGGAACACAGCAACATAGCAACACAAAAGGAATGAAAAATCAGTATGTCATTGAAAGATACAAGGAAACTGAAGTGGTCAAGCTGTATCACATACTGAAATTCATCAAGGATCAAGATCATTCTTTACTAAAAGTCTGTCACTTAAGAATCTTTGAAATGTTCTAAACTGGTCTTATATTTTGGCCAAAGCTTTCACTTCTAAAGATGTATTTTTTGCCAGCTGACTAACCAGACACTTTATAGTATCTGTCTAATAAGGATGCCTCTGCTCATGATAGTTGATGTTTCCTGACGTCCTCCTCAGCTATTCTAAAATAGACTTAGTTTGCTGGCCTGAGTAACAGCAGAACTAGTGCTACTATTAAGTGATACTTGGTGAATGCTTCTGCTAACACTTTCCACGAAAAGCTCTAGGAGTAAGGTTGAGAAAAGCGAGTGCAACTTTTCTCCAAAATCTGGTTAGCAAGATAGAAAGCACCAGGCACTGTGGGTTACTCACTACACTTCACTTTAAACAGAGGTTTTGCCATCTGTTCTGCCCTCGAATTACAAAATATAAACCAAATATAACTCACTACTGAATCATAAAAAGTAAGCTATAGGAAATTTAAATTCATGGGGAAAGCTCTTTATTTAATGCAGAAAGCATCTGCAAGGTTTTTCTTATGTCATCTTTAACCCAATAATCTAGGGAAAATGAGAGTCCTTCTTCAGGATGCTGCCAAACACGTTTCTGGCAATTTACCTATCTATGCAGAAGTACAAGTATTACTGTAACAAAATGAGTAACACAGCCATGATAGTCTAAGGACGTAACTTGGGCAAGATTGTAAGAAAAAAATATCAGCCTTTATTAGAGTGATTGATAAACTTGGGGGGAGAGCGGGAATGGGGATCAAAACAACTCCACAGTTAGTTTTTGGCTATGCAATTTCTTCATTACAGACTTACATGAAAAAAAGGCTTGTTCATTTTTTCTCCAGCTACATCCAATTCTAAGACTTTCGTATTTCAGTTTGTTGAGTGACACAGAGTTTCAGCGTAATAGGAACACAGATATAAGGAACAGCTGAAGACAACACCAGGGTTTCTTAGAAGCTGGAATCACTTTGGTGGAGGAGCAGCAAGAAAGGAGGACTCTGGGGCTTCCCTTTTGTTCAGCCTGTTGCAGCTACAGGTAGTTCTGCCACCTGGGGTCGTCTGTACTGCAATGTTTTGGAGACCCTTTGCAACATTCCTGTCTACTCTGACACACAGTTTCATTACAGACTGAGATGTGATGAGGACTGGCAGCTGCCATAGGATAGTGGCCTTTGCATCCCCCCGTGCGACCAGGCAGTAAACACCACCACGGGAGCATCATGACAACATGGGCTGCTGCCACAGGACTGACAGTCCTTGCATGACCTGGAATTTCACAGACGTGCAGCATTTTGCTTGATCGGGAGCTCATTGCCTTACCAGATGAATGTGCCTAATTGCTATTTCCTGAATAGATGCGTATCAGTGATAGTTAATGAAGGTGGAGATGTGGAAAAGGAGGAAGCAAACGTAAGGAACTGTCTTCGGATTTTGCAGAGTCAAACATAACCATTTCATAAACGCATTTTAATACCCAGCACCTTTCACTATAACTGAGCGTTTTTAGTGAAACCACATCTGATGATAGCAGGGAAAATCTGTCAATAAAAGCCTGCGTGGACAAAATGCCTGCATGGACTAGCTTTCTTACATGTAAGGAACTACAATATATCAATCACAACCCACATTACAAAACCAGGAGCGCTGACCAAGCTAAAAAGCATGTGCTAAGCAGATCCACTGTGGACAATCTTCCATGACCTGACTCTCACTTGCATCCTGGATTTAGACTCCAGACACACGCAGTTTATGTCAAATCAGGTCTGATTATTTTGAAGGCAAGGAATGTAGCAATTGATACAAACTGAAGGATGCTTCTGCCAGATAACTCAGTCACTAGTTCCTGCGTATACCAGCAAAACAGGCATTCATCAAGGGCTTGATAAAACTCCTCTTAGCACAGGCGAAGGCTCACTTCTAAGGGCCAAGAATTTAAGATATTTGAATGGGTTTACGGGTAGAGAGTCCTGTTTGACAAAACATTCCCTACTGTGCAATGTTAAAGAAAAGACAGTTTCTAAAATTCTGAGCCAAAAATCAAGAGATAACTGAAGACAAGGACAGAATATCCACGAGCGAACTACAGGAAAACCAGACCAAAATGGAAGAGGTACATTTTGGATACTTTCAGGATACTAGGGGTCTTGAATTTAAAAAAAAAAAAAAAAAAGGGGG